>CM019168.2:45144412-45608897 GCA_009739505.2 Apolygus lucorum | reverse complement strand
TTCTATACGTAGTCTTTTAGAAAAGTCAGCAGGACTCATGAAATTGCTTTAGCAGCACTCATTGGTGAAATTTCATGTAGAATTCAACTATACTACCCAATGATTTAGATCACTCACCTGCAAAGAACTCGACTTTTCCATTAATACTACCTACTAACAATAACATCGCTATACGAGAGCTGTGAGTGCCTTCATTGCGAAATTTTGTTCTTGGTTGCTAAGGAAGCCCAACTGAGTAAAATGAAACTCCATTGAAAGAAACCGAGATTAGAATTACACCTATTTCCATCTGCGAACAGTCTTATGAGACGATCCGCCCAAGACCATAAAAGGTTGTATGCGCCTAAATAAAGTTAAGTAAAATCTTATAAGATTCAAACTCGTGTGTCTGATTTATTGTAAATCCAACCTTTAGGTTCCATGTTTGTCACATTGCGCTCTTGGTGGTCTCATTCGATTCTAAAACTTCAATTCCATTTAAAATTGATGGAAAAGCAATACTCTACATCGAAAGTGTACGAGCTACGACGATTTAAAAATTGCAACCCCCATTTTTCAACCTTTAGAAGTAACTGACACCAACTAAAACACAACTATACCTCGATAATTACATCGAATTCACGTTTAGCGCACATACTGAAAGTTGATAACATTTTGTCCTCAGGCTTGAATTTACGGAGATAGTCGGTGAAACTATAGCTAACACAAAGAAAAACAAGCTCAATTAAATCACGTTTGAGCTTCCGGGTTATCTGTCAACTCAAGAGGTCCCTTCACAGAAGCTCAATAGTCAAGGATATTAGGTATGTCAACATATTGTGTTACAGTGAGATTCTGAGAAGAGAGATGGCAGCACCCACGAGGCCAAATTTTATTTACTTCTGCGATAGGATTTCTCTTCAAGATTCACGTAGAATTTTGGATGGTTGGTACAAAAAGTGTACAAAACGTTTTTGCTCACCGATCCAAAGAAGAAAATGGTTCAAATGTTGAACATTTTCAACAAGTGGCTCTATAGCTTTAGACACTTAATAATACAAAATCTGTTTTCGGACGAAACGTATTTGATCTAATTTTGATTTAGAAGTCCACACCGACCTGACCTTTCAAGTTTGCACAAGCTAGATAAAACACAGACTTTTAGAATATTCCAAAAACGATTTCTATGATTTTTGCTTTCAAAAAAATTGGTTCTACCTAATTTGTTATATTACAAATTTTGAGGCTATTAAAATAGTCATTTTTCTAAAAAATTGCTTTTAAAGTTCCTAAATTCAGGCAGAAGTGCCTTGAAGTGAAATGAAGGTAAATGAGGTTGGAAAATGACTCTTCAAAGTACATGAAATTCACCTCTAGGTAATCTTCCTTTTCCGAAAAACAAGATAAGTCATGGCTATTTGTACTGAGAAACATCAATTTCAACGAAATTATCGGTACCGACCTACCTAACGTTTTCGAGCATGGGAAAACAGCAATTTTTACCCTCCCGGGTTATCTTTCTCGATATAGATAGAAGAATTTAAGATTTTTCTAGTTAAGCCTTAAGCTTCATAGCCACTTGCATTCTCTTTAGAAAACAAAATCAGTTTTCGGAATTCGATTTCCCAGCCACCACCATAAACATTCCACCTACAGCTGGAGTGTACACACTTCTTAAACTAACTATTCTTTGGGTCACTATTCTTGAACTCCTAGGGAGGAAGGAAGAAACGTATTTGTTCCAGTTTTGATAACGAGTTGAAAAGTGGTTCACACCAACCTGACCTTTCAAGTTGCACTAGCTGGATAAAACACAAAATTTTTAAATGTCCCAAAAACAATTTCCATGTTTATTTGTTTTTTTCCAAAAAACAGGTAATACAAATTTTGAGTAAAAATGATTTTTATGATTTTAATGTTTTCAAAAAATTAGGTAATACCTACGTAAATTGAAATATTACTAATTTGTGGCCATTAAAATAGTCATTTTTCCGAAAATTTGCTTTTAAAGTTCCTAATTTTAGGCAGAAGTGCTTTGTGTGAAATGAAGGTAAATGATGTTGGAAAAGGACTCTTCAAAGTAAAATGTGATTCATCTCTAGGTAATCTTCATCTCTAGGTAATCTTCTTTTCCGTATAAAAGGAGATAAGTCTGTATTTGTACAGAGAAACATTGATTTCTACGATATTATCGGTACCGACCTACCTAACGTTTTTCGAGCTTGGGAGAACAGCAATTTTTACACTGCCGAGTTATCTTTCTCGAGATAGAAGAATTTAAGATTTTTCTAGTTAAGCCATTCGGCACGACTGGGACTCAATTTATTCTCTAGCATTATTCGGAGTTTTCCTTCCGTAATTAGACAAAAAAATATTAATTCGAGGTAACAAAAGCCTTCTCGAAGCTACAGGTAAGTTTACTGCCTCAGGGGGGAATTTCGCGGGGGGACTATATTATTGGAACGGTCGGTAAAAGGCTTGCAAGGAACATCGAGGGGGTTCGGGGGGGGGGGGGGGGGAGACCACCCAAGACGAAGGCGGTGCACACAATTAAGCAATGAACCCCCCCCCCCCTCTCACTTCTCCAGTCGTCTTAACCATCTCTAGCGTTTACTACACTCCCCCTCTCCTCGCTAGAGAAATTTTTTTCGCGTTTTTCTCGAGATAAACGAGAGGGGGATGCAACTGGCAATCTTCAACGTTAGAATTAGTCACACGTACATAGTTAGACTCTTTATTTCTACCGAAACGGTTTGTGTTCGTCAAAACTTGAATGATACGATCTGTAGGGCATGGAGGGAAGTTTCCGCAGAGTGAATTCCGCCAAATTCAAAATCATTCCACTTACATGTTAAGCCAGTGTGTCATCAATAAACTGGTTTAAATTGACATATTGCTTATCCAATAGGACGTCCAATGGAATTCATGCATTTTATTTTAATAAAGTAGGAGGTCTTAAATGAGTTGATATACAAACTCCTTCCACTGCGACCAACAAGATCTATTGTGGAGTGCCTCCAGGCTATGTTAGCCCACTAAGAAGGGTTTACTGAACACCCCTTCTCACAACTTTTTGGCAAAGCAGAGAAGATCGGTGTCATGCCACCTTAGAGTTGGTGTCAGGAGCTAAGACCTCACTTCCGAGGATTGTGTATCTAGCTCGACCCAGTGCTTCAGTGGCACGTGATGTGTTCGGCATCTTCCGTTTCCATGTCGCAGAAGCGGCGACTGTTAGTTTGCCTATCTTCTTTAGGTGATAGCGAAGTGGGCAGTGACCTGTTAGCAGACCCACAATTATTCTGACGTCCTCCTTAGGCATCGCTATAAGTTCTTTAGCCGATTTCTTAGAGAACGTCACAAATAGTTTTGCCTGTCTCAGGCCTGGGAGGTTCAGCCAGTATTCTACTCGCTGATTTCTTTCCCAGTTGTCAACCACATTCTGTAAGCAGCTATTGGTGGTTCCCAGGAATGGTTCCGGCCCTCTGATCCTCTTTTTGCAAGACGATCAGCAGTTTCATTACCCCTATGACCTTCATGTCCAGGAATACAGAGTAGGGTGACCTGGTTGTTCTGGGCCACAGTTTTAAGGGTATTCAGGCATTCCCAGACCATCTTCGAGGTTATAGTTATTATATTTATAGGTTATTTATTGCTCAAAACTGGTTTAAATTAACATATTGCTTATCCAATGGGACGTTCCCAGGAATTCATGCATTACTAAACAATATATTTCTTCCAAATTAACTCGATTTTGAAGAGTAAAGTAAAGTAAAGTAAACAACCATTTCAGGTTAGATTTTCGTCCGACTGCCATTCCTAGCGTCGCGAACGTCATCAGCTGTCTTCCAAAGGGAAGATCAGAATTAAATTCTTCAGAACTTCAGAATTAAATTCAGAACAAATTTTGTTCTGATGATTTCGCTCATGGCTTCCCATTGGCTTCACCGCCCTGGGATGGGACGAGGGGGGCGATGGGCACGCTGCCGGCGATGAGCCTTGAATCCACGACCCCCGCAGAAGTCGGTTCAAAGTCCACCGCCAAAGAACGACGCCCCAACGACCGTAGCCACACCACTGTCCCCATGAATTCAGTAATTGATACAAGCAACTCAGCTATGAATATAGTGATTGAGATGAGTGGGTAGGTTAGTAATAATTTAGTAGTTAGTAATAATTTGCAGGTTATCTAAAGTTTTATTTTTGCTTACTCAACTTTTTTTTTTTGCTGTAATTGGTCTCATTACAGCCATGGGTGTGTTAAACGTTTTGGTGGTTGAATGAAAATTCGATGGAAGTGAACTCGAACAATATAAAATTAATATGAGAGAATTTATGAGGGCAGTAGAGAGTGGCAGACATATTAAATTCTAGGGAGATTATAACTAGAGCAACTAAATCAGATTACAACAAAGTAGTGCCTATATTACTATTAATATTTTAATAATTAATAATAGTCTTAATACCTATTTCTTTTAAATAATAATTTTAACAAAATTATCATTCTATTTTTATAACTCGGTGAAAGTGCTATTTCCAGACAAAAAGACTTCCTAATCTATATATTAACGATATCTAGCGCTATTTTCCACCTGTATTCATGGCGACATCCGTAAGCGTAGCGCGGTAGGCAGGATCGGAGGTGTCAGAGGGAAATTATACAGTTTATAAAGGCAAAGGTGCGTTGAAAAATTACCAAGATTACCATCATTATCTCGCGGTGGGTCTACAATCGCCTACCGGAGGAGATAAGTCGAGAGATAGTGAGGCAGGTCAGGGATCCGTGTCGGCGTAGTAGAGGGGAGAGGTAGCGCGGTGCACAACATGTGTCATTCCGTCGATATCCTCAGGGAGGGCAGTCAAGCACAGAAACACGACCGCGATAGACATCAATCAACCACTACAGATATACCTCATCTGTACTACTCAACATAAAAACGTCTGCCAAGTTGGGTGGGCGTTATAGCTCCCTCTCATGTTATAAATAACATGAAGTGACGAATGATGATAACTAGGGCTGGGATCGATATGCTCGATAAAATCTCCGGATATGCTCGAAAATCAATGTTTTATGCTTGATAGATATGTTCGAAAAACCCATTATATGCTCGATAGATGTGCTCCAAAAACCCATTATATGCGGTTAAATAAGCAGAATTAGCTCGAAAAACACCGTTAAAAACTGTAGAAAGGAAAGTGAAACGAAAAACCAATAACTTATCTTTGTGTTCGAACTTTATTCTATACCTAATAATTGTATGTGGTACACCGCTATATTCGCACTAATTTTCAAGAATATTAAATATTCTGTATCTTTTATGAGAAAACTTCTCATATATAAATTTTATATATGAGAAGTTTTCTCATAAAAGATACAGTTTAAAAGTTAATTTACAAAAGGATCTTAGAAATATGCGAGTCAATGAAGTAAAATATGTGCATTGGTTTGTTCAACAAGAATGTTTTCTATATTTTCAGTTGTCAAAGATTTTCTCACATCAGTCAATAAAAGTTTCAATGTTGCTGAGTGCCCATTTGTGGCTCTATGTTGGGAAAATTGAAAACCCTCCGAAATCTTGATCTGAAAATAAATACTTAGGTAAATACGCATAAGTTAGAAAAAATATATTGAATGAATAAAAATAAAGCATTGTGGACTATGAAAGTATTTTCAAATATTGCAGTAGAAATACGAGCACCCCCTCAATGATCCCATGAAAAACCAGCAAATCCAAATGTCAATTTCTGCCTCGGAAATGTGAAATCTGAGGATCTACTGGGTCTACACTCCGAATTCCTAGACTTATCTCTACTTACCCAGTAGGTAGGTACACATACGACTTACTTGAAATTTCAACTGTTTGACCCTTAAATATTAAGAACATGTGAAGAAATGTGAAGAAACATCAAAATCGAAAAGAACTTACCTCTTTTTCGCACATTTTGCAGAAAAGAATTTCTCCATCAGTGGAAAACGAGTCAAGGTCTTCCCTAGCACATCTTCGGAGTCGCATTCTAATCCGGAAGAGGTCAATTAGGGTGTGGGAATGACCCCACAAAAGGTTAACTACCTGCGGTTCTATTATTCACACCGGACATTCTTGTTTTCGAACTTTATGGATGGTCAGGGCCCGAATTCGGTAGGGGAATTCGAAGAAACACAAGCTATTTACACGAAAACCACAGGAATATGCATTTATATGCTTCTATCCCGAGAACCGTGGTTTTATGCATTTATATGCTCGGTTTATTATTATTATTATTATTATTTATAATTATGCTGTTCTAGAGAGGTGAAAATACCACCAAAAGGCTTCTTTGAGTGTATACTACCCACGAAAATAATATGAAAATATGCTCGGATCCTAGCCCTAATGATAACAATTGGTGTGAAAAATTGATCCTATAGCATTTCCAGGTGAAATGTAACCTTTTCAAGACCAAATGAAACCTTTTTAAATCAAAAAAATAAAACTATTTCCACATCAAATGAAACGTTTTTGAAAAATTGAGACAAATATGGCAACAATGACTGTAAGGCAAATGACCGTTTGCGATTCGGTTAGTTTCTATTGAGAAAACATAAATTGAATAAATGACAATAGATTTTTTTAAACAAAACTAGTGATTTATTGTCATATTTCCTCAATTCATTCGTAAGGATGAGCGTTAATTCAGTTACATACTTGGAATTCTGTTTGAATTGGAGACAATTTTTGGTTCATTATTTTCAATAATCCAAGAAAAACGATTTTAACCCCCCCCCCCCCCCTACCCACTCGATCAAAATTTGTTGGTTTACGTTTCAAGGTAAGTAGACTCCAAGAATCGAATAACTTAATGCAAAGTCACCAACCATCCAACATGAAGAACTTTACAAATTTAAACGCTTGCATACGAGTCTGCAACACATTGGGACATTTTACGTATTTACTTTTTCCCTCCCCCCTTTTTCCGTCACCCTTCACCCGTCTACCTACCTATACCTACCTTCGCTACCTACCTACGAGTATAATAATAATAATAATAATATTGTTCTCAATAATTGTTTACTGACGTGCAGCAAACTCTTACTGCAAATGTTGTTTACAGTTATTTTAACTCATGGGAATATCTCATTAATCTTCCATAATTATAGCGGTTTGGCGTTATATAATTTATGCATAAAGTTAGGGCTTTCCAACGAATGGAACGATTTTTGTAAGAACACAAATGACAAAGATAAAGTTCCGTAGCAACGACTTGGTCGTGGATATCATTAACAATTTTCGTGAGCAAATTTTCGTGACGATTTTTTGCTTATGTGCCAAAGTAAAGACATGAAATGTCAAAAATTTGGCCGTCCCACAGTGAGGCGAAAACGCAAAAGTTTGCTGATAATTCAAAATCATCTGTAAATCGATATCCGAAAAAACTTGTTGGACAGTGATAACTTGTTGGGTACTTGAAGTATTGGTTTATTATTTTCAATAATAAGCCTTTGGAATCGAGCAAGAAAAAAAAATTTTAACCCCCCCTCAAAATTTGATGTTTTACGTTTCAAGGTACGTAGAATCCGAAAATCGAATAAAAAATTTCCGTCCGTCCGCCGTACGCCGTACGCCGTACGCGGCACTTTTCTTAGCAACACTGGACCGATTTGGTTCAAATTTGGTATATGGGCTCCATTTGGGGTCTAGTTGTGCCGCGAAGCTTTTGGTTGGTGTAGGTCACTTCTAAGGGATGAAAATTAAGGGTTGAAATGTTCAAGAGTGCCCTAGCTCGAAAACTCTCGAAATAAAGGTATCGTTTTTCACCAATTTTAAATAGTACAGAATTTTTAAAAATTTTTGAGACCAACCGGAGCTCTGTAGGACAAACCGTTCGGTCCCTACGAGTATTTGAAGGTTTTCCTTCGATAAAACAGAATCATGAGCGTGAATCGCAAAAGAGGTCTAATCGCCGTTCAAATTTTATCTGACTAAAATGCGATCGCTGTTCATTTCTTCGATTTGTATACAGTTTTGCCTTCTGCGCAACCAGTAATCAAATTTCCATATGAAGCTTTCTATTTTTCGAATCGAGTGTGAAGCGTTTAGTTCTTTCCAATAAACTTGATTGTGAAGGTGTGAAGCCATTATAGTGTGGTAGGTAGTACCTACCAATAGTTGGTAGGTAAAACAATGTTTGTAGGTAAAAAACGCTGCAAATCATTGCTCACTGATCAGATCACTGATCAGATCACTGATCAGCTGAGTGAGCTCCGAAGCCATTTTCAATCCTATTGAACGCAGGAGCTGAAATTTGAGAGGGAAGGTCAAGGGAGAATACAGATGGTGGTAGGTGCTATTGATGGAGAACCAGTGATCTATACAGAAGGATGATCTATACAGAAAATAATAAACCTTTGAGCAATGATTTGCAGCGTTTTTTTCAATGCAGAAACCAACGGAACAATTTTTGGATCGGTTTGACGACTTCTTTGGGTTGAAAATTCAAAAACCAGCGCAATATCGTGAAATATTTTCAAAGAAAATGATTTATTGGTTAGCTATGTTGCCGGTTGTTGTAAATTTGTTATTTTACAAGTCATTGAAAAGTGAAACATTGTTTACGAATCATTTTGTAAGCGATGAAATTAAAGTAAAAAAAAAAACATGAATTCCTAATATTCACGTAACCAGCGGCCACTTTACCATCATCATCACCCGATGGTTTCATCGCCTTCCACTTGTATGGTTGGATCTCACCCACGTTTGAGGGTCTTTAATGCTTTGTTTGTATTGACTTTGACTTGAGGAACCATCACAATCAGACATCCTCTCCAAAATTAAATCATCGTGTTGTAGGAACATCTGATGTTTGTGAATGCTAAGTGATTTCAGTAATCGTGACGCAGTAAAGTCAAGCAAACTTTGGAGAGGTATACTCACTTTTGGTTTATTATTTTCAATAATGGACCTTTGGAATCGACCAAGAAAAATTTTTTTTTCAACACCCCCTCAAAATTTGTTGGTTTACGTTTCAAGGTAGGTAGAATCCACAAAGCTGCAAATTATTACACAATGGTTTATTATTTTTCTATATAGATCACTCGTCTGCAAAGCCACCAACCATCCAACATGAAGAAAAACATCGATCGCATTTCGGTCAGCTAAAATTTGAACAGAGATTAGGCCTCTTTTGCGATTCACACTCGTGTTTCTGATTTATCGTACGTATAACCCTTAAATTCTCATAGGGAGCGAACGGTTTGTCCTACATAGCTCCACGCGGTCTCAAGAAATTATAAAAATTCTATAGAATCTTAAATTGAAGGAAAAATAATACCTTTATATCAAAATGTTTTGAGTTAGGGCTTTTCAAAATTCATTTTTGAACCCTTAGAAGTGACCTACATCAACCAAAATCTTCGGGGCACAACTAATCCCCAAATGGAGCCTACATACCAAATTTCATCAAAATCGGTCAATGCTAAGTGGGGAAAGTGCCGCCAAATTTTTATTCGATTTTTGGATTCTACGTACCTTGAAACGCAAAACCATCAAATTCTGAGGGGGTGTTAAAAATTTTTTTTCTTGGTCGATTCCAAAGGTTAATTATTGAAAATAATAAACCAAAATAATAAAGAATAGCGTTGGTCCCAATTTTTTGAGCCGTATTTCGGGCAATTGAAGGTGGGTGTAACCTTTTCGTGAAACACCCTGTATGTGATTAAAGAGTCAATCTACAGGGTGTCCCCGAAAACGTTCCTCCCCCTGCTAAAATCGTCTAGGTAGTGGTAAAAAGGAATTTTTCTTTTTGAATCTTCATGATTTTTCCCAAGGATCTCAAATATGTCCACGGTGCGCATTGCGCACGTGCGCAATTGTGCGCAACGCACACCAACTTCGTTTTTTCAAACGATACCCCCATTTTTTATTGCAGATTCGGATTCTACGTGAAATTTCATGAACATTTCACCCCTCAACCGAGTTTTTTTATTGCGCGCAACCCGCTCAGTGCGCGCTCAAAGATGCGCAACAGCAAGGTTGTGTCAAAATGTGCACGTACGAAGTACCTAAGTATGATACATGATATTTTAGTATTTTTTACTCTGAATCACGTGGTGATGTTGGTTTCTTGATTTTACTGCATTTTTATTAAAATATCGACGAAAAATGAACTTTTAAAAAAGGAAAATTGCATTTTTAAGGGCAAAACCACCCTGTCTACTTAAAAACTTTTTTCCAAGATAATCGAAAAAAGATTTTCAAGTAAACAGGACGGGTTTTTCACGAGAAATTACAACTAGAGAGTCCTTGTGAAATTACTAGTGAAGAGTCCAGTGTGACAAACAATCGTTTTGACATGGATATGTCCTTTGGCGGGGGTCAAGGAATTCTTCGCGGCACTTTTTGGTTTATTATTTTCAATAATAAGCCTTTGGAATCGAGCAAGAAAAAAAAATTTTTAACCCCCCCCCCCCCTCAAAATTTGATGTTTTACGTTTCAAGGTACGTAGAATACGAAAATCGAATAAAAAAATTTCCGTCCGTCCGCCGTACGCCGTCCGCCGTACGCGGCACTTTTCTTAGCAACACTGGACCGATTTGGTTCAAATTTGGTATATGGGCTCCATTTGGGGTCTAGTTGTGCCGCGAAGCTTTTGGTTGATGTAGGTCACTTCTAAGGGGTGAAAATTAAGGGTTTAAATTTTCAAGAGTGCCCTAGCTCGAAAACTCTCGAAATAAAGGTATCGTTTTTTCACCAATTTTAAATAGTATTGAATTTTTTAAAATTTTTGAGACCACCCGGAGCTCTGTAGGACAAACCGTTCGGTCCCTACGAGTACTTAAAGGTTTTCCTTCGATAAAACAGAATCATGAGTGTGAATCGCAAAAGAGGTCTAATCTCCGTTCAAATTTTATCGGACTAAAATGCGATCGCTGTTCATTTCTTCGATTTGTATACAGTTTTGCCTCTGCGTAACCAGTAATCAAATTTCCATATGAAGCTTTCTATTTTTCCAATCGAGTGTGAAGCGTTTAGTTCTTTCTAATAAACTTGATTGTGAAGGTGTGAAGCCAGTATGGTGTGGTAGGTAGCACCTAGCTGGTAGGTAAAAAAAAGTTGGTAGGTAAAAAAAATGTTGGTGGGTAAAAAACACTGTAAATCATTGCTCAAAGGCTTCTTCACTCTTCTGATCACTGATCAGCTGAGTGAGCTCCGGAACCATTTTCAATCCTATTGAATGGAAGTGCTCTTCCAGGCGTCTCCAGCATTCGAGGAGATCTTCTTCACTCCTCAGATCACTGATCAGCTGAGTGAGCTCCAAAGCCATTTTCAATCCTATTGAATGGAAGTGCTCTTTCAGGCGTCTCCAGCATTCGAGGAGATCTTCTTCACTCCTCAGATCACTGATCAGCTGAGTGAGCTCCGAAGCCATTTTCAATCCTATTGAATGGAAGTGCTCTTCCAGACGTCTTCAGCATTCGAGGAGATCTTCTTCACTCTTCAGATCACTGATCAGCTGAGTGAGCTCCGAAGTCATTTTCAATCCTATTGAACGCAGGAAGCTGAAATTTGAGAGGGAAGGTCAAGGGAGAATACAGATGGTGGTAGGTGCTATTGATGGAGAACCAGTGATCTATACAGAAGGGTGATCTATACAGAAAATAATAAACCTTTGAGCAATGATTTGCAGCGTTTTTTATCACAAAAAATGCAACGCTGCAACCAGTAAACAAAATCTTAGCTACATATCGGTAGCTATGAAGCAAGGTTCTCTAGAATACTGCAATAAATTACGTGCGACCGGAGAGTTTTTTTTTTAAATGTCAAAACATAAATTTCAATTTATTAACAAGGATGAAGTTAACGGATGGGCACAGAAGATGCGTAATGAGTAAAAATGCAATTTTCTTTTTTTTAAAGTTCATTTTTCGTCGATAATTTGATAAAGATGCAGTAAAATCAAGAAACTAACATCACCACGTGATCCAGCGTAAAAAAATACTAGAATATCATGTATCACACTTAGGTACTTCGTACATGCACATTTTGACACAGCCTTGCAGCACTGAACGGGTTGCGCGCAACAAAAAAAATCGGCTGAGGGGTGAAATATTCATGAAATTTCACGTAGAATCCGAATCTGCAATAAAAAATGGGGGTATCGTTTGAAAAAACGAAGTTGGTGTGCGTTGCGCACGATTGCGCACGTGCGCAATGCGCACCGTGGTCATATTTGAGATCCTTGGGAAAAATCATGAAGATTCAAAAAAAAAAAAAAAAAATTCTTTTTACCACTACCTGGACGATTTTAGCAGGGGGGGGGGGGGGGGAACGTTTTCGGGGACTCCCTGTATATAAACGACACTCCGATTTGTTATTGAACGCAATTCATATCTAGGTATATTTAGTTAATTAATAACTTTAATTATATTTGAATCATTGGGTAGAAATACGAGCTGGTTATTCCATCAGAATATGTCTAATTCTATTTCAACCAGGAATAAAGATTATTGAATTGAATTGAATTGAACCGGGCTATGTGCCTCACTTTCCTTCCGTTGGGAAATTTGGTCCAAATTTGTGGACCAGTTTGGCCACCGCCGTTGCGAGGGAAAAGTGTCGACTCGATCATTAATCCGCTCTGCGGTGCTCAATAATTGAGGTATTCGATCGAAAAAACGCCGCATTCACTTTTCGAGGGGGGGTGGGGGGGGGTAGGAGGCTTTTATTCCGAGAACTAATGGTGAAGAACAGGATAATTTGTTAATTATTTCCAGACCTCCGCCAACAAGGTAAAAGTCTTCTCGTTCTTCGGAAGGGAGCCAGTTAGAGTCGAAGGCTTCCGAAAAGGCATCTCAGGAGGGATTACGAGGAGGCGATACGAAGCGGGGGGGGGCGATAGGGGGGCAATACGGGGAGGGAAACGGGATAAGACGACTCGGCGGCCTCTTTGAGCGTCCCACCTGTTCCCCCCAATTAAATAATACTTGTCAATTAGGTGTCGCGGACGCTAAATCATTGTTTTAATTGTACCTCCCCCCTTCCACGCGTCCTCACAAGGAGAAACACTAACTATCACGCACACTGCAATCGAATACACCGTCACATACTCGTACGCTCTCTGTCGAGGTTTTTGTGCGGCTGTTTCACCAGATTCTCCTTTTTCGATGCTCACGTTGTCTCGTGACAAGAAGCAGTTTTTCAACAACTTGAAAATCTCTATTGAGAAACCATGAAAGTAGAAAAGAGTGACTTTCAATTGAAGCCTTCAAAAAAGCACCACATTAAAAAACGCTGCAACTTATTACACAACGGTTTATTATTTTTCTTTATAGATCACTCGTCTGCAAAGCCACCAACCATCCAACATGAAGAAAAACATCGATCGTATTTCGGTCAGCTAAAATTTGAACGGAGATTAGGCCTCTTTTGCAATTCACAAACGTGTTTCTGATTTATCGTAAGCCCAACCCTTAAGTTCAAAGTTGGAAGCGAACAGTTTGTCCTACCGAGCTCCGGGTGGTCTCTAAAAATTCCAAAAATTCAATACTATTTAAAATTGGTCAAAAAACAATTACCTTTATTTTGAGAGTTTTCGAGCTAGGGCTTTTGAAAACTACAACCCCCATTTTTCACCCCTTAGAAGTGGCTGACATCAACCAAAAGCTTTGGGGGGCCTACGTGCCAAATTTCATCAAAATCGGTCCATGGGAACTAAGGAAAGTGACGCGTACGGTGGACGGGCGGAAAATTTTTTATTCGATTTTCGGATTATACATACTTTGAAACGTAAACCAACATATTTTGAGGAGGGTTAAACAAATTTCATTTTTGGTCGATAAAGAGACTGCTCTGTATCATAGAAGAACGCAACCTAATTCCTAACTATCAGTTTGGGTTTAGGAAGCACCATTCTACTATAGACCAAGTCCATAGAATTACAAGTATTATTGAGAGAGCGCTAGCAGAGAAGAAGGTCTGCTCTGCCATCTTCCTTGATATGACTCAGGCATTTGATAAAGTTTGGCATGAAGGACTGATTCAC
Organism: Apolygus lucorum; assembly: GCA_009739505.2. NCBI lineage: Eukaryota > Metazoa > Arthropoda > Insecta > Hemiptera > Miridae > Apolygus > Apolygus lucorum. The sequence continues at coordinate 45,594,901 of CM019168.2, read as the reverse complement.
AAGCTTCGTAAAATGCTGCCAGAATCCTACGCAACACTCTTCCAGTCCTACATATCCAGCAGATATTTTTGTATAAGGCAGGATGGTGCTTTTTCAGAGCCAAAAACAATACAAGCTGGAGTGCCGCAAGGCAGCGTACTGGGCCCACTACTGTACCTGCTTTACACTTCTGACTTACCAGAGGCAGAAGGTAATACCCTCGCTACGTTTGCGGATGATACTGCAATTATAGCGACTGGGGAAACAAACAGTGAATCAGTTACCAAACTAAATTTCTGTATCTCCCGCATTCATGATTGGACAGTGAGATGGAGAGTTAGAATGAATGAGACTAAGTCAGTGCATGTTGATTTCACGAATAAGAGGATCAACTATGTGCCAGCCTTTCTCGATATCAAGGTCATACCGTACGCCAATGCAGCGAAATATCTTGGAATGACGCTGGATGCCAAACTAAGGTGGAAGTCCCACGTTCAGAAGAAAAAAGCTGAGCTTTTGATTAAATTCAGAAAAATATACTGGCTGATGGGCCGTCGGTCAAAATTGTCTGTCCACAATAAGCGTATACAGTACAAGCAAGTTCTAAAGCCCGTCTGGACTTACGGTGCACAGCCCAGATCAATCGAAACATAATTCAGCGCTTCCAGAACAATGTACTGCGATGCTGCGTTGATGCATACAGATACTTTAGAAATGACAGACTTCACTACGAGCTGAAGATAGAATCTGTCCATGAGGTCATTCGCAGCCAAGCCATGAATCACCTTTTGAGGCTCCAAGATCTTGTAAATGAGAATGTCGTCCAGCTTCTCAACACAGATGATCTGCTTAGAAGACTTAAGAGAACCAAGCCACACTATCTAATCCACTTAGTGTGACCATCATGAAGTGCAAATTTGAGGACAATAAGAACTAAGTGAAGTACCTTAGTTTTATTAACGTACACCAACTATGTATCAGAAGAATGTTGCTTATAAGTTGTAACTTGGTGCAATAAAACAAGTCAAAAAAAAAAAAAATTCTCGTTCGATTCCAAAGGTTCATTATTGAAAATAATAAACCAAAATTTATATTGTTTTATTTAAATTAGATTTCATCAGTAGCCATCATCAGAACCAAATCTGATCTTCCCATTGGAAGACAGCTGATTACATCCGCGACGCCTAGATGGTTGTTTACGTCATTCTACTTAGATACTTTACTCTTTTACAAGTATAACGTTTAGTAAAATTTCAACAAGAGTTTTCATAATTGCTGTTAGATTAGGTAGCGTGTGTGCGAACGTAAAATTGAATTCCTTGGAATTTTTGAATTATCGGCAATTTGAATTCTCACTACGATGTGGACAGAATCTACTCAAAACTTCACCAAGTTCAATTTAATTACCGAACGGAAAAACCTAAGTGTCTGTTCGAAAATGACTTTTTGTTTTCGGTATCTAAAAGCTGCAAAACGTTACAATAGGACATCAAACCGGTTGTTCAATAAAAACCCTGCTGTTATGAAGGGATCTGAGGATAAAATTGAATTGCCTAGGAATTGGAATAGGTCGATGCGACGAATAATAAGTCGTTACGGGGTTTATAGCTCGGACTAGCCGATATCCGATCCATTGTCACAATTACCGATGGGAGGTAGGTACCACGTCGAAATTGATACCAGTCGTAAGTTTGAGAGAACTCGAGAGAAATAGGAACTACTTCATTGCTCATACGACGCGTTTTAATTTCTCCCGCCCCGTCTTCCCGTCCACAGTAGTTACGTTTGTAATTAATTCACTATTTGAGGAGTAAATCATCGATTTTCCGTGGAATCTTTCGCGAGTATCTATAATTTTATAAATTTTACAGTTTTTTATACTTTATCGGGATTGATTCATTACCCTTCATAACAAAATCGATGATTCTGCTCAAAATGTGACTTTTTCGGCTACAAATGCGGTAAAATGGAATCAAATCAAGAAAGGGATATCACCACGAGATTCAGCGTAGAAAAACAGTGCTAAGCATTGTGCCGAACTTGAGGTCTACCTTCATCTCAATTGTGGCACAATCCCTGGGTTGCGCATCTTTGAGCGCTCGCTGAGCGGGTTGCGCGCGTAAAAAAAAGTTGTGGAAGTAAAATGTTCATAAAATTTGACGTAGAATCCGAATGTACTATAAAACATATTGTTTAGTAATGCATGCATTCCAGGGGACTTCCCATTGGATAAGCATTAGGTCAATTAGTTGGTAAGCGAAAAAACTGTTCACTCGATGTAATTTATTAAGTATTTTAGGCAAGAAATAGTGATCCTACCCCCCCCCCCCCCCTCTTCGCTATTATTCACCATATCATTTCTAGCGGCTTGGGAGTCTCGAATTTGGAGAGCATTTTAAAAACCATGATCTACGACACCCAACATGCGAATTCGAGTTCACCCCCCCCCTTGAATTTTGATACTCTGGTGAAATAGTGTGCAATTTGGAAGATTTCTGAGTTGAATAAAAAAAATCATTAACGTTATTTAACCAATGTTATTTTTTTCTGTTGAGTGTTGTCCAACTTTACCCCAGATCGATCGCATAAGGACGCCCAAGTCTTACTGTAGGACGTCCTAAAAATGGAGGGTTTCATTCGAAAAAAAAAACAAAGTTGGTGCACACTGCGCGCTTGCGCGACGCGCAAAAATGTGATGTTCGAATTCTTTGCAAAAACGCTGCAAATCATTTAAAGGTTTATTATTTTCTGTACAGATCACTCTTCTATACATATCCTTCTATACATATCCCTCCCTACCAACCAAAGGTACCACGAGCGTCTAAACCACACCTACAGCATTAGTTCATGAATCCTCCGCTATGGATAATAAATCGTTTTTCCTTTGAATCGGATGAGATTAGCTCAGTTACCTATTTTGGTAAAGCTTCAGATAATGCGATGCAGCTGATTCAAGGGAAAAATGCTTTACTATCCCTAGCGGAGGAGATATGAACTAATGCTGTAGGTGTGATTTAGACGTTTGTATACGTACCTACTACCTACTAGGGCATTTTTGAACATTTCAACCCCAACCACCAACCAAATGGAAATGAAGGGTAGAAATTTTCAAAAATTCCCTAGTAGGTAGTAGGTACCAACGGTTGGTAGGGAGGGATCTCTACAGAAAATAGTTCTTGTCTGTCTGAAGGAAACTGAGTTTTTCGAGTTATCACTTATGATTGTAATAGCTGCCAGAATAGTATGTCCACGTCATTCTTCATTAGAGAGCTAAACTACCCTACTTTAGAAGACATTTTGGTTTATTATTTTCAATAATGAACCTTTGGATCTGAGCGTGAAAAAACGAGTTTAATCCCTCAAAATGTGATAGATTTGATAAATTTGAGTCCGCCGTACGCGGTAATTTCTTAGTTACCATGGACCAATTTTGATGAAATTTGGTACATGGACTACATTTGGAGTCTAGTTGTGCTGCGAAAGTATTGGTTGACGGTATTTGTAAGGGGGCGTTTGAATTTTGAAATTTGGACTTCATCTTCGGAAAGTGCTTGTCAAAAATGAGGGATAAGTGGGAAAATATCATTATTGTAGACATTGAAGTTATGGCGTTCTCCTTTCCAACGAAGAAAAGTTAGAAGACACCGGTTAGAAGCTAGTCCAAAAAAGGGTTTGGGAGGGAAACCAAAGGGTCGGTGGAGAAAACGGTGTAATTTTGCCCGCTCATGAACGTGTCAATATCCCTACCAACCTCTGGGACAGTTTCCTCAATGGTGGAAAAACTGGTCCAATTTGAGTACAGCAGCTTCTGGTATCAGGTATTTTTCTACCCCCATTGCAAAAATGATTTTTCTGCCGTTCTTATCTCCTAATTCTTTTACGAAAAGTTTTTCTTCGTCGTCTTCTGCCCAGCAGTGACCATCCAGCGGCGGTGTACCTACCTACTTCTTGCGTAAACAACAATCCGTTTCTTCAAACGAAGACGCATCTCAGAAGTCCCAAAAGACTCTTCAAAACTCAAAACGAAACCTCCGGAGAGCAAACACTCGTAGGGAAATCCCCGTAGTAAAGTGCACGGAGGAAGAGACGTCCACAAGAGATACAGTCATAGTTGTGGAAGATCAATGTAAATGTTGACTTTGTCAAACGACTCGGGCCCCCGCTCCGCCTCATTCCTTCTCCTGTCCCTCTTCCACCTCGTATATTCCTTCTCTCTGTCTCTCCTTCAACCTCCTATTCCTTCTCTCTGTCTCATACGGGGGACGGGTCGTCGTGTGTGGTCCTCGTCCTCCGTCCCCCTCGTCCATCTTCCGCATCTCGACGATGGAAATCTCTCCGAGTCTTCCTTCTTTCTTAACGATCTCGTCAACTCTTTTACTTTAGAAAGTAGGCTTTAAAAAACACGAAATTCGAAACCGCAATTTTTAATCCGAATATTTTTGAATAAATGATTTTTTTGGCTACGAGAAATCAAAGGGTAACTCAACTAAGGAGCTAACCATAAGCTTTTCCAAAATAAGATTTCTGCCGATACCTCTTCAATCTACATAAAAACGCTGCAAATCATTGCCCGAAGGTTTATTATTTTCTGTATAGATTACCCTTCTGTATAGATCCCTCCCTACCAACCGTAGGTACCTACCACCTACTAGGGCATTTTTGAAAATTTCAAACCCAACCACCAACCAAATGGAAATGAAGGATTGAAATTTTCAAAGATGCCCTAGTAGGTAGTAGGGAGGGATCTATACGGAAGGGTGATCTATACAGAAAATAATAAACCTTTGGGCAATGATTTGCAGCGTTTTTTTTTACCTACCAACATTTTTTTTACCTATTTTTTACCTACCAACTTTTTTTTACCTACCAACCATTGGTATTTACTACCTACCACACCATACTGCCTTCACACCTTCACAATCAAGTATATTAGAAAGAACTAAACGCTTCACACTCGATTCGATAAATAGACAGCTTCATATGGAAATTCGATTACTGGTTGCTCAGAAAGCAAAACTGAATACAAATCGAAGAAATGAACAGCGATCGCTTTTTAGTCAGATAAAATTTGAACGGAGATTAAACCTCTTTTGCGTTTCACACTCGTGATTCTGTTTTATCGAAGGAAAACCCTTCAGTACTCGTAGGGAGCGAACGGCTAGTCCTGCAGAGCTCCGGGTGGTCTCAAATTATTGTTAAAATTCAATACTATTTAAAATTGGTAAAAAACGATACGTTAATTGAGCTAGGGCACTCTTGAAAATTTCCACTGTCAATTTTCCCCCCTTAGAAGTGACTGACATCAACCAAAAGCTTCGCGGCACAACTAGACGCCAAACGGATTCCATATACCAAATTTGAACCAAATCGGTCCAGTGTTGCTAAGAAAAGTGCCGCGTACGGCGGACGGATGGAAAATTTTGTATACGATTTTCGTATTCTACGTACCTTGAAACGTAAAACATAAAATTTTTAAGGGAGGGGGGGGGTTAAAAACAATTTTTTCTTGCTCGATTCCAAAGGCTTATCATTCAAAATAATAAACCAAAATCATGCATAAAACCAAAATCATCTTGCATAAGAGATTATCTAACGCCACTGGTTATTGATACCTACCTGGCTACAGATGTCAATATGAACTGACATATGGGTTGGTTACCATAAATTAGGAGGTTCTAATGTAGTGATTCAATCTCCTAGAACTGATTGCGGATTTATTCTTCTGGTTACTGATAGACCGGGAGCCGAGGCCAAAAACGGTGACTTACGAGTTGAAAGCTACAAACCAATTTTCATTAAAATGTCCTCCAAGGTGAGTAAAAAAATGGATTGCTGCCACTCCAAAGCCCCGTCTTTCAAAAATGGCGGCCGTTTGAAATTGTCAAATTTAGAGAAATGATGACTTACGTAGTTGATGGCTGGAAATAAATTCACTTGCAAGAACTAATTATCCAAAGGTGGAAAATACATCTCTGCCACCCTAATTCCCCGCCCCTGTACAGGCAGAGTCGATCAAATTTTTTCAAAATTTTGACCATTTTTTGACTTATTAGTTGACGGCTGAAATTTTTATAGTAGGTTGGTATCCACGAGAAAGAAACAAAAAACTATCTCTGCCCTCCCCACCCCCCGTCTTCCGCTCAGCAGAATCGATTCAAAATTGTCAAATTTTGACACAAATTTTGACTTGTTAGTTGACGCGTGAATTTTTCCTTACTAGTTCTCTATGGATATCTGGTTAGTAAAAACCATCTCTGCCGTTTTGATTCCGCGTCGTTCGTTCAGCAGAGATGGTCCAAAATTTGACAAAATTTGGTCCCAAAATTGAGTTATCGAGTTGATGGCTGAAATTTATTTTGCGAGTAGCTAATTATTAGTTCTTTCGAAATTCCTTACTCTGCCATTCTGATTCCGCGTCGTTTATTCAGCAGAGATGGTCCAAATTGGTCAAATTTTGGTCCAAAAATGGACTTATTAGTTGATGGCTGGAAATTGCATAATTATCTCCTACATGCTACTGTAAAACAATAAAACACACTCTGCCATCTAGGAAACGCGTCGTTTGTGGAGCAGAAGCCAATATGTACAGGAATATGTGTGTAAAATCTGCAGGGTAAAATTCAGCACCGAAAAATTGACTTATGAGTTGATGGCTGAAATTCATTTTGCGAGTAGGTAATTATTAGTTCTTTCGAAATTCCTTACTCTGCCATTCTGATTCCGCGTCGTTCATTCAGCAGAGATGGTCCAAATTGGTAAAATTTGGGTCAGCTAAAATTTGAACGGAGATTAGGCCTCTCTTGCGATTCACACTCGTGTTTCTGATTTATCGTACGTAAAACCCTTAAATTCTCGTAGGGAGCGAACGGTTTGTCCTACAGAGCTCCGCGTGGTCTTAAAATTTCTAAAAATTCTATAGAATCTTAAATCGAAGGAAAAACAATACTACCTTTATATCAAAATTTTTTGAGTTAGGGCGTTTTCAATATTTCAAAATTCATTTTGGAACTCTTAGAACTGACCTACATCAACCAAAATCTTCGGGGCACAACTAAACCCCAAATGGAGCCTACATACCAAATTTCATCAAAATCGGTCAATGCTAAGTGGCAAAAGTGCCGCGTACGGCGTACGGCGGACGGACGGCCAAATTTTTATTCGATTTTTGGATTCAATTTGGAAATGAAGTAGAATGTGAATAGTGAAGTTAGCTGCTGTTCCTTCTACAGGCTCTTCTCGCTGCGAGCACATCAACATAATGTTAATGACTGTCTGTAGCAGGCGGGTTTACAGGTAGAAACACATAAAGTGAATCTCACCCTTGCGTCATTCGACCAGCATGCAGCATGCTTTGTTGTAGCTAGTGCCAGGCTATGATTTTGAGTAATTTACTAATTAAAAGTACCTACTCTTTTATCTACTAGCCTTGAGTTTAGCTAGATTTTATTCGGGCATTACGTGGCATTCAAAACTACACAGATAACCAAACACGTAAAATTCGATCATCATCTGCCGGACTAAATATCCTAGGTAGAAACAATTTTGAGGGGGTGTTAGACATTTTTTTTCTCGGTCGATTCCAAAGGTTCATTATTGAAAATAATAAACCAAAAATCGGCCGTAGTTCACAGGATGGACATTTCGGGAATACCTAGGTACCTTCAGTACCTACCGATGAGTGAGCCTACATCGGTTCAATACCTAATTACTATTACTATTATTTTGGACTATTTAATTACTATTACTATTTTATAGACCTTGGTTCCAGTTGTTTTGGTCCAGTTTCTACCCAACTATTTCTTCAACTTATTCTTTAAAAACATTTGATAGCCTCGCATACCTATTCCACTATTTGAGTGTACGCAAATATTTCGAGAGGTATACTTTCTATGGTTGTGGCTCGTTAATTTAATATCTTGCATAATATACATGTTTGGAAATCCTGAGGAATGAGCACACAATACTGTTTGACCGAATTGTCAGCATTTAATTTCTAACTCACCTATCTAAATAATAACTTCGTGGATGTGAGAAGAGCATATTTCAATCTATAACTATCACTTATTTAGACCTAAATACCTTTTTTAAATCGATTTTATGGAATTAGTAGGGCAAATTCCTTCGCGCTCATATTATTGACACTCTTCTAAAATACTGGGAAAACCACAGTAGGCCCTCATAAGCAAATTGTACAAGTTACAAGATAATTATGAGTACTTATCTAAGTAAAACTATCCGTCAACTAGAAATGTTTTAGTTCGTACCTAAACTAGGAATAGTTTTACTTAGATTGACTTTGAATGCCACGTAATTCCCGAGTAAAATCTAGCTAAACTCAAGGCTAGTAGATAAAAGAGTAGGTACTTTTAATTAGTAAATTACTCAAAATCATAGCCTGGCACTAGCTACAACAAAGCATGCTGCATGCTGGTCGAATGACGCAAGGGTGAGATTCACTTTATGTGTTTCTACCTGTAAACCCGCCTGCTACAGACAGTCATTAACATTATGTTGATGTGCTCGCAGCGAGAAGAGCCTGTAGAAGGAACAGCAGCTAACTTCACTATTCACATTCTACTTCATTTCCAAATTGAATCCAAAAATCGAATAAAAATTTGGCCGTCCGTCCGCCGTACGCCGTACGCGGCACTTTTGCCACTTAGCATTGACCGATTTTGATGAAATTTGGTATGTAGGCTCCATTTGGTGTTTAGTTGTGCCCCGAAGATTTTGGTTGATGTAGGTCAGTTCTAAGAGTTCCAAAATGAATTTTGAAATATTGAAAACGCCCTAACTCAAAAAATTTTGATATAAAGGTAGTATTGTTTTTCCTTCGATTTAAGATTCTATAGAATTTTTAGAAATTTTTAAGACCACGCGGAGCTCTGTAGGACAAACCGTTCGCTCCCTACGAGAATTTAAGGGTTTTACGTACGATAAATCAGAAACACGAGTGTGAATCGCAAGAGAGGCCTAATCTCCGTTCAAATTTTAGCTGACCCAAATTTTACCAATTTGGACCATCTCTGCTGAATGAACGACGCGGAATCAGAATGGCAGAGTAAGGAATTTCGAAAGAACTAATAATTACCTACTCGCAAAATGAATTTCAGCCATCAACTCATAAGTCAATTTTTCGGTGCTGAATTTTACCCTGCAGATTTTACACACATATTCCTGTACATATTGGCTTCTGCTCCACAAACGACGCGTTTCCTAGATGGCAGAGTGTGTTTTATTGTTTTACAGTAGCATGTAGGAGATAATTATGCAATTTCCAGCCATCAACTAATAAGTCCATTTTTGGACCAAAATTTGACCAATTTGGACCATCTCTGCTGAATAAACGACGCGGAATCAGAATGGCAGAGTAAGGAATTTCGAAAGAACTAATAATTAGCTACTCGCAAAATAAATTTCAGCCATCAACTCGATAACTCAATTTTGGGACCAAATTTTGTCAAATTTTGGACCATCTCTGCTGAACGAACGACGCGGAATCAAAACGGCAGAGATGGTTTTTACTAACCAGATATCCATAGAGAACTAGTAAGGAAAAATTCACGCGTCAACTAACAAGTCAAAATTTGTGTCAAAATTTGACAATTTTGAATCGATTCTGCTGAGCGGAAGACGGGGGGTGGGGAGGGCAGAGATAGTTTTTTGTTTCTTTCTCGTGGATACCAACCTACTATAAAAATTTCAGCCGTCAACTAATAAGTCAAAAAATGGTCAAAATTTTGAAAAAATTTGATCGACTCTGCCTGTACAGGGGCGGGGAATTAGGGTGGCAGAGATGTATTTTCCACCTTTGGATAATTAGTTCTTGCAAGTGAATTTATTTCCAGCCATCAACTACGTAAGTCATCATTTCTCTAAATTTGACAATTTCAAACGGCCGCCATTTTTGAAAGACGGGGCTTTGGAGTGGCAGCAATCCATTTTTTTACTCACCTTGGAGGACATTTTAATAAAAATTGGTTTGTAGCTTTCAACTCGTAAGTCACCGTTTTTGGCCTCGGCTCCCGGTCTATGAAGAACAGTTTGGGAATCAACTCAAGGGTATGAAAAAATATTGAATTTTAATATCTATCAGAATTTTGAAGCTTTTTGCATCATCAATATTGAAGATGGGGAAAATTTGTATTCGTTAAGCAAGTTCTAGCAAGTACTAGTTCTTGGGTAGTCGTCGTAAACAAATACAAGAATTCTACTGTAAACAAGTATCAAAAAAGTAACTTGTATCTGGACTTTCAATAAATTACAAGTAACTTGTTCTAACCATATTCATTTCAATCAATTCAGAACGTCGATTTCAACTGTCATCTTAAACTACTTGATTCAATTCAAAGAGGGAACGGGGTGAATCTCCCTCTCGAGAAAACCAAGTCAAAACGTCGCTTTCAACTCCACCTTGAATCGCTCAAAATCTCTACTTTCGAAACAACAGCGTTCACGTTTAATTTTGTGATGAAGCTTTACTGTCTATCTAATATGGTGGACTTTTATTACTATCAATGTTACAAGTAAAACTCTATGGATAACATTTAAAATACTCAAATTTTGAAACTTACCACTTAGAAATAGGCCGATATTTGCTTCACTATGGAGAGTTGGGTTGAATGGTTTTCGAATGTTCGACTGAGTAAAGGAGCCTGTTGTGAAACCTCAAGATGTCCCTTAAACCTGATACCCATGGTGTTTTCGTCTCCTTCATCTCTCTCGACAAAACTGAAAGTGAATCTCTCAACTTAAAACGTTGAGTGCTTTCGCGAATTTTGGGAACGTTTTACCAATTTCTTTGTACAAAAAGAACCGTTTAACGTATGGTCAATTGAACTAGGCCGTGAGGATGTAGGAATTAGGGGAATCATTGAGCTAGGTGAGCAATTTTAATCTGAATTGTCGGTTTCGTTGAGGAAGGTGAATGGGACGAAAAAGCCTTATCGGGTTTCACAGCAGTCTCCTTTGATGACCAAATCAACCCAGCGCCTGTACGCGGAGGTCACTAGGGAAGACAAATTTGCACCAATTTCTTGGTAGTAAGTTTCAAATTTTGACTTGGACGAAATTTTACCACATTACAATACGAGGAAGATGTGTGATACGTGCTTTTGGTTTATTATTTTCAATAATGAACCTTTGGGATCGACCAAGAAAAAAAAAATTTTAACACCCCCTCAAAATTTGATGGTTTACGTTTCAAGGTACGTAGAATCCAAAAATCGAATAAAAATTTGGCCGTCCGTCCGCCGTACGCCGTCCGCCGTACGCGGCACTTTTGCCACTTAGCATTGACCGATTTTGACGAAATTTGGTATGTAGGCTCCATTTGGGGTCTAGTTGTGCCCCGAAGCTTTTGGTTGATGTAGGTCACTTCTAAGGGTTCCAAAATCAATTTTGAAATTTTGAAAACGCCCTAACTCAAAAAATTTTGATATAAAGGTACTGTTTTTCCTTCAATTTAAGATTCTATAGAATTTTTAGAATTTTTTGAGACCACGCGGAGCTCTGTAGGACAAACCGTTCGCTCCCTGCAAAAATTTAAGGGTTTATATTGAAATATATATATATATATAAATCAAAACACGAGTGTGAATCGCAAAAGAGGCCTAATCTCCGTTCAAATTAGAGCTGGCCAAAATGCGATCGATGGTTGGTGATTTTAATTTTTTTTTTGATTTTTTTTCTTCATATTGGACGGTTGGTGATTTTGTAGACGAGTGATCTATGTAGAAAAATAATAAACCATTGTGTAATAATTTGCAGCGTTTTAACATTTTACTTCCTTACTTTAGCACATAAATGAAAACGTTGCAAATTATTACCCAAAGGTTTATTATTTTTCTATATAGATCACTCGTCTGCAAAGAACACGGCTTTACCATTGTTACCAACTTGAAGAAAAACATCTATCGCATTTCGGTCAGCTAACATTTGAACGGGGAATCGGCCTCTTTTGCGATTCACACACGTGTTTCTGATTTATCGTAAGTCCAAAACTTAAATTCTTGTAGGGAACGAACAGTTTGTCATGCAGGGCTCCGCGTTGTCTAAAAAAAAATTCTAAAAATTCTATACTATCTTAAATTAAACGAAAAAATACCTTTATGTCAAAATTTTTTGAGTTAGGGCATTTTCGAAATTTCAAACCTCATTTTTCAACCCTTAGAAGTGACCTACATTAACCAAAATCTTCGGGGCACAACTAGACCCCAAATGGAGCCTATATACTAAATTTCATCAAAATCGGTCAATGCTAAGTGGGGAAAGTACCACGTACCAAATTTTTATTCGATTTTTGAATTCTACGTACCTTGAAAAGTAAACCAACAAATTTTGAGGGGGTGTGTAAAAAAATTTCTTGGTCGATTCCAAAGTTTCATTATTGAAAATAATAAACCAAAACGTCACGAAACAGCGTCAATAAATTTGCCACAAAAAAGCGTTACAGTTAGTTTTTTAATGATTTTAACGTGTTCGTAGAAACAACGTTAAAAATTGGTAGGAAAGACCTGATTTTATGCATAAATGATATACTTCCAAAACCGCTGGAATTGAGGGGAAAAAACTGGAATATATCTATCTAATTTGTAAGTTTTGATACTTAAGAAACTAAATACTCATATCGTCGGTGAAACAGCAACCTGCCATAAGTCAATGTTTGGCCAAAATGAGTTACGCATCATCCTCTATAGAAATTGTTGTGCAGGATCGACTGGAGAAGTCAGTTTCTCCAAAAATTTCCTCCTGTTTCACCGACGATCTACTTATTGCTTCCTCACTACCGAAGGTAGGGAAGCTTTGTATTCGTGAAAGAAGTGAAAAAAAAAAATGTCTTCCAAAATCAATTCTTTTTTTTCGGTTCTAGTTCTCACGGTGTCAACAGCTAATGCCAACGCTCCGTGTTAATTTGACGAATTACCTCGGGTTTTTTCCCTAAGTTTTAACTAAAAGTGGTACTCAACAAATCTGTTTTGTCCCGGGAACCATAATTTCGGCATGAAATTAAGGGTCGTGCCCTTCTAAGGGCGTTATTACGCAATTTAAGTGCCGTCCGGAGTACACGAGGTGTTGGTCATTCACCTGCGTTCGACTCACCGCGGTTTCTGCTGACTGCGCAGTCTTCGCGAGGCCCCGCCGAGGGCCCCTCGAAAATATCATCGAGAGGTAAAAAACGCTTTTTTTTTCTCTCTCCTTGTTCGGTTTATCAACTTTTCTTAAATAATGGCTAAAAGAGGATTCCATCTTCCCGGGCATAGGTACTTAGGCCCAAATGGACCCATAAATAATGGTTCACCAGTCGATTACGACGACCGAATTGCCGAGGAGCATGATATTGCCTACCATACGGCAACTACAGCTCAAGAGATCCGTACAGCGGATCAGGCCGCTATAATGGCATTTTCGGCGGATGCCATTGCCAATAACAACTGGCACTCAGCTGTAGGAGCTGTAGGTATCGGCACTAAATATGCCGTCGAGTCCCTAACTGGTGTGATTTACCCTCAGAGGGTATCGGACTACTTTCCCGATAGGGACCCCCACGAGCCTCGTGAGCCAGTAATAAGGGAGCTAGTCAACCTACAAGACGAAAATAGTACCGTGCGCATGACGCACCATAGTCAGGTGGCACCTGAAGTGTACCGTGAGTACATAGACGAACGCAACCGAGGTGCAAAAGAACAACACCAGCACTCGGTTGCTGTGGTCACAAATGCGTTTTGTGATGTCATTGGTAGAAAGATACCAAATGACAAATATCAAAATGTTAGATTGGAAGATGTGGAGAAAAAAAAAGGATGGACCCAGGCCAACTGGAAAAGCCATATTCATTCTCCGACGACAATGAAAACTGACGAACTTGGGCCATCAGACCCTGGGTTCCTTACGAAACCTAAGGATAGATCGAGGTGGGTACCATCAAGTTACATGAATTCGCCGATACCAAGCGCACCTAGAGTGTGCCAAGAGCCTGTTGGCTGCGAAGAGGGGTGTTTTTCAGACGAGACTCTGCCCCCTTACAGCCCAGGGGGGACCCACACCCCACTCAGGATGCGAGGAGGGATGGCTGATGACATCCCATCACGAGCAGAGGAGCAATACGCGGGGACAACTAGATCCCCAGTTGACACAGGCGATTCAGACGCTGCTCTGGATCTCCTTGAAATGTGGGACGCAGCATCTACCAGCTTCCTCAGGTTGTGCAGAGATATGAAATTGGGCCAGGAAAAAGGACTGGAAGCATTAAAACCAGTAGGGGAGGTTGTTTCGGCTGTTCTAAGAAGAGTTGTACACATGGACCTGAAGATTAAGACCCTGGAGGGCCGTGAGGCGTCCAGAAGCGACGTGGTGGACAAACAAAATCAGGATCTGACGCAAGTACTGCGTCAGATTGCAGCTGCAATTCAGACTGGTGCTCTGAATGCAACTCAACCAACGACGAACGCCACTGAAGCATCAACTTCAGCAGCATCAAGGGGCATACCTGATACCCAGAGATCAAAAACGCCTCAGCCTCAGCCACGAACCTATGCCTCAGCTGCAAAGACAAAGCCACAGCCTAGACACTTTGTTGTCGTTCAGCCAACTGACGACAACACTACATTGGAGTCGGCAGAAGATGTCGAAAAAGCATTAGCTGAGAAGGTTGATCCCAAATCTAAGGGATGGCAGCTGGTCAATCTTAGAAAGGGGAGGAACAAAAGAGTTATACTCGAGGCTGCTAACATTCAAGAAGCCAGAAAAATAATGGCAGATACGGGCGCAGGGGGGTGCTGGCCTAAAAATGGAGCTAATGCCCAAGAAAAGACCTACTCTAATTATCTCGGGTATCAGGGAGGTTTCATTGAACGCTGAACAACTCCAAGCGGCAGTCCGGGAACAAAATTTCCCCAATGTTAACCTTGATCGATTCAAGGCCAATTTTAACCCGAAGAGGATAGTAAGACGTGGTGAGGGGCGTCCTGTAAGTTGGGAAGTAGAGGTCGAGACTGAGCTCTACAAATCAATCATGAAAGACCCTAAGCTGTACGTAGGGTGGTGTAGATGCCCAGTAACACCATATGTACCAGTTCTAAGATGCTACAGATGCACCAGAGTGGGTCATCGCTCGCAAGATTGTACAGTATGCCAGCCTGGCGAAGAATGTTGCAAACGCTGTGGTGAGAAAGGACATAAGGTCGCTGCCTGCATCAAACCACATCCAGAAATTGAATGCATGTCCTGTAAGGCGGCTAAAAAACCAGCGAAGCATGTAACAGGTGATTCCCGATGTACAGTGTACATCAAGGCGAAAGAGGCGGCAATTCAAATAACCGACTATGGCCAGTAGAGCACAGGAACACCAATGCACCCACTGCGGAAGAACTTTTCATTCACGTATAGGGCTGTCAAAACATACTAGATCAGCTCATCCTGAGGAGTATGCTTTTGACGAAATTGGCCCAAAACGATGCAAATACTGGTCACATGAAGAAATGACCATCATGGCAACTGTTGAACTTGAATTAGAAGGTACCATACCGGGTGCCCAAATGAATAGAGCTCTTGCCTCCAAAATGGTTGGTAGAACACATAAATCTGTAGAAGCGGTACGAGCAAGGCCTCACTATCAGAATGTATTGGAGCAGGTACGCCTAGATGCTACACAAACACCCCGAAGAACGACAGAAGAACTAGATGGAAGCTACGAGATCTCCCATCAACAGCTTGATGAAGCTATTCTTGCAGGGATTCCCATAGCTCAACGTGCATCAGAACAGGATGAAGGCCACCAATTGTTGATAAGTGGTGCAAGAGCAGTGGTCCAGGATCTTGACCCCCAAAATGACCTTCTTCTGTGGATATCCCATATCATTGGTATAACCCCACGACCACCCAGGGACCATATAATCAACAATGATACCACACAAGAAACGAGGAGAGATAAATTCTCAAGGTTTAGGAGGTTATGGGATTCTGATAGAGCTGCAATAGTGGAGGACATCCTTGGTAATGGAAGAGCCCAAATGCGTCACACAGGCCAGCAATTGAGGCAATACTGGGCAAGACAGTGGTCAGCTCCATCCAGCGAATGGACAGCAGAGGAAGTCCGTCATCCCCAAGATCAGCTGATGGACCACATATGGATGCCAATAACGGAGGACGAAATCCGGGTATCGGAACCAACCAGGACTGCCTGTGGTCCTGATGGACTACTGGCAGAGGTTTGGAGGATGGTTCCCCACAGCCTTAGGAAGTTGTTTTTCAACACGATTTTGCGCCGGGGATCTATGCCGTCTACCCTCTTACAAGCTCGAACTACTATGATTCCAAAGAAAAACATGCCAGAAACAGAGGCAGACTACCGCCCAATCACAGTCCCATCAGTAGTAGTACGCCAATTTCACAAGATCATTGGAAAGCGTTTGGAATCCTTGGTTACTCATGTTGAGCAACAAAAAGGTCTCCGCAGAGGCGTTGATGGACTAGCACTGAATGTATTGGCACTCAATAAATTGTTGGTTGAAGCTAACAGGAAAAAAAGAGAGCTTCACATTGCAGTTCTCGATGTTGAGAAAGCATTTGATAGAGTATCTCATTTTGCTATAATGAACATCATGAAGGGGAGACAGTGGCCCAAACAGCTGGTACAGTATATTGAATCAATCTACCAAAATGGGTCTACACGAATTGGGGCAGGCCCATGGATGTATAATGCAAGGGGCATTAGACAGGGTGACCCCCTGTCCTCAACCCTCTTCAATGCAGTTATGGATCACGTCCTGCTAGCTCTCCCTAATAGGGTTGGATACATCCATGCAGGGCAGCGTTGGTCTTCCCTGGCTTTTGCGGATGATGTTGTACTGATTGCCACATCTAGAGCTGGGATAGTGGCTCAGATTGTAGCATTCAATAATGCCTTGAAGTCGGTGGGACTGAATCTCAACCTCAGAAAATCCATCTATCTGCCTTTGATCCCAAGAGGGCATCGACTCGTGGTCCCAGCTGAAAGGCCTTCCATTGATGTTGATGGCCAGTGCCTGAGGGCAGCACCACACAATGTTCGATGGATATACCTGGGAGTATCCTTTGGTACCCAGGGTATATGTCGTAACATGCCAATTAAAATGACTACAATCCTTGAGAAAATTGACAGGGCACCACTGAAGCCTCTGCAGAAATTAGTAATGTTGCGAGACCACGGCATACCCTCACTAACTCACCAACTAGTGCTGGGAAGTACCACGCTCTTAACTCTAAAACAGATGGATATATCTGTAAGGAGATATGTGAGAAAATGGTTGCGCCTGCCATTTGACTCTGCTAATGCCTACATCCATGGACCAGTGGGTGATGGTGGTCTTGGAGTAATGGAACTACTCAGTCAAATACCAACCATAAGAGCTAATAGGGTAGGGGCGGCAAACACACAACTCTTTGAAGGAGGAACGAGTCTTCAACAACAAAATGGGACATCAAGAATCGACCGTCGAATTGCCAGGGCACAACGTCTCCATCAAACTACGGATGGAGCTGAACTGGTAAAATCACGCGATAACGGAGCTAGCACGGCATGGATCAGGAACCCTTCAGCGAAACTATGGGGATGGAGGTCGTTGGGTATGGTGAAAGTACATTCTGGTTCTCTACCAACAGGAGTGAGGAGGACAAGAGGCAGGCGTACCGGCAGCAGCCATCTATGCCGAATGGGATGTCAAACACCCGAAACAGCCTCGCATGTGCTCCAGATTTGCCCAGCCATGGTAAGACCCAGGTGTGCACGTCACAATTCTGCCCTGAACCTACTGGAAGCCTACGCTCGCCGTAAAGGATGGCCAGTATGGCTAGAGCCACACTTTAACCTGGAACAGCGAGGTTATCGTCCAGACCTCTTGGTGGTAACACCAAGAGGAGCCTTCATTATTGATGTCTCAGTGGTCTCTGGCTCCGGCCAGAGATCACTCGCAGACATCAATGCTTCCAAAATTCGAAAATATGAAGTTGACGCATTACTAGATGCTGCAGCAGCACTTGCAAACATTCAGCGAAACCAACTAAAGGTGATTGGAGCAACGATCACCTGGAGAGGGATATGGCATGGCAAGTCAGCGAAGGATCTGATTCGGGCTGGTTACCCACTGTTTATCCTGGAGTGGATGACCACCCGAGTCCTAACAGGAGGATCATTCATCTGGTCTAAATTCAGGGCTACGGCCACACGACGGCGTGCCACGGCTCGAGCAAGTGGGCTCCGTGGGACTTGGAGCTGAACTCGAACCCCATTGGGAGGAGAAGTGTCGACTGATGGCATAGCCAGAAGAGGCACAATCCTCCCTCCATCATTTGTGGGATAAGGTGATTCTACCTTGTCCCTCACCCCAATGTCCGAGGTCGGATCTCGGACCCTGATACCAAGCAGCCAGATGGACATGACTGCTGAGTGCTGAAAGTGCTGATACAATACTGTGATGTAAATATTTATGTACAATACCATCAATTGTAGCGGTGAAGTATTTTTTCCAAATATAAATTGTTAATGAAAGAAGTGAAAAAAAAAAATGTCTTCCAAAATCAAAATTTCCACTTGCTTTTTGCGTTTTAGAGCTTCCCGAACAATTTTGGGTCCGTGTCTGTCTGTCTGTCTGTCTGTCGGTCTGTCGGTCTGTCTGTGGTCAATCCTTGTCCCGGGCAAAACTATACTAACCTGTGGTCCGATTTTGATGAAATTTTCAGGGATTGTGCGGGTTAGGTCCTAGACGGTCCCCTATAAATTTCAGCACCTTCGGACCAATAGGAGCGAGTGCGCATGCGCAAACGTGAATTTCCTGGAACCTCGGTTTCTCGGTTTCTAATGAACCGATTTTGCTCAAATTTGGAGGTTAGTTAGGGACTAACTTCTAAGAGATTCTATACGTCCATGTTACAATGAGTGAGGAAGCTATACTGCCCACCCAACTTGGCAGACGTTTTTTTTTGTACATAAAGTTGGCTGGTGAGGGGAATAAAACTTTTCAATTCCAAATAAACGTTTTATTTACATTGCACTATTTTATACAAACACACATATAATCAAGAGTAAATTTCGCTTTACTCTACTTCTATAGTCACTCACTCTCAATTCACTCAATAAACTCGCAAAGTTTGTATATACGTCCACGTGTGCGACACCACATCACTTAGAAGTACGATAGGTAGGAGAAGTACAATTATTTACAATAAGTAAGTAGTACTTTATGAGGGTTATAATTATATTATTGACCTCTTAAATAAAATTTCATCGCCTTTTTTTCTACATTGACTATTAAAAGACACACAAAAATGAAATTTTTTCTCAAAAATCGACCACAGTTTTTGCAAGGTAAGAACCTTCAAAATATAAAGATGAAATCAAAATAAATTACGAAACGTATAAAACAATTTAAATAAAATCCAATAATATAATTGAAAAAATATGTGTTTTTTTTAAGATCACAATGTGCTGACAGTACACAATATCCTATGATTTCGTTAAATTCAAAAGTTCTTTGTAGTTTTGAAGGAGAAATAGTTTGTAGAATTTTTTCGTAGATAGTGTTGTTTCAGTTCTTAATACTTAGTTGATTCAATTTATTAAACATTAATTATGGAGACCGAGGATACATGGGACAGCGCTTAATAAGAAGAATTTCTGACTTATGTTAGTCAAGTTTTGAAGAAGTGGAGGTTATTATACAATTATACAAGTTTTTATTGTTCAACTGTTACCTTTTACTATTAAAGTTACTGTATAACCACCATTACCGTTATACCCATTTACAGTTGGATGTTTTGGTGGTTACTGATATAGTTTATAAGGAAAGTAAGCTTCGTGATTTATGAATGTTTTATTCATAGTGAATAGTGTTTGGAACAAGTTTGCATGTTTCTAATCAGTTCACCAAGATTGGAATTGACAGTGTTCTGGACTTGGGAGGGAAATGGGAGTCGCATTCTAGAGCCTGAAACTCACCAAAACTCGTCAAACCCAATTTCGAAAGAACAATAAATAAGAACTGGCAGCATCACCATAATGCCTTCCCTTCAACGAACCGACATAAAGCCCTCTTTCCGTCATTACCAAGACCACCGTGATGAAAAAGTTTTGTTTTCAACCTTGTCAAAACTGCATAGAAGCCACGGATTCCGGCCTTACCTATATAAAATAGGCCCAACAGTGAGTGCCTTTGAGGTGTGGATTTAGAACACATTATGTTTAATTCTCCATAATACGTGACTCATGGAGTACCCATGTTCGATTCCTCAATTGAAGTTGTGATTAGTCTCAGTTTTGTTGAGTTCAAAGAAGTATTGTACTAGTATTTTCAAGTTTTTGTCAGACTTTGAACGAATAATTTGAAGTTATTTTGATTTTTGAAGCATTTATAGTTTCTAAGCTATTGCTGGCTGTAAGGTGAGGAGATGATGCGAATTAAGAATTTATTATTTTTAAAAAAAGATATTTTCCCGTTTCGCTCATCTGTAAATTATAAATAATGGTAATGTGAGGATAGGTTAGTCACTCCTCCAGTAAATCCTCCAACTGTTGGATTTTGAAACCATCACCTTCTAAAATTAAAATTTACCATTGAAAGGCACTGTACTAAACCTAAAAATTTCATATTATATTATGTTGTAATGCCTTGGTTTTTTAAATAAACAATAAGACCGGTTTGAGGTGTGAGGTCGTGTCTCGGTGTTTGCCCTTATGCACTCTTCAATCTGTCCAATGTATCATTTATCTTCATCATTTCCCAACCGTAAGGGCTACTATGGGCAAAGAGTTTGGAGAAAATATGAAGTCAAATTGGGTATGTCAAAATTCAAAAAATTTACATTTCTATGAACTGAAATCGATTTTAAAAATAGAATTTATTTTGAAAAATAGTTACAGAATCTGAAAATCCAATGTATCCACGGTTTCTCTCACTTACGTTGTAAGTATTGGTATGCTCCAAGCATAATATGGATGTATAGTAAGCAAAACAACTGCTATTATCTCGACTTCTGCAAATACCAGGTTATCCATCAGAATGGCAATGCTGGAGGCACTGGATTCACAAACCGCAATTGTTTAATAAAACACATGGCACGAGTAGTTTTTGCAAAAGAATTTTTGGGAGTGAGTTAGTTGCTCAGCAAATTGAATTTATTTAATTAATTAATTGAATTCAACTCATTTGCCACAATAAAGGTGGCCCTCCCGCTCGTCCTTATGAAGAGCCAAGTTTTTCAACAATTCCGCTCAATGGGGGTTGCGCCTGATTTTTTATTTAACTTTTAATCGAAAGTAGACCTCATTCTGAGAATTTTGAAACCAGCCGTTCTCTGTTTGGGTGAGTAGATCTTTTTCTATGATTTTTCAAAGTTTCGATGTTTATGACGTCATGCGCCCCTCTCGCCTGGGCGAGACCCCCCCAGTCTACTGTGACGTCATAAACATTCGAAACTTTGAAAAGCCATAGAAAATGGTCTTCTCATGCTAGAAGGATGCGGTTGGTGTCAGAATTCAAGAATAAACAGTTTTTCCGACCCATGCGCACACCCCATTGTGATTTGCAGTAAAGTGAGTTCTGATGGAAAGCCTGACAAATAATTGCGTTAAAATTAAAAATCGTACTTAACATAAAGATTTAAATAAAATTGAAATCAGGTTAGCGAGGTTGTTATTCGTCTTTCGTTTGGACTGTCGAATGGTTGTAAAGGCCCTGAGCCATGAGTTGGAGGGCTAGCGGGTTCCGCGTGCCGGTCGCCTTCTTGATTTTGGCTCGTTTATTTTGAAACCAAATTTTGATTTGCGCTTCGTTCAGACCCAGCTCTGCTGCTAACGCTTGTCTCCTCCTCTCTGTCAGGTACCTGCAACAACGGAATTCACAAAATATAAATATCTACTCTATCAATATCTATAAATCTATAAATCTATCAAATCTATAAATCTATCAAATCTATAAATCTATCAAATCTATAAATCTATCAAATCTATAAATCTATAAATATCTACCCGATTTTTAGCAAGCTTTTAAAGGGGGATACAAACGATTTCGGAAGGAATCCATCTCGTGAGGTGATAGGACTTATCCTAAAGATTCAAAATCCGTGAAAAAGACAAAAAGCGTAAAAAATGGTTATAAGCCCGTTTGAAAGAAAACTCTTCAACTGGTCCCGCATTTTTGTAACTCATCTGACCCTTTCCTCAAATTATTACATTGACGTAACGCAAAATTTTCTTAAAAAATTAAGAAAAAATTTTTTAAGAAAAAGATTTAAAAGATTTTTTTATTTTATTTTTCTTTTTAAAAGATTTTTTATTTTTTTATTTTTATTATTATTATTATTTTTTTTTTTTCTTAAAAATTTTCTTTCATTGGTAATTAGGGGATTTCGAATACACTTAATCCATAATTCAAGTTCATAAATGGGCAATTTAGTCACCAAAATTTCTCATCGGGCCAAAATCGGGACATCGGTGAGTTTGAACGGATGGAAATTTAATGTACTTAGTCGGTAACAAAACATCATATTCATGTTCTATACTTGATGCTGCCGAGGAGCTGAACCATAGTGAAGTAATTAGGAGCACACCTGTTAACATTAAATTCAGTCTTCAGCCGTGCTAGCTGTTCTCCACTAAAAGCCGTCCGCGGCCTTTTGTCTTCCGCTTTGTCTTTTTTCTTCGTTCTTTTCGTTCTCGGACCTGAAACAAAAATAAAAGAAAGTATTAATAAATCGTTTTAACTGATTTAATATATATGAGTTCGGTTTATTACTCGTATTTATTGAGGTAATAACCGCAGGGTTCTAGGGCTATTGATCCAAATTTGAGATAGTAAATTCAAAACTATTCACTCTATAAGGACGAAACAAGGAAGAGAAACAAAACGCCTACTGATCTCAACTAGAGAAAGTGATCTAAAGAAGATGTTGAGGAAACTAATCCAATTTACAATGAGGAATTTCACCAAATTCTGTTTGCATTTTTCCTGAATAGTTAATGGTGTGGGGTAGATGAAAATCGGGCTGGTTTCGGAAAATAAGTCTCCTGTTATTTTTGGGAGACAATCAAAATTTATGATTTCAAAAAATAACCGGGAAAACGGACCTCTTCAACGTGCAGCGGGAACGCTCGCTGATTGGCTGTTCGGATCGCCGTCTCCTCCCAGTGTTGCCCATTGGGACGACGAAATCGTGTTTTCTAAGAGAAAAGTTATCAAACAAAAACAAGGGAAACCTAATTTTCCCCATCTTGCTTTTTCTATTTTTTTCTTCAGTTTTTCGATTTCGAACTTTACTGTTTCGTGAAATTTTGCATCTGGGGACTATGGGTTTCTCGATCTCAGCGCTTCAAGCGGCCATAAATGAACTATTCCAGGATGACGTCATTTTCCCGGTTTTTTTAAACATTCGTATTTTCTACACTGTTTTGTTTATTCGTGAATTAGGAAGTTCGGGCTGAAAGTTTGCCTTAGGAGGTTTTTCGAGGTGCTGAATCCGATTTTGGGGTCAAAAATAGGAAATTCCGACATGGCGAAATTCCTCATTATCTTAGGATCAATATCAACGCCGGTGGGAAAATGACCAACTCTGGAGAGCCGCCTTCCATTTTGCCCAAAACTACCACTTTGCTCGCTCCAAGGGTTGTTTACACCGATATAAGGAGCCGTTGTGTAACCATTCGCAGCGTATTTTCACCCTAATTTCTTCCGTTGACTGATTACCTCTTTTTTCTACTAGAGTGCCTCGCTAAATAAATTTAGACACGTCTGTGAAAGAGAGATGTTTGACTGGAGAGGAGCCAAAAACCACGAAGGGCCCCACATATCGTCAGTTACATTAGGGCTGAGACGGAGGACCGCGTCACTTTGAATTATTTCGCTTGGTTAGGAGTTGGAAATTATTTTTTCAACTTTTTGTAGTTACGTCCGACTTGCTTGTTTACTTGTCCACCACATTTCTTGTGTAACGTTCTTCTCACTTTACCTATTCTTTACCGAAAAACCTCTAATGTATGTTTGTATGTGCTAGGTACTTTCGTATGTTTCTTCCTCTGATCGATCTCTCGATTTAATTTTCACGAAATTAGATATCTGATTTTTAAATTGTCCCTATGAAACACACCAGATCGGAGAGCAAGCTCTGGAAGAAATTTTCGTTAGATTCGGTTTGCTCAGAATGTTGGTGTCCGATAATGGACCTCAGTTCGAGGACTAATGCGAGATAAACAAGATCAAGCATGTAACATCCACCCCAGAGCTGTAGGCACCTTCAAACAAAGATTTGCTGCATCCAAAAAGAAAACCAGATTAGCATAATACCTTAGTTCATGTCGTATCTCAGTGTACCGTACTATAGGACAATCGCCGGTTCATTGATGTTTGGGCGGCAATTAGAACTCAGTTGTCGTTGAAACCCAATCTGAGAGAACACATCGATCGGAAGTTGGACCAGAAGCAGCAGTTTAAATATATTTATGTATGGCCGCCTCCACAGATAGTACGGGACTATCCAGTTCGGATCGTCATGCAATACACCCTGGAAGAAGAGGGTGAGGACCTTCTAGTAACTTCTTTAGTCGCCGGTCGGGCTCAGACCGAGCCAGTGAACTGATTGAAAGGAGAGTTTCGGCGTCTTATACCATCTAGAGCTATATGATCGATTTATAATCCATTTTGAGCCAAGTTATCATAAAATACAGTTGTTTCTTTGTATGCCATTGATTTACAATCCTGACAACCAACTGGAAGAAGAGGAAATACCGGAGAATGGAATAAGAATCATCCCATCTCCATCATATACCTATTAGAAAATAACAAAATGTTTAAAAAAGCATGCGCGAGGTCACTATTAACTCTTAATTTCTCACTTGTTCAAAACATTTGTTTTTTTCAGATTTGTTGATTAAATTTAGTTGTGTTTAAATAGTTTTGTTTGATAGATTTGTTGATTAAATTTAGTTGTGTTTAGACAAATCTATAGAATATTTGAGCAGAAGGTACCTCAAAGGCTCTATTACAGTCTTTCAGCTCAAGAATATCGTTCCAAGGGCCACACTAGCACTTTCTGCGCCAGCAGAATCTGCCTATGAAACCAACTTTGATGGAGTAGAAGAAGGAAACTAGGAAAAATCCTTTGTGAGACGTTGGGATGAGAAATTCACTTCGTGCTGCCAGTGGCGCCTTTTCTGACGAGGAGTCTACAATGTGAGAATGAAGGTAGAAGGTACCTCGAAGGGCCTATTACAATCTATCAACTCGAGAATTATTTTGTTTTTATAGTTACTTTTTTTACACAATCGATTGTTGGAATCTCAAGATAGCTAACGGCTATCAATTTTGGTTTAAAGGATAACCTATTGTAGGTAAGAATCGGACTTCCAGAAAGGATATTGAGGGTTAAAAGAGTTTGTTGTGGGAGAAGTTGTATGGGTTAAACGACGAAAAGAACACAGAATTTCAGAGAGCTCAGGTGACATAGAAAATAGGTCCCCTTTCATACTATGCTGTGTGGGACTCGGAAATGGACTGGAGCTCAGAATGCATGCGGATCACACGAAGAAGGGGGGAGAAGATTTGTGACGTATACTGTAGTTTACGGCGAAATATATCGTCACCACTATAGCCAACTATCAAAATTTTACACCCTAGAGAACCATCGAATCGGCGAATTTCACGAATTTTTGTTTTAGCGACCGTTATAATGACTAATTATAATAAACTATCAAAATCCTGCCTCATCATCTTGCACCATTTTCCAACTACAGCTTGGTAATAATTTACGAATCTGCATATATGAGCCATTTCCAACAATATCGAACTACCAAATCTCAATATTGTATTTTTTATATGTTTATTATAATTTTATCCAAATAATCCAGAATAAACTTAATTGAGTCTTCCTGTAATCATCCAAATATTGCTTGATTATTGAAACAAAGTAACGCTTTCTGTTTCCATGTTTTGAAGCTCAAAATGAGTCAAATTCGAAAAATTTCTAATGGATCATCATCTGTACGTAGGTAGTTTCCATTTAAAATAAAAATTATTGAAATACATCTTGCAATGTATTTAAAAGGTGGAGTCAACCTTAAGCTTTGCTAATAACTTGTAAAATCGCTGCTTCGTTAGTTTTTGAGTGAAAAAAAAAATCGATAGTCTGCCATATTGGTGGAGATATAAATAATAAATATATATTATTCTATATAATATATAAAATTATCTATTCTACATAAGAATAGATATTATCTATTCTTTATCTTGCCACGTTATTTCACAAATTATAATTGATAATTCATTAAGATAATTAGTTAAACAATTTAAACTTTTTATGCCGCTTTCTCCTAATTTTCTTTTTTTTCATTTCATTCCACAGCGAGGGGAGCGGGGAAATCTCACAGATATCTTTAAGATTTAACGCCAATGACCGATGTAACCCTAATTTAATAAACTGTTAATAATTATTAATAATAGTAATATATTAATAATTAAATGGTAATTTATAAAGTGCTCCTTTTTATACATTTCCGTTGATTCGAATGGACTCTGATCATATCCAATTCCTAAGTGTCGTTTCAAGGTTCTGCCGCTATCCTTATTGAAAATACTACGGAATCTCTCCGCTCGGGGAAACGACTGAATTATTCCTAGGGACAACTAACACGACACGGCTCAAGTCTAAAATAAGCTGTCAACTGGCTCGACTGTCGTTGACTAGTTACTGACAGCTTTTTTCATTTTAGCAACACGAACTCTTCTCGGGTTAAAAATACAGTCGAGGACGATATTCTGGGAACGGGACAAAAAGTTCTTCAAAGTCAAAGTTACATTGTCAGATAGAAACTACGCAGACACTTGGTACGTTGATAGTCGTTCAAGGTGGGTTGGCAAAATGTGGTAATATTCCGGGGCGGAATTTACAATATGAAGTGAGTTTTCTGTCGCCTGACCAACTAGGTATAATCAGTGTAATACGTAAATAGTTTAAATACTGTACAATCATATTTTGCTACTTTTATGAGGTTCAGGTAATGCATATAGCCAGACGTTTTCTTTTCGACTGTCATCTCGACGGTGTATAATCGAGAAAATTGAATATTCACTTCCATTGTCAAACCTTTTTACATACTATTTCTTACTCAGGAAAGTCATAAACCCGTCAGTTGCACCTGTCGTGGTTTTGAAAGCGAAAGAGTCAACTGAAAAAGAGTAATTGTGTTCATTTCGGAAACGCAAAGGAATAATGATTGAGGCTGGCGCCAGTCGGTACAGTCTTCATCGCTCATATTCAATTGAAATAACTGAGAGTTTGATTTGTGTTTTTTATTTTATTTCATTTTACTGGAGGTAGGATACCTGTGTATTCGTGCAGCACGTGAGAAAATGTAGGTACTCCAAAATCGAAATTTCTACTCGCATTTTCGCTTTCAGAGCTTTTTAACCAACTTTGGTTTCATGTGATGATCCCGTCTACCATTATTCCATGAGTATAATAATGATTGAGGCTGGCGCCAGTTGGAACATTCTACATCGCTCATATTCAATTGAAATAACTGAGTTTGATTTTTTTTTTTTTTTTTTTTTTTTTTTACTGGAGGTAGGATACCTTTGTATTTGCGCAACACGTGAGAAAATGTGGGTCCTCCTCAATTTTGAGTTTCAGAGCTTTTTAACCAACTTTGGTTTCGTGAGATGATCCCATAAACCATGATTCCAAGGTATTGGTGATGTTGTCTCAATGAGGAATTTCACCATGTCGGAATTTCCTATTTTTGACCCCAAAATCGGATTCAGCACCTCTAAAAACCTCCTAAGGCAAACTTTCAGCCCGAACTTCCTAATTTACGAATAAACAAAACAGTGTAGAAAATACGAATGTTTAAAAAAACCGGGAAAATGACGTCATACTGGAATAGTTCATTTATGGCTGCTTGAAGCGCTGAGATCGAGAAATCCATAGTCCCCAGTTGCAAAATTTCATGAAACAGTAAAGTTCGAAATCGAAAAACTGAAGAAAAAAATAGAAAAAGCAAGATGGGGAAAATTAGGTTTCCTCTGTTTTTGTTTGATAACTTTTCTCTTAGAAAACACGATTTCGTCGTCCCAATGGGCAACACTGGGAGGAGACGGCGATCCGAACAGCCAATCAGCGAGCGTTCCTGCTGCACGTCTGTTTTCCCGGTTAGTTTTGAAATTAAAAATTTTGATTGTCTCCCAAAACAGGAGACTTATTTTCCGAAATCAGCCCGATTTTCTTCTATCCCACACCATTAACTATTCAGGAAAAATGCAAACAGAAATCGGTGAAATTCCTCATTAAATATATGCTCCCTGCATATTTCGCCAAAACCGGATAATCAGCTGCGTAAAACGCTCAATGTTTGCTGAAACACCCATTTCTCAAGATCCGATCTTTTACCCAAATTCAGAGGGTAGTTTGGGGGTGGGCCCTACAAGCCTAAGGTCTTGCATAGGTATTTGCATTGACTATATTACGAACAGCAGGTGCGTAATAACTTGTGTAAAGCCGAAAAGTCGTCATCATAATTGCGAAAACTTCACAATCGTGTTGGTGTTTATCAAATCGGAACAATGACAACATGATCGTGAATTTATCACTGGTACTGCCCAATCGCGTTGAGAGAATCGAATGAAGAAACATATCTACATAGAAAGAGTGGGACAATATTTTTGAAGCCCCATTCTATCTAAAACATTCAATGCAAAGTTATAATTATTTTTAGTGCATTTTATTGCAATTTAAAATAAATTGTACTTCATAAATATACCGATTTTGAAGAAAATTGATTTTTAAATGCGAAAAAACGGAGTCAAACCTGAACACGAAATAATGTAGGTTGTCTCATTCGGTTCTAAAAATGCACTACTATTTCAAATTGGTGGAAAAAAAATGCCTTCATTCGAAAGTTACAACCCCTATTTTTCACCCCTTAGACGTGACTGAGACTAACAAAAAGTTTCGCGGCACAACTAAACCTCAAATGTAGCCGGTGTACCAAATTTCATCAAAATCGGTCCTTGGTAACCTACGTACCTTGATACGTAAACTATCAAATTTCGAGGGGGGGTTAAATAAAATTGTTTCTTCCTCGATTCCAGAAGTTATAGGTATTATTTTCAATAATAAACCAAAATCATTCTTGGGGAGTTTTTTTCATGAAATTTGATGTGGAATCCGAATCTAAATATAAAATAATTGTGTAAATAATAAATAATGAAAATGTGTGGTTCCCATTACAAAAAGTCGTAGATCGTATAGATAGTTATAGATCGTATATAGCTATAAGAACGAATTTTGCGCAGTGCTCGTTGAATTCGTGGTAAAGAAATAAGGGAGTTGAAGTTGAAGTTGAACCCCTCTAATCCATTAAATGAAGGAGATAAAAAAATACCTACATAACTACTCATTATTCAAGAAACACCATGTATACCTGTGTAACATGTTTTTAGTAACTTTAAATTTTCTGAATTAAATACGACTATATTCAGAATCGTATGAACCAACAGTTCTGTCTTTTGGAAGATCAAATATTCCGAACCGGAAACCTGAAATGACTTGTTTCAATGCTAATTTGTACTTGTGATTATATTTGGAATGTTTTCAAGCTGAAACCCGATTCGGTAGGTTGAAACGCAGCAACCTTGATGCCCAAAGGCAATCCGCGAAATTCCTCCACACCTACGTAACAGCTGCAACGTCTCCCCTCCACCAGTCATCTCCCCTGTTTCAGTTAAAAGATATTTAAATCCGGACCGGCTCTCCTGCGCCCCACACGCCACGACGGCCGAAGACGACACTAACAACGACTATTAGTGTAGACACTTGCCACTTGCTCTCTGTGTGGTCCCCAAATTACTTACTCCCCCCTACATCTTCTTCTCCTTCACCCTTATCCTTCTATTCAATCGATCTTCTCCGGTTCTTCCTCCCCTGTCTCAAATCCCGCTTTATATTGTGTACGTGACTCCTGCGACGCTCATTTGCCCGGTATTTCTTCTTCTGTCTCAAAAAAGCGGGGCTCCTCTCCTTTTGCCTTTTTAAAAGGTCAATTTATTTGGGACGAACCTCCCCAATTACTCTGACTTGAGAAATGCGACTAACTCCTGGGGTTCCTCGATTAGTTTCGATTTCTTCAAGTTTAATTTAAATTTTATTGACTTAACAAAGGCCGTACCAACATTTTCTTACAGTAGTTCTTACATTTACCTATTCAACTAGTTTGTAATGTCATCCAATTACACTACAACAAATTATCGTTGCCATCAACCTATAAAGGGTGTACATAAATGATGAAGGGCCTTTTTTAATATCGATTCTTCAACACTGATTCACTTCAAACAAAAATGAATGATATAAAAACGTTCCATCTAGAATTTTTTATTTCAAATAATTTATTTCCTACAATTATTATAGATCTTTTCTCGTGTTTTGCAAAAATTGCACTGAAAAATAAAAAGTCAACCGTCGGAAAGGACGAAAGGGGTTCAGGTAGACATACAAATATGACACCTATGAAAAGTATGGTGCTTTCACGATCTTACTCGGATTCTACTCGGATTGTTTGCTAAGAATATACATTTTCTACACTAATTATTTATAATTGAGGTATGATTGACTAATACTAGACTTGATTTTGTGCTTATTCTTCATGCTCCCATGACGTTTCTACCCAGGAACTGGGTCCTAAGAAGGAATCTAAGAACAGAACAACGCAAATGGAATAAAATGAGTAATAAACAACGGATTTTGTGGTTACAATCTTACTAGATCGTGGCTTGAAAAGAAAGGGTGGATGTTAATAATAATTATTGTGCTACTTACATATCTGTCTGCAAACTTGTCACGTAATTGTAGGTATGAGGAATTAGTTCTACAGATAATAAATTGTGATTATACTGTAAGAAACTGTGGAAAAAATACTCTACAAAAACATTGTCTGACAAAAGACAAACAAAACAAACTAAGGCGTGGCATACAAAGATGGTGGTGACAAAGATGGCGGACCTTAGATGGATGGATAAGCAATATGTAGGTAGAAGAAGACTGGTTTGATTTGAAAAATGGAGGTACAATGTATTCTGATTTAAAAAAATATATATCATACCTCAATCATGTTTCACATGGACTAGACATCATATCACTATAATTATTTATTATATATATAACATTAGGTGCATGAAATAAGCCTGTTAACAAGCCATAATTTTATGATTAAAACCCAGCAAAATTAGGCCATTTTTTTAATCGATTACAAATATTTCTAGTATACACTCGTAACTCATACTTATAATAAAGTCTCGGTCATCTCAAAAAAGTGCCCTTAAATTTCAGAAGTCGATAAAAAGCTCCGGGTCGCTGTTATGAGAGCATATTAATACGCGAGATGTGTCCTGGTGATAGCGTCATCGAATCTCGAAACCATCAATTTGGATCCGGCGCTACCCCGTTCGCTTTAATTAAAATCACCTTATTTGGTTTTTTTGTTGGTGTTCGGTAGTTTGGATGGATAACCGTCGATGGACCAGTCGGTTCTAATGGCTCGGGACATTACTAACGTCTTAATAGGGAAATTGGGCCTTTGAAGGCCTTCAATTTTGAAAAATTGACATCGTACACCGGAATCTGTCCGAGCTGAAGTGCTGTACCGAGTTATGTGGGCTGAATTGCACTTTAACTATTCAAAAAACAAGTATTTTACGCATACGATTATTTCTGGCATCAGGCCGTGGATTTTTTAAAGCGTTTATTTGTTAATATATCAACTACTTACATTTGAGGTATTTTACATCAGGTAACTATCTAGATATTTACTTCACATATATTTACGCATTTCTCATTCAAGTGTTAGTCCATTGACTTTCACTACGTTAAAGTTGCACTTCAGCATCCAAGGTCCAGTGGCTTGGTCCTCTTCAGTCATCGGATTTCTTGAGCGTTGTCCAGGAGCTGGATGGCTCCTGGGTATGTGTGTGCGTGAAGCCTCTTTTCCTAGTTTATCGCGTATCTTTTTGCTTGCTTCGCTGATAGTCTCAATTTTGAGGTCCTTGTGGTGGTCATCATTACGAATGTACCACGGAGCATTCACAATACTCCTAAGTATCTTATTTTGGAACGTTTGTATAATTTTCATGTTACTTTTAGCTGTGCATCCCCATAGCTGTATACCATAGGTCCAAATTGGCATAAGTACTGTTTTGTATTCATACAAAACTATGAAAAGTTTTCAGTATTTATACAATAGTAGGAAAAGAGTGCTGTTATGACAGCACTTTGTTGTGTAAGCTAAGTTGTGAATGTCGGCCCAGGAGCCAATAAAGTTGTCTGAATTTTATTGTTAGCTGTTCCTTTTTCTCTTTGACATGTTCCTTCCACATCAGCTTCGTTTCTAGTGTCATTTCCAGATACTTAGCTGAGTTGGAATATGGGACTATGCATTGATTCAGTGTCATGCATGTTCGTCATTCATATTTGTAATTTTTTTGTTGAGGAAGTTCACATGAGTGGATTTGGTTTTGTTGAGGCGCCACTTTCGAGTCCAATGCTCAAATTTCTCCCTTGAATTCGATTGTAAAATATTTTTTAATTATTCCACTGGAAAGCCAAGATCTTTTCGCAGTTTTTAAAAGTAAAAAAAAAACCGCTAACAACCAAAAGAAAAAATGGGAAATTTTGCCAATTTGAGAAA
Organism: Apolygus lucorum; assembly: GCA_009739505.2. Classification (NCBI taxonomy): domain Eukaryota; kingdom Metazoa; phylum Arthropoda; class Insecta; order Hemiptera; family Miridae; genus Apolygus; species Apolygus lucorum. Next base: position 45,562,227 of record CM019168.2, on the reverse strand, counting down.
ATTACTGTACAACTTGATTTTTCACCCATCAGGACCCCAAAAATAATTGTTTGTAACCAATAGAATGATGGAAATTTGAAGCCCTTTCCAACGGTGCCCTTATTTTTACATTTTTACCGTAAATTGAGGTAGTTATGGTGATTTTAGTGACATAAGGAAAAAAAATCTTAAAATGGGAAAAACTAGGAAAAGCAAGGGGTTAAAACGAAATTCCTATGAGACATTACCTAACTTAAATTAGTTATAGAATCGACTCCCGAAGTTATTCGGTCCTTAACATGGGACACCCTGTTTAGTTTACCGTATGCTGCTGTTTATAAAGGCAAAAAAATATTAATCAAATGTCTGTGGGTCGTGAGATTGATGAAAAGATATTTGGGCTGTAGTTACCTTAATGGCACAGTTAATGGGCAGTTCGGATGTTTACTCAACGACGTACAAATATAATATCCCTTCATATATTCATAAATATCCCTTCAGCCTGACAATACCTCCTAGTGTTGTGGACTGTAAATGTCTCTCAGGGCAAATATAAAAGTTGAAATATCTAATAGCCGGAGGATAAAAGAGAGATAGCTGAGGACCATAAATCCTGGGGTTGGGGAACTATTGTTGTATTGTGGCTGAGGGCTGATTGAGGGACCGTCGTTCCAAGAGGGGCGTTACGAGCACTAATGAAAAGTAACTGCTGCGTAAGGAGCCAACGAACAGTGAATTCTCCGGTGTTCGACGAAGAATATTACTTAGCAAACTACGACTACGAATTTGAATTGTCCTCACGAGATCTTCTCATACATCTACAGCTAAAAAAACCCGATTTTAAAAAAATATAAACAAAAATAAAAAATTCTACCAATTAGAAAGTTGCCTCATGGTGTGATAAAATAGGCTTTTTGACCGACTTCAAAGCGCCGAAGGCGCGCGAAAAAGGAGGTACTCAATTCGGTGTGTCGTGGGACGACGATTTTTTTTTTTTTTTTTTTTTTTTTTTTTTTTTTTTTTTTTTTTTTTTTTTTTTTTTTTTTTTTTTTGTATGTCTGAACACCTTGCATTTCTTTATTCTGGTACCAATCTGTCTGGTTCTTTTTGAAATTTGTTCTACCAGTATCCGTGGTGGTCCCATTTCAAACAGATTTCATTTTGCTTTGTTAGAAGTATCGAAAATTTGTGAAAGAAGTTGAAAAACGTGGTTCCCGTTTTCGGGAATATTGGTCCGCATTCACTCTTCTTCCCCTGTTACTTCCGACTGAGCCAATGACGGACTATTTGTGTATAGTCAAATTGAAGGTCTGATTGTAAGCTTCAAAATGATATGCTATATGAGGGGGTTCCGATAACTAAAAGGTGCTGTGGGGGATGAGAAAGGGGGAAATTATAGTGGGTTATTCGCTCAGAACCTGCATGAGCCATATCAAACGTGTTTATGAATGCTCGAATATGTGAGTTATACTATCATATACGTATGAGGGATAGTTATAGTACTGTTAGTTAGGTATTCTACCAAGTGGGTGTAGCACATAGTTCCCTCATCACTAATGACATGATTGGGTAGGTAATAGTATCGGAGATAATCAGAACTGCATAGTGCCGTACCAAATATGAGGTATATACATATAGTACAATTAGGTCATGAGTGGGGGTATTTCACCATGTGGGTGTAGCACATAGCATCCTCGTCATCCATAATATAGTTGGGTTGGTAATGGTATAGAAGATCGTCAGAACTGCAGAGTGCCGTACCAAATATGAGGTACATAGTACAACTAGCTCATGAGTGTTGGTATTCTACCAAGTGGGTGTAGCACATAGCTCCCTCATTACTAATAATATGAATGGGAAGGTAATAGTATAGGAGATAATCAGAACTGCATAGTGCCCTACCTAATATGAGGTATATATAGTACAACTAGGTCATGAGTGGGGGTATTTCACCATGTGGGTGTAGCACATAGCTTCCTCGTCATCCATCATTTAGTTAGTTAGGTAATGGTATAGAAGATCGTCAGAACTGCAGAGTGCCGTACCAAATATGAGGTACATAGTACGACTAGCTCATGAGTGTTGGTATTCTACCAAGTGGGTGTAGCACATAGCTCCCTCATTACTAATAATATGAATGGGAAGGTAATAGTATAGGAGATAATCATAACTGCATAGTGCCCTACCTAATATGAGGTATATATAGTACAACTAGGTCATGAGTGGGGGTATTTCACCAAGTGGGTGTAGCACATAGCTTCCTCGTCATCCATCATTTAGTTAGTTAGGTAATGGTATAGAAGATCGTCAGAACTGCAGAGTGCCGTACCAAATATGAGGTACATAGTACAACTAGCTCATGAGTGTTGGTATTCTACCAAGTGGGTGTAGCACATAGCTCCCTCATTACTAATGATATGAATGGGAAGGTAATAGTATAGGAGATAATCAGAACTGCATAGTGCCCTACCTAATATGAGGTATATATAGTACAACTAGGTCATGAGTGGGGGTATTTCACCATGTGGGTGTAGCACATAGCTTCCTCGTCATCCATCATTTAGTTAGTTAGGTAATGGTATAGAAGATCGTCAGAACTGCAGAGTGCCGTACCAAATATGAGGTACATAGTACAACTAGCTCATGAGTGTTGGTATTCTACCAAGTGGGTGTAGCACATAGCTCCCTCATTACTAATAATATGAATGGGAAGGTAATAGTATAGGAGATAATCAGAACTGCATAGTGCCCTACCTAATATGAGGTATATACATATAGTACAATTAGGTCATGAGTGGGGGTATTTCACCATGTGGGTGTAGCACATAGCTTCCTCGTCATCCATAATATAGTTGGGTTGGTAATGGTATAGAAGATCGTCAGAACTGCAGAGTGCCGTACCAAATATGAGGTACATAGTACAACTAGCTCATGAGTGTTGGTATTCTACCAAGTGGGTGTAGCACATAGCTCCCTCATTACTAATAATATGAATGGGAAGGTAATAGTATAGGAGATAATCAGAACTGCATAGTGCCCTACCTAATATGAGGTATATATAGTACAACTAGGTCATGAGTGGGGGTATTTCACCAAGTGGGTGTAGCACATAGCTTCCACGTCATCCGTAATATAGTTGGGTAGGTTATGGTATAGGAGATTGTCGGAACTGAATAGTGCCACACCAAATATGAGGTATATAGTACTACTAGCTCATGAGTGGGGGTATTCTACCAAGTGGCTGTAGCACATAGCTCCCTAACAGAATGTGGTCCACCCTACGGCTTCTGGTTCACCTTACTGAAATGATTCACAGTATGGAAATAGATCTACATTACGAATACTGATCGAAAAACTGCGGGTAAATTAATTTCAAATTTATATTGAGGACCACTAAAAAGTGAAAAATAAAAAATAATATGAAATGAAAAAATAATAAAATAAAAACCTTTTTAACAAAAAATGGACCGACCTCAAAAATGATGTCCGTAAACACCAAAAAGGGAAAAATAATAATCTTAGGGAATTCAGTTGGGAAGGTGGGTAGGTAGGTACGGATTGAAGTCGCCGCTGTGCCCATCTGTAGACACAACCATAGGCAAGTAGATTCCAATTCCATCTGGTTAGTATTACGACATGCGTCGATAGTGCAATACAAAACAGGAACGAGAGTGGGTATCATTGAGGTAATAAATGTGTTCCAAAACTATTAGATAGTAGGTCACTGCTGTCGTATGAAGGAGGATGAGAGAGTGACGATGTGTGTGAATCCCCTTAAAAAATGTTTGGATTCCAACATAGGTACCATCTTTTGATTAGATGATATCTAATTATACCTAATCTATTGATCTAATCTATCTTTGATTAGATAATATCTATATAATCTAATATTGCAAGTATTGCATGATGCATGTAGAGACAATGTAGATGCATGTAGATGTCTAGATCATGATGAGGGTTTGAGATATGAGTGTGGGTACTTACTCAAATGAGCTGTTAGTACTACAACATGCATCGAAAGTTCAGTACAAAACCGGAGTAAGGGTAGGTAAGTAAGTAAGTTAACAACCTTCTCATGTTGAATCTTTAACCAACTGCCTTTCTTGGTGTTGTGGACGTCTTCAGCTGTTATCACAGGGAATATTCTTACTAAGGTCCATTTACACTTATTGTCACACTCTCATCCTCCTTCATACGACAGCAGTGACCTACTACCTAATAGTTTTGGAACACATTAAATGTGTTCCAAAACTATTAGGTAGTAGGTAATAAATTTTATTACCTCAATGATACCCACTCTCGTTCCTGTTTTGTATTGCACTATCGACGCATGTCGTAATACTAACCAGATGGAATTGGAATCTACTTGCCTATGGTTGTGTCTACAGATGGGCACAGCGGCGACTTCAATCCGTACCTACCTACCCACCTTCCCAACTGAATTCCCTAAGATTATTATTTTTCCCTTTTTGGTGTTTACGGACATCATTTTTGAGGTCGGTCCATTTTTTTGTTAAAAAGGTTTTTATTTTATTATTTTTTCATTTCATATTATTTTTACTGTATCATCTGTGTGTAGATTTTATGTTCTCGACTTATAATGATGAACAAAGTTCCCTATTGGAAAGTACAAATGCGGAATCTTGGGAATTGATTGATTCTTCAGTGATTTTGAAATATAGGTACCTTGGACACAAATTTTGGACGTAGTTTAACGAAGTGAATTATTTCTATATTTTTCTTTCCTATAACCCAAGGTAGATATTGAAGAAGGTCTTTCGTTGGAGGAATGTTTTACTCCACTCTGCTGGACAAAAATAGATTATAAAGGATCTTGATCTGAAGCTAACGTGGCAAAATGGATCATAATGCAAATAATTGTGTCTTATATAATGTTTTCAACTAATTTAATTAAAGTTATGGTCCATTTGGTTTTTTTAAAATAATATTTACCTTTTCGCTCTTCTTTGTTTTTCTTCGCCATTTTGGCCAGTTAGCTCACGGATAAAACATGTTCCATGTTTAAACCTTGATTAATCACCTGAATTGACGAGTGTTTGACTTATAAATCCATAGTTTAATGCAATAATCATTTCCAAAACAACTCATGATCAACTGGGTGCAGACCTGCTCTGACAAAATGCATGTTCTCGCCCAATGTAGTGTTGTCTAGTTTTGGTACGTGTTCAGAATTGTCACAAGTATGGACATTATAATGGGAATGGTTTAAATTGCCCGTAATTCTCAATAAAAAATTCCAACCTTCGTTTCTTCTTTTTCCTTCCGAAATCCCCGCCGGGAGCTATAATTTAGGCGTTTTCAGTGACATAATATCCCATATTATGGCAAGTTCAAAGTCAATTCAGCACGGGTTAACGATGTCCTTTCAGGAAAAAAAAATGTCACGTGGGAGTAATTTGGGTCATGTGGAAAAGATTCAGAGGGTATGCGATGAAAAATTTGGGAAATTTTTCTTTTTCGGTCAAATAGCACACACCTTAGTGTGTTTGTTGTTTCACATTTGGCATGGAAAGTCTGAATAAGGGTAATTCTCAGAAAAAGCTCAATCTTCCAGGCTCAAATTTTGAGTAAGTGAACCGTCTCCAAAAAATTCAAAAAAATTCATGAAGTTTCCTGGGAACGTTAAGAAGAATTTGTAATGCAAGACAGAGCTCAATTCACAGTTTTTAGTCTCAAATTTCAATTTTGAAAATTTATAGTGCGGCGGTAATGAGAACTTGATTTTTTTTAAGTCGTTAGTATTGAGAACAACGTATTAGTTTCACAATTCTGTTTAAAAAAATTCATCAAGTTTCCTGGGAACTTGAAGAAGAATTTGTAACGCAAGATAGAGCTGAATTCACAGTTTTTAGTCTCAAATTTCAATTTTGAAAATTTTTAGTGCGGCGGTAATGAGAACTAATTTTTTTAAGTGATGGTAATGAGAAGCGCAGTTGGTATTGAGAATATGGTATTAGTTTCACAATTCTGTTTTTTACCTTTCAAGCAATGAGCTTGTCCAGTTTTTTGGATAAGATGATTATATTGAAAAATCTCCATTTTTCTCTTTTCTATAGATTGATAGGGAGGGAATAAATAAACTAAAATCAATTAAAATCAGAATAGTATTAATGTATTCCAAGTAGGTAAAGAACTGTAAAAAACTAAAACACTCAGTCAAATGACATTCAAAAAACTCTTATCAGTCTACAACGTAATATATATCAATCTTCAACTTTTTATATTAATTAACTTGACAATTTTGTTAATATTTGTCACATAATTAACTTAATTACATCACAGATTTGTTTCATTAACTGGATAGTAAGTAGGCAAATATTTTTTAAGAAACTCTTGACCATACTCTCTTCTCTGCGCCTTCGATCAGCCTCCCTTTTTTTGTTCACACAATTGTTCCGCTGTGTAAAGTGTAGGGCGAGTCATCTCTGAGGGTTACCTAAGGGAACGATAAGATTTTTTTTATTCTAAGGGCTTAGGGCAATATGGAGATAATAATCTAACCTAAAACCTAAAAACCTAAAATCAATAGATACCTGACGTAGAAAATAATTTAATCTACACTTCATCTTCATCTTTAAGACACTCAACTAACAACATTTTCTCGTTACCACACGCCTATTATCATTACCACCGAACTTTATTAAGTTAGTGGTAATGAGATGGTTTGATGTGTGGTAATGAGAATTCCAAATTTGAGAGCTTGCCATTTTCGTTGTGTACATACCATATTCCTCATTCTACGCCGTTTGAGAAGGCAAATAGTGGGCTACAAAAAAATGGGATCTAAAAAAATTAGTCACCAACATTGAAAGAGAATCATTGAACTGTGGTAATGATAACAATAAACATACGCACCTGACACGTGACCTTAAACAACCGCTCCTGCTTGGCGGGGCCCCCCTAAATGGCGGTGGCGAGTTCCCTGGCGCTCTGCAGTATTGCCACAACGATTCTTGTCGAAAGTTTGCCAAAATGCCTTGTTGGTCGCTATGGGAGGGAAAATCTTGATTCTTGTGCGGTAATGAGACTTTTTTCAGATACACAGTTCATTATCACTTGTTGAACTCCCAAGTAAACTTGAAAATAGAAAAAAACTGTTTCTGTGGAGATTTGTTGGTAGGCTTCCAATTTCACTGAATCTTTTCAACATAAGGACATTTCCCAAGGCTTGGGAGAGAACTTTCATCAGTAAAACAAAATAGTTACCGGCGGTGGTAATGAGAATTGAGTCTTTCAAGACCCAAAAAAATGCATCCATACCGCAAAAATGAATAGTTTTTTCAGCGAGAAGCGCAGGGAGTGGTGAGATGAACACAAGGGGAAAGAAAAAAGCAACCATTGGACTAGTTTGTATGGAGAAAACCTCGAGATACACTAGGCTTGAGCTTTCTGTGAGAATCACCCATAAACTGTTCTGGTCTACAACGGAAAACTGGAGCTCATTCCTGCAGCTTTTACGTTCCTTTCCACTACTCTCTAGTTATTTTCCGAGTATAATTAATTTTCCTTAGTAACTGGTATGAATAAACATTAAAATATGATTCGATTGACAATCACATTGATGGTTGATACCGAACACATTTATGAAGGAGTAGACTGCATCTTAGTTGAACAAAGAAGCATGGGCAGACCAAACCTTAGACCACATCCCGCAATTGGGGGGAAAGAAATATAGAGTTCAGCGCTCGCTGGGGTGATGGAAGGGCCAACCTAATACTGCTACTATTCGCCACTAAGTTTTCAAATTAGTGGAAAGGATACAATAATCCTCATTTCTCCCCCTTTCGAATCCCCAGGTCATTCGCCATCCGTTGCAAGAATGTTAATAGAAATAGAAGAGAAGCGGCATCAGTCTTACCGGAATTAGCATATTGGCAGCACCGCTCATTCATCACCGACAGCACACCAAGAGATCTCACCCTCCTCAAGACCTGGTTTCCTTGCGTTTCCCAGACATTCCAATTCATCCGCCACCTCTAACGAGAAAGGGCCCTCCTAGGTCCTCGGAAGCTTCGTCTTGTCACAGATTCCTTGAGACCTCTCAAGACCCCCCTCCACTACTTTCCATCTTCGATTCATTTGAAGGAGCTCCCTGTGTTCCTTCCACATACTTACATTCCTAATTACCGAGGAAACGGTATCCCATCCATCTTTCGGGCTAACTGTACCCTCAACGTTCTCCCTCTCTCCTTCCCACCAGTTCATCACTTCGTCACTTGTATAATTCCATTTCGTAGGGCTTTTTTAATCTAACAGAAAATACACCTAATCTACTCTACAGTTACAAGGAAAAAGCCTTAACTTCAATCTTTACAAACTTGAGATTTTCACCCAACCCCCTAATTTTGACATGCTCTTTTCGATGGCATAGTCCAAATTTCAAAATACCATGCTAAAGTGGAGGACGAGCGTCTAAACCACACCTACAGCATCAGTTCACGAATCCTCCGGTAGGGATAATAAGGCCTTTGAATCATATAGATTGCTTTGGCTTAGTTACCTATTTTGGTAAAGCTTGAGATAATGCGATGCAGGTGATACAAGGGAAAAATGCTTTAGGTGTGATTTAGACGTTTGAAAGTGGAGGTAATTTGCGCCTCCGACATTTTGGAATTGAAAAGCACTAGAAATGAAAAGAAAGTGGGAGAGGCATAAAGTTTCTTCGTTTCCACAACTTGATTGTACAGATGATCCGATGCTTAGTAGTTAATCTCAAGACATCAATCTCTACGGACATACCAGACCAGGGCGATGATTTTCATAGTGGACCATCTACACCCCTATCCGCATGATCCCTTAAAATTTCATCGAATCATTGAATGGAAACTGTGGAAGTAGCTACCTTTGCTTATTTGAAAGAGTTGAGAATGAACGTTGAAATCATCGAAACTTGTTGGTTTACTCAAGAGAAACGACCACTTCTAAGACTCGTTTTCACCTTCAATTGTTTGAAAAAGTCGAGAATGGACGTTGAAATCATCGAAACTTGTTGGTTTGCTCGAGAGAAACGACCACTTCAAAGGCTTGTTTTCACCTTCGATTGAACCTATGAAAAAGTCGAAATGAACGTTGAAATCATCGAAATTTGTTGGTTTACTCGAGAGAAACGACCACTCCAAAGATTTATTATCTGAGACATCTATTTTTTTTTAAATACTTAGGTTTTACCCTCATATTGGGCGTTTCCCCGCGTTCTGGAAACTGCCTACAATTTTTATTAGGAGGACATATCCAATCTATTATAGCTCGTTAATCGGAACAAAATTAACTAGCTACGTCAAACTTTGAAGTGTGAGTATTTTTCCGTACTGAAACGTTTTCCCCTTAGACTGCTGGAACTTCCCACTAAAAGGTTTTGCGCTAGGGCTTTTTCCAGCGTTTATCGGGAAAAAATTAAATTCCCTGAGTTTTCCAGTAGAGTAAAATTCCCTGAGTATTCCCGGTTTTCCAGACCCCTAGACACCTGCCACCTTATTATTATTATTTTTTTTTTTTACTCATTTTTATTATTATTTTATTTTTTGTTATGAAACGCCTCAATTTCGGATTAAAACCGCCTCAAAGGTTTTTTTCCTCGACAGACAGGAATTTGAAGTTAAACACCTTTGCCAGGTAAGAATTGAGACCAGGCGTTTTATCTTCAAATCGTTGTTAATTTTCGGCTTCAGTTTCAGATTTCAGTTTGAAATTAATCTGTATGCATTTTTTTGAGTCTTGAAAACACGGTTGTCTTCACACATAAATTGTAACTCGAATTATACCTCGTGATGGTGTAAATATTTATTCAGTTGCGTAGAAGTAAAGAGTAGGTAATTTGAATGTTTCTCACTAATGAAGGCTCCGCTCGATGTTTCTACTTACTTCTTCCTGAAATCAGAAAAAAAATCAAAGTCAAAAAGTGTTTTGTTGCAGAACCAAGAAAATGACATTACAATAGTCAGAAGAAACTTCAATGTTAAAATTCGAATTTAAAAAAAATCCAGAACAGTGTGAACCTGAATGAACCTGAATTAGCATCTCTCTTACGTCTTTTCCAAGTCGATTAGGCGGTAAAGCTCGAATCCGATCAGGTAGTCGATTTTAGAATCGAACTCCTTGTTGAAGAGGTTTTGTCCGAAGGGAGGTAGAGAGATGAGCCAGTGGGAAAAGCATGGGATTATAAATTTTTGTGAAGGGCACGAAGAAATTAATTATTTTTTCTTACTAAACAATATATTAATATTTGTATACACTCTTTTTAAACATGTAGATACTTTACGGACTGCGGGACAAAGTTCCGGAAGGCGGACGGACGGAAAAATTTTGACGTGGATGTTACGTTGTCCGGGTCTCTGAAAAATATCTGTCTTTTTCTCAGCCCGAAGAAGTGTAAACCAAGACCGATAAACAAATTAAGTAACTAGACTGTAACATTCATAGTTTGTTGCCTTCTTGTAGACAAGGTTATTGGTGAGGGGAGGACAAATTGCGGCGAGTCCTCAGTATGTGCTTATGTTGTTTTATTATTTCATGTCGAGCTAGCTTTCGCCCCAGGGGGCATCTTCAGGACATATAAGTTTGATGGGATGAGGTTGTTATTTACTTAGGTTCTGACTTCCAGGTCCTGTCCTGTTGATTTTTGTTTTCACAAAAATTGTCCAGTTTTTTGAGAAAGGAGGGGACATCCCAAGTCCTTTATCTTTAAAATGCCTTGGAAGTGCTGGGGCTTATGTGCTTGTGTATCTTATGTATGATAGCGTTTATAATATAAGGGTAAAGACTTTTACATAATAAAGACCTGAATTTAGACTTAAAGCAAATACTTTTTTAAGGGGCCACATGTTCAGGTAATAAAATACTTATTACCTGATTATTATTAATATTATTATTACCTGAACATGTGGCCCCTTAAAAAAGTATTTGCTTTAAGTCTAAATTCAGGTCTTTATTATGTAAAAGTCTTTACCCTTATATTATAAAAGCTATCATACATAAGATACACAAGCACATAAGCCCCAGCACTTCCAAGGCATTTTAAAGATAAAGGACTTGGGATGTCCCCTCCTTTCTCAAAAAACTGGACAATTTCTGTGAAAACAAAAATCAACAGGACAGGACCTGGAAGTCAGAACCTAAGTAAATAACAACCTCACCCCATCAAACTTATATGTCCTGAAGATGCCCCCTGGGGCGAAAGCTAGCTCGACATGAAATAATAAAACAACATAAGCACATACTGAGGACTCGCCGCAATTTGTCCTCCCCTCACCAATAACCTAGACTGTAACAATCATTAGCCTGGGAAACCCGAGTTCGATACCAAGCCATGACATCAATTTTTTGTAATTTAATAAAATATATTATTTATTATTATTTAATAATAATAATACTAATTTGATAAATGATCATTTCAAATTTTGTTGTTTTCTCTTCCTCATCTTTCTACGTTTATTTCAGGTATTAAATCATCATAATGCATAATCTAACCATCTTTTTCATATAATTTCCCCATTAATGGGGTAAATAAAACATAGACATGTCCATGATCTATTCCTGCCAAGGGTAAAATTAGTTTCTTCGAATAGTTATTTCGATTTTTGGACAATCTGCACGCCAATTTGAACAATCGCTGAAAATGTCTTCAGATAAATTTTTTTTTTTTTAAATGGCTGTAGCAAAAAATTTGTGAAAAATGTGGCTGTGGCAAGGATTTCAAGTTTGCGCATGAGCCGTAGTGGGAAGCCACTATCAGCTGGTGGCTTCTATCAGTCCGGATGACATGGTTTTCATAGGGGACCCAATCTGAACTAACCCTGAAAATTTCATCGAATTCGGATGAAAAATGTAGAAGTTATAGCAGTTATAAGGATTTTACGTTTGCTCATGCGCAGAGTGTATCATCAATCTGGAAGCCACGATTTTTTTAAGGGACTATCTACTCGCCAATCTGAACAGTCCGTGAAATTTTCTTCGAATTCGGAAGAAAAACGTAGAAGTTATGGCTGATACAAGGATTTTACGTTTGCACATGCGCAGAGGCTACTATCGATCCGGGAGTAAATACTTTCCATAGGGGATCATCTGCAATCTAATCCAAAAAACACTCCAATCGTATCTGCTATACAATCGTATTATGGATATTGAAAGCTATGTGTCGCACCCACTTGGCAGACTCTTCTGTTTTCGTGTATCGCCATCTGGATTTTATTAACATTTTAATCATCCATGATGCGTTACGTCTTATTCAAGATGGAGTAGCCGTAAATAAGAAGCCCAGTCACGAATTTCATAGTCACAGAATCGGTGTTTGCGAGGCAAAGCTTCTCGAAAGGGGGAGATTATAGGGGAAGTTATGGGGTGGTTATGAGGGGGGAGTTGAAGGAGAAGGGGGAGGTAATTATTAGGGAGCCCTGGGCGTGGCTTGTGGCACCTCGGAGGTGATGAAGTGGTTTGGCGTGCTTTATAACGATAAGGAATGGTAGCCAACATCAACCAGCCACACTCTACATCACCCTTACAACCTCTCCGTTTTTGTTAGAAAAAATATCACCCCCACCACCACACCTCATCTCTCCTGGACGGTCCAAGGGTGGGGGAAAAGGGCCCAATTTATTAGCCCTGTCCGCTTTTCCGACCCTCCATTTCGGCCATTAGCTTTCCCCCCAGAGACTAATCTACTCCACGGAACGTATTTGAGAGGTTCCGAGGAAGGTAATTAAAAATTTCTTCATTAAGAAGAAACGAGAAGAAAATGGGTGTTAAAGTGGGGGTTCGTTGGTGTCTGCGTAGCATGAAAAAGTCAAATTAGCGACCCCCACCACAAAACACTCCGAGATAAGGTGTTGATCAATAGAATTCTCCTGGACTGGTCGTTACGACCCTTTTCAAGCTGGCTGGGATTTATTCTTATTCGTGCTTATCACTCAGCAGAGTCATTTCATTAATTCGTACCCTTAATGACTGCAAGCTGTGAAAATACGCGCTTTAACTGAGTTTTTTCGACCCCTCCTCATTACTCAAGTTTCCTGCTTTGAAGTTCCGGTATCAAGTGAACTCGCACATTTGGACCAACTCAGGTATCATGAAAAATATTAAAGGAATTTTTAAGTAAGTAGAAGGAATTTTTTAGGGGAAAAAATTATTTTTATTTTTTTATTTTTTAAAATGAATTTACACAATGTATTGAATCGATTGCTCTAAGAATTATTTTTAAAGGACATTGGGAAGTAGGCTAAGTAAACTACGTCAATTACTCGTGAGATGATCCAAAAATAACCCAACAGTTTTAATATTTCAATCTTCTCCTCCTCATTCCCTAATGAATTTGGCAGTTGATAATTCTTGGACTAGGTACTTATAACTAGTAGAAGCAAAGTGGTATAAACCTGGTTTAAACAGACATTTCGAGTGACTGATGTTTAGAGAGGGAGGGGGGAATCGTAAAAAATGTATCAACAACGTTGGAATCACATTTCGATGCCAATAGTATGATAAACAGTTTCATAGTTCCCTATATTTCCATTGACGAAGGAAGAGAAAAACTATAATTTTTTTGCTGCTGTCGGGATGAGGCCAACCCAGCCTCTAACTTGCTCAATAACTTCCCTCAGAAATACAGGTGACTTACCAAAACGACGAGGCCGCCAGAAAGATAGTGGGGGGGGGGGATTAGGATGCTTTTAACCAGCCCTTGGGTTGAATCGAACCCGCACCATAGCTTTGGAGGGTTAAGTGGGGTTTTTTTAACAATGAAAGTCCTTTGTCGTTTTTTTTTTTCTTTCGACAATCCTCTGGTTGTCATTTTTAATCAAATAGCAAGAGGATGAGATTTCTGTAGCCACTACTGCAGATAACTAACGTTATGGTTCTTATTAGTGGTTAGTTATCAGCAGTATAGTGGCTACTTGTCCTCTATACAGAAATCTCATTCTCTTGCTGTTGGATTTAAAATGACAACCAGAGGGTTGTCGAAACCTCTCCACGAATTAAAGTGATTGGAAACGGCAAAGGACTTTCATTGTCAAAAACGCTGCAAATTATTACCAAAAGGTTTATTATTTTTCTGTATAGATAACACGCCTGCAAATAATATAGCTTGCCAATGTCACTACCTTCCAACCATATTCTTATGCTTCACAATCAAGGTTATTATGAATACGCTTCACACTCAATTCGGAGAAATAAACAGTTGTGGAACATGGAAATTTGATTACTAGTTGCCAAGGATGCAAAAATGAGTACAAGTCGAAGATACGACCAACAATCGCATTTTTGTCAGCTAAAATTTGAACGGAAATTAGGCCTCTTTCGCGATTCCCACTCATTTTTCCAACCCATAAGTTCTCATAGAGAGTAAAGGTTTGTTCTACTGAGCTCCAGGTGGTCTCTAAAAATTCTAAAGATTCAATGCCATTTAAAATTGACGAATAAACAATATTTTTTGAGCTAAGGCGTTTTCGAAATTTCAGCCCTTATTTTCAACCCTCAGAAGTTACTGACATCAACCAAAAACTTTGAGGCATAAAGTAATATCAATTGGAGCCCAAATACTAAATTTCATCATAATCGGTCCATGGTAAGTAAGGAAAGTGCAGCGTAGAGCGGGCGGACGGCAGAATTTTCATCCGATTTACCGACGTACCTCGAAAAAATGTAAACCAACAAATTTTGAAGGAGGAGGAGGGGTTAAACTTTTTTCTTGGTAGATTCCAAAGGCTTATTATTGAAAATAATAAACCAAAATCATCCTCGGAATACCAGAAGTGACGTAAAGTCGGGTCACTGCCGGGCTCACTGCCACCGCATCCGATACCTGAGCGCCCTCACAAAAACGGTGTCAAGTCCTTCAACCGTTGGTTTCGTATGACATCTTCACCGCGGAGGTCCTACTTCTGCCTCGTCCCCCAAAAAACAATGGAAACCCAATAAGATGAAGATGCTTCGAGGCAGATTCCACTCGCCCGACTCCCGAGATCTTTCGCTGCCGTGATCGATCGGGCCCGAGTAAAAGAAGACAATTCTATTAGACAATTAGGTGAAAAGGGAAAGGTTTTTCCTTCGGACGTCTCCCAAAGTCGATCCATCATGTTCTTCGGACGGATCCCGGAGCAAGAGCCTGTGAAGTGGCGGTCAGGCGCATCGATCACTCACCCATCACTTGCGTGATATTTTCTTGTTGCCTTCAGCCACTTGTTTGTTGGTGCAGCCACCTTCCGTTTGTGGTCAACATGTCCTCGACTAGAGTTTGTTCAACAAATTATACCCAATTCGGTATACAATAAATCACAATTTCGTGAAAAATACAGACGAAGATGAATGGAACACGAGACAGAATTCATATGGACGTTTTAGATATCTATTCAGAAAGCTCTCCCCATTATATAAAATTTGAAAGAATAGAAAAAATGAACTTCTGATGACCATAATACTGCCGTGCTAAGCCAGAAAGTCGTATGTTGACTTCATCCAACTTTCGGGAAAACGACGAGGTTTCGTGGCGAAATAATTCTTTCGCGGGATTATTTTTCCTCCTTTTACCACAAGTATAGGTTTTTCTTAAAAGAAACTAGAAGCCGAATCGATTTCTGGAGACAAAATTAAACATTTTTGAGTGTAAATTGTCAAAAAACGATAATACGAGATTACGCTCTCGTAAACCCGAAGTTACGACTATTCTGTTCAATTTAATTCTTGAAACATCGATTCATTTGAATTAACATTTTAATTCAAAAAACCATTTCACATTGATTATTTTGTCATCCTACTTGACTCAGAGTCAATCGTATTTCATATCTCTGTTCAGAGTGTAAGAAAAAACTGCTGAATCAATAAAAATAAACGTTTATTCACTTAAAGTATAAACGTAAAGTCACCACTAAATGTTGAGTTTTCAGAGGCAAAAAGTCGTATCATGCCGATTAAATGCAAGAAGTCGTATCGTCGAAATAGGCAGATTCCCGGATCAGTGTCAAGATACGAGTTTTCTTCTTCTGAATCGCTCTGATACGACTAGTTCCTTAGCAAAATCAAGTTATCACGCCTTAACTCGAAAGCCGGGAGGCTTGCTTGAGGCATTTCTAATAGAGATACGACTCTAAAACTCCGAAAATCGGTAGGAAGCAACCCCCAAAACCCCCGTGTACCAATAACTCAATTTGGTCAAATTTTCACGTTACGACTTTCTGGCTTAGCACGGCATAATAGGTAACTATTAACTATTATTAGTAACTATTGTTGAAATATTACTTAACAAACCCTACAGGTGCCAGACTTTATGCTGAATAGGGTGTGCGCCTGGGTAGGAAAAACTGTTTATTGTTATTTTTAATCTAAGATAGACCTCATTCTGAGAATTTTGGTACCAACAGCGACCTTCTGGCATGTGTAAATCTTTTCCTATGAATTTTTAAAAGTTTCGACCGTTTATGATGTCATAAACGGTCGAAACTTTGAAAAATCATAGAAACAGATCTACAGGTTTTTTCGACGTTCTTTTCAAAAGAGTAATTAGATTTGAACTTGCGTGGAAAATAAGGAAGTGATGACCTTTTTAGTGCCACAAGGTCAAAAACACGATCATTTTGAACGGGTTAAAAAACTGTTCAGGGGAAAAATTTGTTGTAGAATTGGTTTCTGAAGTATTGTTGTTGCGACTCAGGGCACTCTGTATAGTCACTTGGAATGAGAGTAACAGGAACGAGGTAAAACATGATCGCGGAGTGATTGGTTCATCTGAGACGACGATATGAAGAAGCTATTCTGCCTGTTGAGGTTCTTTATTTGGTGAGGTATGTTGGTGTAGCAGGTAAGTAAGGTAATAACGCCATAACCATACACTCTCGAAGTTGTTAAAGGCTCGCAGTAAAGAAGATTGCTTTGTTATGGTTTCATGTGGAGCGGCAAGATGAGAAAAGAATGTGAGAAGTAAAATGAAGTAAATTCTCAATCAGCTTCTCCGAATGGTTTCTCAGTACCAAAACGCACCCCAGCGGTTCAATTCTGGCCACGTATCGTATAGCAGGCCTTATCTGGGCGTCGGGCCTCGAGCATTACCGGCAAAAGAGCTCGTGAACGGCCAAATTCATTTCTGTTTAATTATCTTGCGGGCTTCCAAAGCGAAAACGTCTTTTTTTTTCAATTATGTCAAAGAGGGTTTCAACTGCAAGCTGCCCATCGACACCTAAAACGGAGGCTCACGCGATGAGAGGCACTTCTTCAAGGAAGGGTTTCTGTTAATGCAGCCGCTCCGGCCTATTTGGCTCCAATTATCGGAGCCAGACGTGGATCTTTGTTGGCTTCATCTTCAGGAGTTAAGCAGCCATAATTACTGGTTATGTGTACTTGTTTGTGGTGCTGCATGGTATTTCAGATTTCAGACCTTGTAAAAAAAAGGTCTTCCGAAATCAAAATGCTGCAAATTTTTACACAAAGGTTTATAATTTGTTCTATTTAGATTACTCTTCTGCAAAGAACACGGTTTTGCCATCGACACTACCTACCAGCCATAGTTACTCTCTACCAACGTGCCTACTTCAAAATCAAGTTTATTTGGAAGAAATAAACGTTTCTCACTAAGTCCGAAGAAACAAGGATTATTAGCAATTGAAGACCCAAGGGGAAGAACGCACAAAGTCCAATTTGAATTTTTTTTATTTCTTCAACAAATTATTGCAAATTTTCATCATTTTGCAATAAATTTTCTTTCTTTTTCTTTTTTCCTTCAATTTTATGATATTATTCGATTCATATAACGTTTATAAATTTATGTTTCTAGTTAAAACAAAAGTCCACATCTAACAAATGGCATCTAAATCTCAGTTTCGAAAAAAATTGGACTTAGTGCATTCTTCCCCTTGGGTCTTCAATTATTATTATACCATAATTATTAGGAAATTCGATTACAGGTTGCTAAGGACGCGGAATTGAGTACAACTCGAAGAAATGAACAACGATCGCATTTTGGTCAGCTGAAATTTGAACGGAAATTAGGCCTCTTTTGCGATTCACACTCGTGTTTCTGATTCATCGTAAGTCCGGCCCTTAAGTTGTCGTAGGGAGCGAACGGTTTGTCCTACAAACCTCCTTGTTGTCTCAAAAAATTCTAAAAATTCAATACTGTTTAAATTGGTAAAAAATCAATACCTTTTTTCGAGAGTTTTCAAGCTAGGGCACTATTGAAATTTTCAACCCTACATTTTCACCCCTTAGAAGAGACTGGCATCAACAAAAAGCTTCGGGGCATAACTAGACTCCAAATTTAATCAAAATCGGTCCATGGGAACTAAGGAAAGTACCACGTACGGCGGACGGCCAAATTTTTATTCGATTTTTGGATTCTACGTAAACCTTGAAACGTAAACCAACAAATTTTGAGGGGGGAGGGGGTAGACTTTTTTTTCTTGGTCGATTAAACCAAGCCAAAGGTTCATTATTGAAAATAATAAACCAAAATATGACTCGAATTCTGCGTTTTAGAACTTTCTGAACAATTTTAGAGTGTCTGTCTGTTTTCGATACCTGTTCCGGGTAAAACTACTAAAAATCAAAGTCCGATTCTGATGATTTTCAGGGAAGATGAGGGTTAGCCTTGAGTCGGTCCCTAAATTCCGGTAAATTCATATTTGGAGGGTAGTTTGGGGGATGGGTCCTAAAGGGAAGCACATCGGTTTTTATCTCGAATCCACCTTAAAGATCTCAAATATCACCAAACATTGGGTGAAGCTCGCGGGCAGCTCTTCTGACTATCTGAGGTAAATCACTAATCACAAGTACTTGGATCCTTTCTTAGGACTTTATTTACGCAATCGAAACAATTTATCGTCATGATCAAATTGGTGAAATGTATCACTAAATGGGACATCGTAGCAATTTATTGGAGTTGGAGTTGGTGTTTCGAATAGGTGATTTACTTTCATTATATTTAAACTTGACCGCCGGAAGTGAGATGGAGATTGGACCCTGCGAGAACGTTATCGACGCCAGGAGCATCTTGGGTAGCGATGTCGCAGGAGTCGTGCGATCGATCAAGTTTAGTTGTTGACATCGAGGTCTCAGAATCCTCATTAAAAGAAAGGAAATAATTAATTTCGGGTCATCAGAATCCCTTTAATCGATTCTCTCTTCTCTCAATTGCACTGTGAGTAAATCTTAATTCATACATCCTCGCTAATTCCTATCATTTTTCTTTCAATATTGTGCCTACGGGCGTTCTCTCACCATCGTGGATGTTCCAAGCCGGACTTCCAGAGGAAGCAATTCCTTCAGTTCCGTATTCCAGCAATTCCGTATTCCCCAGACGGTTTTCTGGGCATAAGCCGCCTTCAAGGACCAGGGACGGGCACTTTCCTCGTGCCTGTAAGTGCAATTTGAGCCTCGACCGTATAAGAAGAGCCCAACCAGCCAAATCCTAGCCCCCCCCCCCCCCCCCAAAAAAAATGCCAGGTAATTGCATCGTCGCTGTTGCAGCAGCGGCAGGACACCGGATTGCCGTACGGAAGAACCAAGTTCGAATCTCAGTCAGACGCATGTTATTTTTTAAACATCTTCTAATAGCCATTAGGTATTAGGTGACTAGGGACATTTAATATAATTCAGAAATATACAATTTCAAGGAAATATACTTTATTTTGATTTATTTAAAAGGCCAATTTGTTTCTTAAATTCCCACGGCTCTGCAACCGTTTTGTTCTGTTGGGTCGGAAGGTTGGTGCCGGCCAGCATCAATTTCTGCAAATATGTCTGAATATGCAAACGGTTACTCCCACTTATCGCTACGATCTCCCTAGGTTGAACGTTTCCTTGCACTGGAGGATGTGGTTTACGGGTGTTAACTTAATAAAATTTTGCGAGTTATGACCGAATATCTAAACCAACAAGCTTCTTGCGAGTTTTTGACCGAGTTCATAGAACTGTACCGTAGCTTGATGTAATTGTGGGTGGTTAAACTCTTGTTTTCGCGTTTTTCTCCTTTTGTTTTGCTAAACATCCGATATACAACCTCAACAACACTTCTTCAACCTTGGCTTCAGCAAGCTGTAAAAAAGTCCATTCATGCGGCATTAATGAGCAAATTTTCAAACAAATCTTTTGTACACTCTTCAGGGATTGTTTCAGAATGTTCCAAAACGGATTTCAAAGACAATTTTTTTCGGAAAAGTCATTCTCAAAACTTTAAGGCAAGAGCTTCATTTTTATTGAAAAATTCGCTAACTGGTTGATATGCAGCAGTTGGAGCAACCAAATCGTTACGATTTATCGTTACAATAAATTATGATGAAATGTTGAGTTTGTAGACAATAGCAGGTAACTCGTAACTATAGCTACCGAAAAAAATATTGATGAAAGTAACGAAAAGAAGAAGAAGAAACTGTGCGAAATGATCGTATTTCTTGTGCTTCTGTATGGGGTCGGTTGTGAAAGCCAACGATCTACTTCATCCTCTACGCCACAAACCTACTACCAGGTCAGCACTTGAATAACTTAGCATTGTACGCGATTTACACTTGTAATAATCCAGAAAGAAACCACTGTCACTTCACAAGGACTGAGGAATATCTATGCAATTGCACTCTTCCATTCGTAGAGAAAGAAGACAATAAACAAGATGCACAGATATTCGAGCTGAGTGATCAGCTGAGTAGCATTCGCTGTTATTTTCCAATTATTAAGGTGCAAAAAGTGTTCTCTAGGATTTTCTCATTAGTTACGTAAAGCGAATCGTAAATTGCCTGCACACAATGCACAAATATAGCTTGAAGTCTCAGCAGAAACTAACGTTTATATTACAAGCAACCCATTGAAATAAACAACAGAACACCAATGTATTAATAAATCTGGGGGAAAAAAACTTGAGTTTTTCTAGAATTTTTACCTGAAGATTAATTAATTTGCATCTGACTTTCATTCAGAGAGATGTGCTGGAATGATGGTGCTGGTAATGTGATTTCATATTCATTTAATTCGAGCAGTATAGTGCTATATTTGCGCTCAAATCTCCACTCTCTTTATACAGGACACAACAAACTACTTCGACGAACCTGAATTGGACAACAGGCCTAGGAGAAAACCAGAGAAGGAGTGGAATGTGAACGAGCCTGGCGCCGAATTCACTATCAATCTGATGGCGGGAAGACTCCAGTTTCCGTGGCTGGTGCACATACAACTTGAAGATACCAGAGAAGAAAAGTGGTCTGTGGGGAATCTCATAACATCTGAACACGTCGTCACGACATGTCGAGCTGTGGCGACATTTACCACGGTTGAGAAACGTGCCAGGTACTGGCATGAACCGAATGTAACTCTAATGCCTGTGACTGCTTTTAGGGTTTTGTTCTGTGCAATCTACATCCGTGATTGGCATTTAACAGTTCTAGATAAAACGAGGAAGTACATATTACACGGCGACGAAGATTCAGAAGGCGAGGCGTCTGGATTTCGTCGCGTTAAGGATGTTGTTATTCATGAAGGATGCACTCCTTACAGATTAGATCACGATTTGGGCGTCCTAATTTTACAGTACATTATATTTCCTGACAAAAGTTGGATCAACTGGGCACCTTGGGCATACATTTATGCCTTCCATAAAAATAAAAAGTTTGATTTCTCATTGTCAGAAACACTAGGAAAACGCAAGGTTTGCTATGTTGCGTCTTTTGGAGGAACGTATCAAAATTTGCAGAGCAACTACGCGCGAGGTTATAAAGTCAAGTACCGAGCGTATTATGCTGACTGGAATCTCTGTGCCGATGACTCAGCGCTGATATGCAATACAAGTTATATTGGATGCTGGAAAGATTTCATACACTATCTAGACGACCCTGCGAATAGGAAAGTGACTGAAATTCAGTGTTTCACCACAAGAGCGAAAGTTGGTTCCGTTTGTGACCACGACCGTGGCGCGCCACTTGTCTGTGGTGGGAAAATATTTGGACTAGTCGTTCGAGGTGCACTGTGGGATTACTGCAATGACCTCTACCCTCTGCCGTTCATTGTGCAACTGATTTCAAATTTGCCATTCATCTTGTGACATTCCTGATGAAAAGTTGTGTTTCAATGCCTTCAATCAGATTCAATTCAATTCAATAAATCTTTATTCCTTATACAAACAAAATTTACATGAATGCGTCATTGGTCACATAATATGGTAGGTATTGGGAAGGTACCTATAGTAGGTGGTTTGGTGAATTTATTATAATACAATGTCATATCATAATTTGTTATTGCGAGGTGTTGTGGACCCACCCACCATGGCGGCACCCGGGGCTGCCTCCTAATATTAGGTTGACGTCGCAGAGCGTACTAGGCGAGCCACCCCCGGACCGACCAGACCACCCGACCAGACTACCCACACGTTCCCAACCAGGAGACTTTTCACTTGAATGTGAAAACAATTAATAAACAAACAAGACAACTATCACAGATTAATTAAGTTTATTATCACAGATTAATTAAACCAAACTTCAACAATTATCCTCCTGAATAAATTTATTAAAATAGTAATTATATCTAAAATAACTATAAAAGTCCTATACAAGCAAGAGTACTTGTAACTAAAATTCCTTTGCATTATAAAAGCTTATTGAGTAAAATTAAATAGGTTTATTAGCTTTATTTTTTAAACTTTGTAGAGTCGGGAGACATTCATTAGCGACAGTTTCGCTGACAAACTTTCCAGCATCTTCAGGCTAGAACATTAATTTAAAATTCGACCAACAGATGATCTGTCTTATGAAGGGTATTCATCAATCGGAAGAACATACGATTCACATGGACTAAGGAACTTGGAAGGGACTAAGAGATTAAAGGATATAGATTTCTAAGTACCATCTTTTGCACCATCCTTTTGGTCGGAAGTACACCGAATTTTGATGGTTAATCATAATTTGGAGTGTTATTTGTAGGCGGGTGATCTATCCAAATCATCAAACTCAGCTTGGACTCTTGATGGAGAAAATGTAGACCAGTGATCTATAATGAACTCGATTCGAAAGAACCTAAATGCTTGCATACGAGTCTGCAACTCATTGGGACATTTTCATGTGTGTTTTCTTATTATATTTATTACTAGGCAGATCTCACCCGTGCATTGCATGGCGGGGCGTACAGATCAATTAAATGGGCCATAAGACAAACCACCCACCCGTGGATACTTAATTGAATACACAACAAGGTACTGAAGTAAGGTTTTTAGTTCATGTACCCAAGCATCAAAATAAGAAAACAGTTGATTTTTCTCTACGCAACACAGTGAGTCTATTTTATTTATTGGTCGCGTGAGCAAGACTTGCTTAGTTTTCGTGACGATTTTTCAGTTTATGTGCCAAAGCAAAGACATGAAAATGTCAAAAATATATACATACATCATTGTACATGAGTCAATCAAGATTTATGGTTGAAGTATTCCCTCAGGCTGTAAAATGGAGTTTCCATTAAGAAGTCATCATAATCTTCTCAAATTCCTTTTTTGGTAATTCTCGTATGTATTGAGCTGAGAATCGCATTAAATTTTTTTTATCAATTTGTAGTGGTATTGCTTTTGTGTCGCACATAGTCTATGGAACGGTAAATCGATGTCGTTTCTTCTTCTTGTATGGTGATCGTGTACCTCTCTTCGGACTGATATGTTTCTACCATTGACGTAGCAGCTTGGATGATAAATGTAAGCGTTTATGATTGTCATGACTTTCATTTTCTTGAATAAAGGTTTGCAGTGATCCAGGTGACCTACTCTACACAATACCCGAAGTGCTTTTTTCTGCATTCGCAATACTCTTTCAATTTCGCGAGAATTTCCCCATATGTGCAAGGCATATGTACATTGTGCATGGAAGATTCCAAAATACACTTCACGCATGGATTCTTCTGGTAAAATTTTCGAAGCTTGTCTTAAAGCATAAACTGCACTATGATGCTCTTTGATGAGCTCTTGGTACCTGCATTCCGCCAACCTGGTACCTGTGCTGTATGGTGCCTGAACGCTCGATGTATGTATGCAACACATTTCGTTCGGTATAAGAATAACATATACCTCAAATCTTCCTCAAGGAAATACATTATTTACATTCAGTGGATTATAGATTTTTTGGGTAGAGTTCTTCTGGTTCTTATTCTTCTGACGTCATTTTATGTTCACGCTTCTACTCTCGCTTGTTTCTTCTAAACTATTCGGGTTTCGGAAAGGGGTTTTCGAGTGAGTTGAATCCGTTCTGAGGTCAGAAATAACAAATTTCAAACCACATTAAAGCGCCATTATTGAAACGAATGGTCCCTCTAATGGGCCACTCGTAGTAGTGCAAACTGTACTTAAGTACTCGTAGGGAGCGAACGGTTTGTCCTGCAGAGTTCCGGGTGGTCTCAAAATTTTTTTTAAATTCAATACTATTTAAAATTGGTGAAAAAACTATACTTTTATTTCAAGAGTTTTCGAGCTAGGGCACTTGAAAATTTCAACCCTCAATTTTCACCCCTTAGAAGTGACTGACATCAACCGAAAGCTTTGCGGCTCAGCTAGACCCCGAATGGAGCCCACATACCAAATTTGAACCAAATCGGTCCAGTGTTGCTAAGAAAAGTACCGCGTACGGCGGACGGACGGAACATTTGTTATTCAATTTTCGGATTCTACGTACCTTGAAACGTAAAACATCACATTTTGAGGGGGGTTAATTTTTTTCTTGCTCAATTCCAAAGGCTTATTATTGAAAATAATAAACCAAAATCACCTAGTTAGAACTCGCGTCGCGGAAGCACAATAAGAGAAAGATATCAAATTCGACTATGGTCGCAGGCTTGCTACATAATTACTCCCTAATTTGGTGCTGGGTGAAGCATTCAGCAAACTCGCACAGCATTAGCGGACAACCCTCTACCGTTTCAAACTTATTAGCGGAGTGAAATAAAGCGAACGAATTAAAACGGACCAATTCATTCCGGACTTTCTAGTTAGCCAAGAAGGCCGGAGCTCCCAGCTGAATTTATAGCCTCTGAGTCAGCCTCACGGGGTAGTAAGAATGTATCAGGAATGCCTTGGGGTAAGCAGTCACCTCGGGGTCCCCCTATAGAAATGCCTTTCGGAAATTTATGAACCAACCTAAATGCATTTGAACACCTTTTCGAGAGATTTTCGTTCTCGATTTTCGAAGCACCGTTGCGGCGCGACTGATCGAAATGTGAAAAAAGGGTTTTATTTTCGTTGTGGACCTTAAAAAATAATGTCGGAGATATTGAAAGAGTGAGAACCGAAAATCTCTACTCGTTGTTTTGGTTCCTTATTGCAAAAGATAAATATTCAGGTGGGTAATGAAAAACATCTGTCAAGTTGGGTGGGCAGTGTAGCCTCTTCACAAAGAAGGACATGTAGCGACCCACTTATTGGTAACACCTATCTACCCGTAACCAAGCTGAGCTAACTTGTGATCATGATTATTGTGAATACCATAAATTTATTTTATTATTTATTTTATTTATAATCATAATAATTATAATATAAAAATGTTTAAACATTTTATATCAAAATAATAATGTAAAGTATAGTATGTAAAAATGTATATCAAAAAAATAAAAAAAATTATATACTTATAAATAATATAGCACTTATATAGGTAGTTAGTTATGCACTCTTACGCGATGTCTACATAATTGTTTTCTTTTAAACAAGGTGACTGTGATAATATGTTCAAACGCTAGGAGGTGTTTGTACACCTCAAGTGCAACAAAAATTTTCTTCTTGAACAAAGTCCGATTCTCGAGTGTAAGGGGAAAATTGCAAAATTTGTGTTTTTTGGGGAAACATGAAAAACCATGGCCATATTTCCCCAACTATTGGGCCCTACAGCGAATTAAAAGAAAACCCATTGAAAAGGTCGTCAACTTTTCTTAAGGGAAGCATTACTTTCCAAGATTATCATTCAATTCTTGTAAGTTCCAAACTACTTCTAAAATTTCTAAATTGAAAAAATTGTTTGAGCAAACAACATTTATTTGACATGGATATTGTCTTTTGGCAGGGGGTCAAGGAACAAAATCGCGTCAACAACAAAATCATAGCTACACATCGGTAGCTACGAAGCAAGGTTCTCTAGAATACTGCGACATAAAATATTACGGGCGATCGGAGTATTTCTGTTTTTTTTTTTTTTTTTGTTTTTTTTCAAGAAAAAAATTCTGTTTATTCATAGAAACAATAAGGGAGAAAATGGTCCACTTATGGAATTTTACAGAACTTCATTTCTTAATAAGCTTTCCAACGGTGTAATCAAATTCAATATTTCAATCGCATTAAATGCGATCCCTAAATTTTAGGGAAAAAATTTGTGTTGAACTTGGGAAAAGGTGAATTTGTTAAACGAAATCATCGTTCTGGTGGAGGACTCTGGGGTCTACTTCGTCCAGCCACGAAGTTCGTCCACCAGAACGTTGATTTCGTTTTAAAAAAAAATTCACGTCTTACAAATTCAAAAAGAAATTTTTCCGATAAATTCTATCTAATTTTTTTCTTTATTATACTTTTGAGAAGCTGATTAAAAATGGAAGCATTTCCAAAATCCACACAGTTAAGAGAACAAAAAAAAACTTTGTTTCCTCCAAGACAAATTTGTTTAAATTTAGAAATTTAGACATTTTAAACTATAGAATTATTTGCGATTACAATAATTGAGTAGGAACCTTAAAAAGCTATCTCTCCTTTTAAGAAAATTCAATCTTATTTTCAATTTTTTGGTTTATTATTTTAAAATTTGCTATAGGACCAATAGTTGTGGAAATATGATTAGTTTTAGGCAGAAAATCAGGTGTTCCTCCAAAATTACAAATTCTTTTTCCCCTTTCATTTGAGAATCGTACATTGGTCAAGAAGTACTATTTTGTTGCATATGGGGTGCACAAACACCTAGCGTTTGGACATCTTGTCACCAGTCACACTGCATTTCATTGTCGGAACAATTACAAAACGTCGCGAGTTTGCGCATTTGTTTACCTCGAGGTAAAATCATTGTCAGTACAACCTCAGCCCAGTCGCAATAACAACTCGAGTTTCCAAACAATACTCATTCTATTAATTAGAACATTCGTACTGCTAACATAACTATGCTTAGGTTGTTGTGCTGTCAATGTAATAAGAGAGGAATATGAGCGAGATTTAGATTAAACAATGCAAAACCAACCTGGGAGGTCCCAGAAGGGTGATAGTTCCGCAGTTTTATCCTCTATACACAGTTTATAGCCTCAGGTGCGTTTTTTCTTCGTCTTTTTTACTTCTTACCAGGCAAAAGTGCTTTTTTTAAAAGAAAAGCAGATGCACTTCTCTCCTAAAACGATTTCATCGCAAAATGTCGCGTATCCGAAGGGAACTCTGTCGGTAATGCGATGAGTTGGGGGGGGGGGGGGGTATGAGGCACCCCCATACCTTTTGCCCAGGACTTGCGAGAATGGCCTATACAATTATGACATCATTCTCAAGAGAGGAGACCACCCAAGACGCATCCCGCGCATCCTGTTTGCGTAACCTGCTACGTTACCGACCCTCGTCCTACGTTACCGTCGAGTCGTAACTCGCGTTTTATACGGCTCTGTTGACGTTTGACGATTGTCGATTCAAACGACGTTTTTTCCCCGTTCGAGCCAAACTCGTTCGAACTATGACTCGACGCAATCTTTCACGTCGTGCGGGACAAATGGGACGCGATTAAAGGTATAATCGGTCTTGGAATACCTTCTTCTTCCTTTCCCTGAAGTAGATATAATTGACGTACCGCAAAAAAATCTCTTCTGCTGAATCCTTCGTTTTAGGTTAGCCGAGAGTTACACCGGGTTGATCTGAACTTGACCATATTTGCGATGAGCGGGGCCTGTAATGTCCTTAGAAGGCGACACGTCCGTAAGACCTCCCTTCGTATATCGAGTCCAACTACCGCCTGACATCTTGTAATTTTCTCGAGGTTTCAAGCGAGTTGATTTATTCACGTCAGGAGTCGTTGGATGCGTCGTTCATTACGACCGTAACGGGTTGAGGGTTGCCGTATGTGCAGAATTTAGGGCCGATTTCACCAACATTTTCCAATCACCATGAGATGATCTTAATCACGATGAGTTGAGCTCTTGAATTCCTCCAAATTCCATCGAACACTAATTGGACGATTGATATTCTTGATTACAAACTTCACCTCAAAATCTAACCAGCACCGATTAAGTTTCATAAAAATTAGTTTGGTTTCAGGTTTCTTAAAAACTTGGTTTTCAGATTTGGTTTTGTTGTACTAAATCCGTCCAAATAGTTCAGAAAGGGCTGAAACATAACCCGAATTTTACCTCGAGGGGAAAAACATGTCTTCCCATCAAAAATTGAACAAACACTAACGTGAATGGTTGCCGTATGTGCCGAATTTAGGGCCGATTTCACCAACATTTTCCAATCACCATGAGATGATCTTAATCACGATGAGTCGAGCTCTTGGATTCCTCCAAATTCCATCAAGCACTAATTGGACGATTGATTTCCTTGATTACACACTTCATCTCAAAATCTAACCAGCACCGATGAAGTTTCATAAAACTTAGTTTGGTTTCAGGTTTTTAAAAACTTGGTTTTCAGGGTTAGTTTTGTTGTACTAAATTCCGTACAAACAGTTCAGGAAGGGCTGAAACATAAACCCGAATTTTACCTCGAGGGAAAAACGCTGCTAATTATTACACAGAGTTTTATAAATTTTCTATATAGATCACTCGTCTGTAAAGAACACGGCTTTGCCATTGTTACCACCAACCAACATAAAGCAAAACATCAATCGCATTTCGGTCAGCTAAAATTTGAACGGAGATTAGGCCTCTTTTGCGATTCACTCTCGTGTTTTTGATTTATCGTACGTCCAACCCTTAAACTCTCGTAGTGAGCGAACGGTTTGTACTACAGGGCTCCGCGTGGTCTCAAAATTCTAAAAATGCAATCCTTTCCCAAATTGATGGAAAAACAATACCTTTTTATACAAATATTTTGAGTTAGGGCGTTTTCAAAATTTCAACCCTTATTTTTCAACCCTTAGAAGTGACCTACATCAACCAAATTCTTGGGGGCACAACAACACCCCAAATGGAGCCTACATACCAAATTTCATCAAAATCGGGCTGAAACACAAACACGACTCGAAATTTAGATTTTGGAGAAAATTGATCTTCCCATCCCAAAAGTGAACTAAAAAAATTTGATACTAATAAAAACGCTTGCATATGAGTCTGTAACACATTGGGACATTTTATGTCTTTTATGATAATTTATCCATAAATTTACGGCTTTCCAACGAATGGTGAACGATTTTTCGACGAAGATGAAATTCCGTAGCAACGACTTAGTTGTAAGTGGATATCATTAAAGAACTTACTGTGACGTTTTTTCGTGAACGATTTTGTGACACTTTTCCTAACGTTTTTTCGTTTATGTGCCAAAGTAAAGACATATCAAAAATCATTAAAATAATGAAGTTCAGCTATGACAAGAACATTTTTATGGTTCTTCCGAAGTAAGAAAATGTTGAAAAAAATTTCTCTTCCACTCGCATGAGATCAAAAAAAGCTGCAAATTATTACACAAAGGTTTATTATTTTTTCTATATAGACCACTCGCATGCAAAGAACACAGCTTTGCCATTGCCACTACCTACCAACCATATTTTTGCTCCACGATCAAGTTTAATTTGGAGAAATAAAGAGTTGTGGGGCCTTCATTAGGAAATTTGATTACACGTTGCTAGGGACGGTAAACCGAATAAGGGAACAACGATTGCAATTGGTCAGCTAAAATTTGAATGGAGATTAGGCCTTTTTTGCGATTCACACTTGTGTTTTTGATTGATTGAAAGTCCAACGTTCATAATGAGCGAACGGTTGGTCTTACAGAGCTCTGGGAGGTCTCATTCGATTCTAAAAATTCAACTTTGTTTTAAATTGATGAAAAAACAATACTGTTGTATCAAAAGTTTTTGAGCTAGGGCGTTTTGAAAATGTTAGCCCTTATTTTTACAATTAGACCTCAAATGGAGCCAATATACCAAATTTCATCAAAATCGGTCCATGGTAGCTAAGGAAAGTGCCGCGTAAAGCGCGGGAAAATTTTCATTCGATTTTTGGATTCTAGGTACTTTGAAATGTAAACCAATAAATTATTGAAATTATAATTATTGAAAATAATAAACCAGAAGCTCCCGTTCGCTGAACGCTCGTAGGAGATAAAATAACGTAGATACTCCTGCGCGGTGAGTGGTACTTGTCTCTACACACACCAAGTTTGCCGTCAGACAGAAAAGAGGCATAAATCGGTAGAAGTTTTTCTAGCCTTCTCTTGTCATTGCAGTGATATTGCAAATTTCTAAATAGTGCCGCGTTTCTTGTAAAACCTTGTTTTCTAGTTTCTTGTAAAAACCTCTTATTATCCGTGCCCTCGATTTTTTTATCCTCGAAACATATTTTTCCTCACGTAGACTCACAATACGCACCTCTCTGGTTTGAAATTGACGCAACAAAGAATTCAATAAGCTGGCTGTCGGCGAATTTGGTATTTTTTTAGTCGCCTAGCTCCGTATTCCTTTCATTTTAGCTGCATGTAGCTGAGAGCATGACGGACGTTCATGTTGATATACGGTCTTCTCAGAACGAACCGTGCCCTCTCTGGGTGGTGCCAATACTAAACTTTCTTCCTATTATGATTTTAAAAGGATAATTGACCGTGAAGGCAGCGGGTGAGGGACTGAGGGCCCGATTCCCCCTCGCGGGACCACGCAATAAAATGATGTGTTTTACGAGCAGTTAAATCTAAAGTTATGAACTGCAGCCTTGAGCGACTTTATCGGAAGAAAAGAAAACATCAAGGATGATACGAAGATGGTAGGTAGCTGTCGCGAGGGTGTGTACCTACTGGTCGGTGCTCTTTCTCATCTTCTCCACATTCAAACATCATTCTGTCAGTAGAAAACTCACATTCTCGAGTATCAAGGTGATTTTTACACATCACCTTGATTTTACACAAATCAATTTACATTTGGAGGCAAGTACGGCCTTGAGAAGCTGAATTGTAGAGTATCTCCGTTTGGCCCAAAATGAGACAGTATTTTGACTCCAACTGCGCAGTTCCTATTTTGGTTTATTATTTTCAATAATAAACCTTTGGAATCTTCCAAGAAAAAATTTTTTTCAACACCCCCTCAAAATTTGTTGGTTTACGTTTCAAGGTACGTAGAATCCAAAAATCGAATAAAAATTTGGCCTTCCGTCCGCCATCCACCGTACGCGACACTTTCCCTAATTAGCATTGACCGATTTTGATGAAATTTGGTATGTAGGCTCCATTTGGGGTCTAGTTGTGCCCCGAAGATAGAAGAGTATAGAATTTTTAGAGACCACTCGGAGTACGATAAATCAAAAACACGAGTGTGAATCGCAAAAGAGGCCTAATCTCCGTTCAAATTTTAGCTGACCGAAATGCGATCGATGTTTTTCTTCATGTTGGATGGTTGGTGGCTTTGCATAGGAGTGATCTATATAGAAAAATAATAAACCATTGTGTAATAATTTGCAGCGTTTTCCAATCACGTGGACAATCACTTGATGAAAGGGCGACCAGTCAAGTTTGCACAGCGCCTGTCTGAGCCCTCAAATAGTCTCCAACCCGAGTACCCATCAAAAACCCAGAGGAAGTGAAATTTCTTGGTGTCGTGCTTGATCCAAAGCTGAACTGGAAATCGCATTGCACCCCATTCGAAGCTTCCCTAAATAAATACACCTTTCTCCTGTGGCGCCTTTACGATAGGCTGTCAGAGTCTGCTGTATTAGCAGCTTTTCATGCAATTTTCCAAAGTAGGGCGGTATATATACCGTATGACATATATGCCATTCTTTGTTGGGGTCATTCTTCCGCTTCATCTGCCATCTTTGAATGCCAAAGGAAAGCGTTAGAGTGGTTTGCTAACTTGAAAAATCAAGAGACTGTAGGGCGGCCTACAAGCAACTGGGTGTTCTAACCATTCCAGCTGTGCGGATTGGCGTGTAGATGGTTCCCTATGAAAAGCATCACCCCCGGACTGATAGTAGTCGCTACGCATGCGTTAACGTAAAAACCTTGCCACAGCCATAACTTCTACAATTCTTGTCTGATATTGATGGAATTTTCAGGGGTTGGGAGCGTTGGCGTGTAAATAGTTCCCTATGAAAATCATTGCCCCCAGACTGATAGTAGCCACTGCGCATGCGCAAACGTGAAATACTTGTAACAGCCATAACTTCTACATTTTCCAACAATATTCCGAGATTGTGCCGGTTGATGGGTAGAGTCCCCTACGATGGTAGTACTTGCAGGTAGGTACTTGCTAGGGTTGCGCAAGAGATTGATGTTTTGAGATCAACTACTACGCTTCTTTTTTTGTGTGCATTGGGTTCTATTTTATGTGAATAATGCACTTGCCCGTTCGAATGATAAATAAATAAATCTGTAGTAAAACCGAAAAACAATCCATGTTTGAGATGTCGATGGTTGAGTGGAAATAGAAATGTGTGAGAACCAGCTGACAGAAACGAGGCGTGTCCCCTGGCCCACCCTTGGAGCCCATCAATTTGTACACAAGCGTCGACTTATTGTCCGCAAGATGCGTAGACGATGAGCGAGCGAGGGAGTCTTGTTGTAACAGCTATTGTCGCCGCCTTCAACAATGAGGAATTAGCCACGGCTTATTACGATCGGCCCTCGGAGGGGGGGGGGGGGGGGGCTGCGAACGGCCGTTTCTATCACGGGGATTGCTTGTTGATCTTGACATGGCCTTCGAGTACCTGCAGGTATAGTTATGACTACTGTGGTTACCTACTGACATCGATATAAAGGCAAATCGATGGCTCAGAGACAATATTTGATAATATCACATAATATGTGATATATTATAATATATGTGATATATATATTATATATTACATATAATATATGTAATATATGTGATATAGTATATAATATGTGATAATATTATTATCATTTCATGTTATGGAAAACGCTGCGAATTATTACACAATTGTTTATTATTTTTCTATAGATCACTCGTCTGCAAAGAAGCAAACGCATGAAGAAAAACATCGATCGTATTTCGTTCAGGTATAATTTGAACGGAGATTAGGCCTCTTTTGCGATTCACACTAGTGTTTCTGATTTATCGTACGTCCAACCCTTAAATTCTCCTAGAGAGCGAACAGTTTGTCCTACGAAGCTCCGCGTGGTCTCAAAAAATTCTATAGAATCTTAAATTGAAGGAAAAACAATACCTTTATATTAACATTTTTTAAGTTAGGGCGTTTTCAACATTTCTAAATTCATTTTTGAACCCTTAGAAGTGACCCACATCAACCAAAATCTTTGGGGCACAACTAGACCCCAAATGGAGCCTACATACCAAATTTCATCAAAATCGGTCAATGCTAACTGGAGAAAGTGCGGCGTACGGCGGACGGACGGCCAAATTTTTATTCGATTTTTGGATTCTACGTACCTTGAAACGTAAACCAACAAATTTTGAGGGGGGGTTAAACTTTTTTTTTCTTGGTCGATTCCAAAGGTTCATTATTGAAAATAATAACCAAAATGGGAATCTAGTGCTGTGGTCCTCTTTTTTGCTCGAACCACTAGAAATTTTTAATTTCAAGTTTAGCAACACTTGTTATGAACAACAGTTGAGACAACAAGTGTTATTCTCCTGAAACAAGTAGAATTTTCATATCACACGTTGTCTCTTACCCAACGAAATTGTATTGGCGATATCACTACGACTGTTTTCACGGCTCCAACAACGCATATCTCGTATAGTTTGAGAGGATCCATGGAACAGGTCAAAAAGTGACTGCCAAGTTGGGTGTGCAGTATAGCTTCCTCCTGTAATAGGGAATCCAGAATAACCGTTTTCATCAAGTTGTTGAAGACAGTGCAAACTGGATCTGACACTCTCAGAGGGAACTGGAAACTGGCAAGGATCAGCCTACAGATACCAAGGAAGGATGGAAGGACTCGAAACGCGCTGATTCAACTAGCCAATGGTAAGAAGATTCGAAGGCCGGTCAATTTGTGCCCTCTGATACTTCAAAAAGAAGCCAACTGCGGGGAAGATGCTTAGTTTTTCGTCTCGGGAATGTCGCGAAAGCGAAATTTATTTTATTTGTTTCTGATTTCGACAGACTAAATTCACCTTCAGATTTCCAAAATCAGGTTATTTTTCTTGAATAAAAGATTCATTGTTCGTACGAGATTCACGGAAACCTAATTCGTATAGTAAGAATATTTAAGTTCACTACACCCTTATTAAAATCCATTGAAACCCATATGGCCCTCTTGACAATTGGCAAAAAAAAAAAAAAATAAATAAATAAATTGATCATGATTTCTATGCACAGCCACTATACACTATATGTACGTACTAATCTCTAATCTCTCTAGTCTATCTAATCTTAGTCTATCTAATCTAAGTCTATCTTACTACCTTCTAACACGAATATCACTAATAGAAACCGAATCAGTATGAACAAGAACAGTGTATCAGTCCCTAACAGAGTCCTGACGATGCCTAACGGCGAAAGCATGCTCGACGACCAAGAATAAACCGCATAAATTGAAGAATAGCCGCTAATTTCCTCCCCTCACCACTAATACTATTGAAGAAGAAAGGCACTCTACCATGAAGGTTATAAGCATTCAAACCTACAAATTCTCTATGTACCTGAAATTATATGTGAACACAGACATACTGCCCACCCAACTTGGAGCAGGGATTTACCAAAATTCATAGTTTCTTGCGTTTTTGGTTTATTATTTTCAACATAAACCTTTGGGAATCGACCAAGAAAAATTTTTTAACCCCCCCCCCCCCTCATCTCAATATTTGTTGGATTACGTTTCAAGGTACGTAGAATCCAAAAATCGAATTAAAACGCTGCAAATTATTACACAATGGTTTATTATTTTTCTATGTAGATCACTCGTCTGCAAAGCCACCAACCATCTAACATGAAGAAAAACATCGATCGCATTTCGTTTAGCTACAATTTTAACGGAAATTAGGCCTCTTTTGCGATTCACAGTCGTGTTTCTGATTTATCGTACGTCCAACACTTAAATTCTACATACCAAATTTCATCAAAATCGGTCAATGCTAAGTAGGGAAAGTGCCGCGTACGGCGGATGGCGGACGGAAGGCCAAATTTGTATTCGTTTTTTGGATTCTACGTATCTACTTGAAACGTAAATCAAAAAATTTCGGGTGTTGAACAAATTTTTTTCTTGGTCAATTCCAAAGGTTCATTATTGAAGAATTATTGGAAGAATTATCTCATTATTATTATTGAAGAATTATTGAAAACCAAAATTGTCCGTTTGTCCGACGTACGCCGTACGCGGCACTTTCTCCACTTAGCATTGACCGAATTTGATGAAATTTGGTCTGTAGGCTCCATTTGGGGTCTAGTTGTGCCCCGAAGATTTTGGTTGTTGTAGGTCACTTCTAACGGTTCAAAAATAAGGTTTAAAATTTTGAAAACTCCCTAACTCAAAAAATTTTGATATAAAGGTATTGTTTTTCCATCAATTTAAGATAGTACTGAATTTTTAGAATTTTTTGATACTAAGCGGTGCCCTGTTGGACAAACCGTTCGCTCCCTAAGCGAACTTAAGGTTGGACGTACGATAAATCAGAAACATGAGTGTGAATCGCAAAAGAGGCCTAATCTCCGTTGAAATGTTAGCTGACCGAAATGCGATCGATGTTTTTCTTCAAGTTGGTTGGTGGTAGCAATGGCAAAGACGTGTTCTTTGCAGACGAGTGATCTATACAGAAAAATAATAAACCTTTGTGTAATAATTTGCAGCATTATAACGATGTTTGCACAAACAGGTCAATACTTTCTTGAAGAAAAAAAACAACCGCCTATTGTAAACTGCCCTGGCATCCACTTGAAGGAATCTACTTTATGTTAAAATTCAATCTTCGATTTTAATATGCATACAACTTCGGGGCAGTTTGCATACCCCTCGGCGAATTACCTAGAAATTTATTCGGAAGAAAATGAGAGTCGGTGATCCGAGAGTGGATTATGACTGGAGAAGGGGACGAGGGACCACCCAAGTCGCGGTCTCGGCAGATCCGATTTGAGAGACCGCGGTAAAAGTTTCGAGTCAAAACAGAACGTCAAAACGCGGACGAAACAAACCATCCAGTAGTTGACCATCGGGCGTCGTGCAGCCTGCTGCGGTTGGTTTCATAACAAACAGCTGTGGGGCTCTTGTTTTCAGGATTTGGATGATGACCAAAAAATGTGGGTCCTTCAAAATCACAACTTTTACTAGCATTTTGCGTTTCGGAGCTTTTTTAAGAACAAGTTTGATTCCGTGTCCGTCCGTCTGCCTCACAAAGTACCTACCATGGACAACCGAAATAGAAATACTGAGTCAAAATGGGTGGCAAGCATGGATGAGTGGATACGATATCGCA
This sequence comes from Apolygus lucorum, assembly GCA_009739505.2. NCBI lineage: Eukaryota > Metazoa > Arthropoda > Insecta > Hemiptera > Miridae > Apolygus > Apolygus lucorum. The sequence continues at coordinate 45,525,757 of CM019168.2, read as the reverse complement.
AAGATGGTGCTATTTGATGCCAACCTGAGGTACCTCCTACAGATTGATCAACTGGTGGGGGTCGGAGCTACTCCAAATCCTGTTTATTTTGGTTTATTATTTTCAATAATCAATGGAATCGACCATCAAAAAAAATTGTTCAACCCCTCCCAAAATTTGTTGATTTATGTTTCAAGGTACGTAGAATCCAAAAATCGAATAAAAACGCTGCAAATTATTGCCCAAAGGTTTATTATTTTCTGTATAGATCACCCTTCTGTATAGATCACTGGTTCTCCATGAATAGCACCTACCACCATTTGTATTCTCCCTTGACACTTCCTCTCAAATTTCAGCTTCCTGCGTTCAATAGGATTGAAAATGGCTTCGGGGCTCACTCAGCTGATCAGTGCTCTTCCAGGCGTCTCCAGCATTCGAGTCCCGAAGCGATTTTCAATCTTATTGAACGTAGGAAGCTGAAATTTGAGAGGGAAGGTCAAGGGAGGATACAGATGGTGGTAGGTGCTATTGATGTAGAACCAATGATCTATTAAGAAAATAATAAACCTTTGGACAATAATTTGCAGCGTTTTTATTCGATTTTTGGATTCTACGTACTTCGAAACGTAAATCAACAAATTTTGGGAGGGGTTAAACAATTTTTCAAATTAAACAAAAACTTCAAATTTTGAGGGGGGGGGGGGGTAACTTTTTTCTTGCTCGATTCCAAAGGCTTATTATTGAAAATAATAAACCAACATTTGGCCGTCCGTCTCCCGTACTTTCCTCAGTGAGCATTAACCGATTTTGATAAAATTTGGTATGTGGGCTCTATTCGGGTTCTAACTGTGCCCCGAAGCTTCTGGTTGATGTAAGTCACTTCTAAAGATTGAAAATTAAGGGTTGAAATTTTGAAAATGCCCTCTCAAAAAATTTTGATATAAAGGTATTGTTTTTCCATGAATTTAAGATGGTATTGAATTTTTAGATACCACGCGGAGCCCTGCAGGACAAACCGTTCACTCCCTACAAGAACTTAAGGGTTGGGATTACGATAAAACAGAAACACGAGTGTGAATCGCAAAAGAGGCCTAATCTCCGTTTAAATTTCAGCTGGCCAAAATGCGATCGTTGTTCGTTTCTTCGAGGTTGTACTCAATTCTGCGTCCTTAGCAACCAGTAATCGAATTTCCTAATAATTATGGATAATAATAATTACTAATAATCTCTGTTTCTTCGAACTTAGTGTGAAACATTTATTTCTTCCAAATAAACTTGATTTTGAAGTAGGTAAGTGATTGGTAGGGAGTAACTATGGCTGGTAGGTAGTGTCGATGGCAAATTCGTGTTCTTTGCAGACGAGTGATCTATATAGAAAAATAATAAACATTTGTGTAATAATTTGCAGTGTTTTTTAAATGGCTCGATAACTTATCACTTAGATTTGAAAAACTTCAACATTTGTTTAGTACAAATCATCAAAATATGAATTACGTCCCAATTTGTTCTTTTCTAAAGGAAATTACGTTCTTCCCTACATGATGACATGGGAATGAATAGTTCTCGATTGCTGCTCATGAGATGATTCTCGGAGCGTCAACCAGTCAGAACGCATCTCCGGTTCTCAGTCTTCGCTTTCGCAGCCCTGTCTGCCTCTATATACGTACAAATACATATACATACAAATACTCAATATTTGCAAGTACAAATAATTTTTTTGAAGTATAATAAACTATATTATAGTATTTATTTTATAATAAATGCAAATAATTGTAAATATTGTATACATAATACTCATAGGTATTATACATAATATTAGCCCTGAGTCACTACTTCATGCAAAGAGTTTTTCATTAATCCAATTTTCTCTTACACATATTACTTCCTAATCAATCCCAATATCTTAAGTAACTATAAATGCCTTACCTACCCGACTATACTACAAATAGGTCCGTTAGGCTGGCATTGCAATCTCAAACTTTCCTGACGTATATTTTTGTACAAATATTCTGTTAATAAAATTATTCTTGATTCTTGATTCTGTCTGCCTCTACGGAAGAGTTCTCTTTGTTATTGCCTACTGCAGGTACGTCGCCCGAACGCGGGAGACCCTGGTTCGATTCCAGGCCGTGACATCAAATTTTTTTCTAATTTAATAAATTTAATTAAGTGTTTATTATAATTTTGTTGTTGACAATTTATGTCATGGTATTACGGATTTTTTTTCACATATCTACGATTTCAAGTAGGTAGTTTTCCCATATTTACCTGAGATCGTCACTTGCTCTCATGAAACTGGCCTTGATCGAAGTTAAAACGGTGTAGGCACAGAATGGCGAAGTATCGAGTGAATTGATAGCTCGTGTCGTCTCAAAGAAGGACCGATGTTTCGGTAATCTCTTCATCTTTCTCTCTTGCCGCCCCGGAGTGTTATTTTGATGAGGAGCTGTTTCATAGAAACGAATGGTCATTAGAAGAAGGGAGTCATCCTAAACTGCTCGAAGGACATCCTAAACTACGAAGATGAGAGAGGGGGACGTCCTAAACTATTCGGTTTCCATTCATTAGTGGAGGACAGGCGGTAGGAATCAAAGATTTCAGCTAAACCAGGAGCCAGATCTCTCGTCTCAGATAAAAGACCTCCTCCCCTCTTTAGGATCACTCAGCTCCTGGAAGTCTTGAACCAGAATAAAAGACTGTATCAGTCCCTCTCTTAAATTGAGAAAAAAGAACAAGATGATCTCTTGAGAGATGAGACCCAATGTCATTCATACGGGCGAACTCGGAGCCGCTTCTGGGATCCTAATGATATTCACTTAATCGTCAGCTTTTAAGGGTCTGAAAACATCCGGTTTTTCGGTGGGAGGGATCCAAATGAGCGCCCGAGTGGTAGTTAGTCCTAACTAGGGCTTCACTACTGTGAATAAGGAGGAGATGGGATCTATGAAGCAAGGCCACCAGTGTGGCTGTAAATCTGGTGATAGATACCACTTCTCAATCTGTCAGTTTTCCTATAGTTGCACCCTGCTGGTAAAAGCAAATTTGTTATTCCAAAATCAACATTTGGTTTATTATATTCAACAATGAACCTTTGGAATCGACCAAGAAAAAGAAATGTTTACTTCCCCCCTCAAAATTTGTTGGTTTACGTTTCAAGGTACGTAGAATCCAAAAATCGCATAAAAATTTGGCCGTCCGTCCGCGGCACTTTCCGCGAAACTCTCGAAAAAAAGGTATTGCTTTTCCATCAATTTAAGATAGTATTGAATTTTTAGAATTTTTAGAGACCACGCGGAGCCCTGTAGGACAAACCGTTCGCTCCCTAGGCGAACGGGTTGGACTTAAGATAAATCAGAAACACGAGTGTGAATCGCAAAAGATGTCTAATCTCCGTTCAAATTTCAGCCGACCGAAATGCGATCGATGTTTTCTTCAAGTTGGTTGATGGTGACAATGGTAAAGCCGTGTTCCTTTCAGACGAGTGATCTATAAGGAAAAATAATAAATCTTTGGGTAATAATCTAAATAGTTTTTATTGCAGATTCGGATTCTACGTCAAATTTTATGAACATTTTACTTCGACAACTTTTTTAAAATGCGAAATCCTCGATTTTCTTATGAAGGGTAATGAATCAATCCCAATTAAAGTATTTAAAATTTGTAAAATTTATAAAATTGTGTTTAAAACTAAGTCCACTTGCACAAAGCAGAAGTAATTCGTGAAGGGAACGATACTTGGAAAAGATTCTACGGAAAATCGACGATTTTCTCTTCAAAAGGTGACTTTTTCGTGGGTAAAATGAAATGACATCAAGAAAGGGATACCACCTCGCGATTCAGCGTAGAAAACACATCAAATCAAAGAGTTTTTATTCGTAAAGAGCCTTCGCAGACAATACAAACGTCTCGTTGTATTTTATGGTATTAAGTTTAACGTTATTAAATTTTAACGTTTAACTTTAACGGTTAATTTATTAACGTTATTAATTTATTAACGTTTAATTTATTAACGTTAATTAAATTAAATAAAACATTCAAAAAATACAAAGATAGAAAAATAGAAAGATAATCTAAGTCAACAAAAAACAGACTAAGTTTGAACATAGGTATAATAAGATCAACTATCATTAATAGTCGATGTCGAAAAAATGTTTCACTCCATACAGTTCTCTGTCAACCAAAGAACGTTTCACGACCGTCTTGAATTGAGCTAAGGGCAGCTCTCTCGTCACTGGATTCAGATGGTTGAAGAATCGACATCCAATTTGGTATGGGCTCGTATTAAGAGATGAAGTCAACCTGGCTTGAGAAGGACAGAGATTGGTTCGGTTCCTTGTATAATATTGATGCTTATCCAAACCTCTGCGCAGGATATTTAAGTCAGTCTTTGCAAATATGAGGCACTGGAAAACGTACAGGCTTGGGAGCGTCAGGATTCTGAGCTCGCGAAAATGCCCCTTACAGCTTTCTCTCCAACCCAGCTTTCGCATAGTACGTACAGCTTTTTTTTTTTTTTTTGGATTTTGAATATGCTGTCAGCGTGACAAGAGTTTCTCCACAAGACCACACAGTACATTAATCGACTGGCAAAACAAGCATGGTATGCCATGAGCAAAACCCCAGATGGAAGAGAATGAGCAAGTCGTCGTAGCAAAAAGTTGCAGCTGGCCAGCTTAGAAGACAGCATCTCTGTGTGGCTTTGCCAGGATAGTCAGTTGTCGGCCAACAATTCCAGAACGCTTACCGAATTTTCGAGACGACCATTTAATTTGAACTTTAGGTATTGAGTTTTTTCATTACTCATAAGGAGAGCATTAGCCGAGCACCATTCCCTGACAATTGATTCAGAGCGTAATAGACTATTCTGGAGTGTCTCATTAGTCGAACAAGCAGAAACCAACGAAATGTCACCGGCAAACAAAACCATGCGACCTCGATCTAGTGGCTGGTAAGCGAGATCGTTCGTGAACAAAATGAACAGACAGGGTCCCAGAACTGAACCTTGCTTTATTCCACATGGTATTGCCACTTAAACTTACTTTAAACTTACACCATTAAAAGATTCCTGGAATGCACATCTTTGAGTGCGTTCCAAAAAAAGTTGGCGTTCATCAAATTTGACGTGGAATCCGAATCTGCAATAAAATATGGGGGTTCCTATTTGAAAAAACAAAGTTGATCTTGGTTGCGCGATTGCGATCAATTTTAAGGAAAACGCTGCAAATCATTGCTCAAAGGTTTATTATTTTCTGTATAGATCACCCTTCTGCATAGATCACTGGTTCTCCATCAATAGCACCTACCACCATCTGTATTCTCCCTTGACCTTCCCTCTCAAATTTCAGCTTCCTGCGTTCAATAGGATCGAAAATGGCTTCGGAGCTCACTCAGCTGATCAGTGATCTGAAGAGTGAAGAAGATCTCCTCGAATGCTGGAGACGCCTGGAAGAGCACTTCCATTCAATAGGAGTAAAAATGGCTTTGGAGCTCACTCAGCTGATCAGTGATCTGAAGAGTGAAGAAGCCTTTGAGCATTGATTTGCAGCGTTTTTTACCCACCAACATTTTTTTTACCTACCAACTTTTTTTTACCTACCAACTTTTTTGCTTCCTCACTACCGAAGGTAGGGAAGCTTTGTATTCGTGAAAGAAGTGAAAAAAAAAAGTGTCCTCCAAAATCAAAATTTCCACTTGCTTTTTGCGTTTTAGAGCTTCCCGAACAATTTTGGTTCCGTGTCTGTCTGTCTGTCTGTCTGTCTGTCTGTCGGTCTGTCGGTCTGTCTGTCTGTCGGTCTGTCTGTGGTCAATCCTTGTCCCGGGCAAAACTATACCAACCTGTGGTCCGATTTTGATGAAATTTTCAGGGATTGTGCGGGTTAGGTCCTAGACGGTCCCCTATAAATTTCAGCACCTTCGGACCAATAGGAGCGAGTGCGCATGCGCAAACGTGAATTTCCTGGAACCTCGGTTTCTCGGTTTCTAATGAACCGATTTTGCTCAAATTTGGAGGTTAGTTAGGTACTAACTTCTAAGAGACACCCTATAAGTTTCAATCAAATTGGTCAAGCAATAGCCGCTGCGCATGCGCGAACTTTAAATTTATTGTTACAACCAAAACTCCGCAACTATTCAACCAATTTCGATGAAATTTTCAGGGATTGTGTGGGTTAGGTCCTAGACGGTGGACCGCTAATATTTTGGTATTCAATAACTCTTTGAATCATAATTTTTTCGCCAACTGATTCTGTACGTCCATGTTACAATGAGTGAGGAAGCTATACTGCCCACCCAACTTGGCAGACGTTTTTTACCTACCCGCTAGGTACTACCTACCACACCATACTGGCTTCACACCTTCATAATCAAGTTTATTAGAAAGAACTAAACGCTTCACACTCGATTGGAAAAATAGAAAGCTTCATATGGAAATTTGATTACTGGTTACGCAGTAGGCAAAACTGTATACAAATCGAAGAAATGAACAGCGATCGCATTTTAGTCCGATAAAATTTGAATGGAGATTAGACCTCTTTTGCGATTCACACTCATGATTCTGTTTTATCGAAGGAAAACCTTCAAGTACTCGTAGGGACCGAACGGTTTGTCCTACAGAGCTCCGGGTGGTCTCAAAAACTTTTAAAAATTCAATACTATTTAAAATTGGTGAAAAAACGATACCTTTATTTCGAGAGTTTTCGAGCTAGGGCACTCTTGAAAATTTCAACCCTTAATTTTCACCCCTTAGAAGTGACCAACATCAACCAAACGCTTCGCGGCATAACTAGACCCCAAATGGAGCCCATATACCAAATTTGAACCAAATCGGTCCAGTGTTGCTAAGAAAAGTGCCGCGTACGGCGGACGGACGGAAATTTTTTTATTCGATTTTCGTATTCTACGTACCTTGAAACGTAAAACATCAAATTTTGAGGGGGGTTTAAAATTTTTTTTTCTTGCTCGATTCCAAAGGCTTATTATTGAAAATAATAAACCAAAATTATGAAGATTAGCGTGATTTGATTTTTTTCGTTCATAATTAGAGAGAATAAGGGGTGTAGCGTACCTAGTTACTGGGACACCCTGTATAGCTTCTTGCGCAATTTTGGTTCCATGTCTGTCAGTCCGAGGCAAAATCACTTTTTCGGAAAAAGACCGTATCGTACAATTTTAATGAAATTTTCTGGAAACGTGCAGATTAGTCTCTAGACCGTCCCTTGTGAGTTTCAATGCTGTTAAAATGGCGGTGTGCGTGTAAACGTGAATTCATTTGAAATACTCTTTCTCTGTTCCTTATACCCTGATGTTTTCGTGGATTTTGACTATGCGCTTCCACCTACTTAATTACGTTTTGAGTTAAGTAAAACATCAATACCATCTAGTATTAATATTATCGACGTTGAGTCAGTTTTGAAATTCAGCATCTTAGCTTTTAACATTCGCAAGTTCATTAGCTATAACGATGGGTATTTACGATTCCACAAACATACCTTTCCACCCTGAAAACGACTGCAATTAGCTGTCGTAAATTTTCTCTACCTACTGGTTATCTATTTTATAGCACGGGTTCTAGGTTTACAGCACAGGTGCTATTGGCTTTAGACCCCTAAACGTAGTTTGAATCTGAGATAAAGTGTTCTGTACGTGCTTATTGGACCCTCTGCTCTTTTTAATCTCACCAATGACCGACCAGGAATCATTGGAGGACCCAGAGCGCGGTTGAAAATAACTATTATGCCGATGATTATCCTATAGGAAAAGGACTCGAAGTTCAACGCCATTACAGACTAGTTTGCTTTCAATGATTTGATGATGTTTGAATCAGATTGGTACCTTCATTTTCGACTTTTCTTCGTTCTACTCGGGTTAATATTAATATTAATATCACTTTAAGGCTACAGTTACTATGGATGCGTATTCGGACGAAATTTTGTTCTGTCGAGTACGTCCGAAACCCTCGTCAGAACAAGCTGGTTACACTGTGCGCTGTCTGATGTTCCGATTGGGGATGGTATATCGAATTAAATATATCGATATACTGATCACATGATATATCGTCAGTGAGATATCGATACCTCTGATATATCGGAGAAAATTAGTCGATATCTCGATATATCGGAAGATCTAATTGGAAAAGTGTGTTGAAGTAGGCAGGCGAACTAATTCGTTTTAAAACAATACACACATCATTTAGGAAGACATTTATCGACATATCGGAAGATAATACACTTGGAAAATTTAGGTAGGTGAATTGAAACATTACAAACTGAAAGAAATATACCGATATACTCGACGGAGTAAGTATTTAACCTAATTTAAAAGTTACCGGGTATGAATTATCGAAATTCATAGTTTAAAAACTGAAAAAAGTGCGAAGATGTCTTCAGAGCACTACGTCAGTACCACACGGTTTTTGTGGTTGCAAATTTGGGGAAAACTACCCTCAAGTGTCCTAACGAAATATAAAAGAATTTTGATACCGTCGCCATTGCAATGTTAGAATTATAAATTATAGGGGGTGTAGACAAGGTCCTTCAAAATTGAAAATACTTTTTGAGAAAACCTGCTTCACTTCTTATCAGTAGGTAGTTTACTTTTTACTTTTACTTTTGGCTCAAGACAAATAATTGAGCCTTTAGCGTCACCGTAGGTGTAAACTTTTCATGTACCCTATCATGTCTGAGCTGAAGTCAACAGTCAGAAATCAAGCCGTCACCTTGGTACCTTGATGTTTTACACAGGAATAGGAATCCCTTCTCATCCATTCATTTCAATATTAATTTTTACTTTTTGAAAACAAGTCGTGATATAATCGTTAAAAACATCGATATTGACCGATAAAATCGGTTCTATATGTATAGTGATATATTCCATATATCGATATATCGTTGAAATCCCTAGTTCCGATAGTCAGTACGTACCATAGCCGCCCAGCAAAATGGATGAACTCGGTGAGCAATATTTTCTTGAAAACCCGTTATTAAATTAATTGGTGTTGGATAGTGGAAAAACAGAGCATGTGAACCCGATATTTGTAAGTAGAGACGAGAAAGAAGAGTTCGAAGTTATTACATCTACATTGTTACATCTCTGTTGTGGTAATGTTTATCTTTCATGTCCCACAAACACCTGTTCTCGTAGACAAGACTTATTAATTTGTCAATATCCATACTGGAATAAGCTATTTCTATATGTAAGTGAATCAAATTGTATGCGCTAACAGGCAGAAACAGTCGCTGGTCGGACGAAAAATTCAAACACATTTGAACGCTCAAATGGCTTTGACGACATCGTATCTTTTCTGACGTCCAATCCGCTGCTACTGTATCCTTAGAAAACGGGTGTTAAGACGGTTTCGTACGAACTCGTCAGTGCTCGTCAGAACAACATTTCGTTCGAATACGCATCCATAGTAACCGTAGCCTAATACGGTTTTTTTCCACAATTTCACTTATGGACCGAAAAAACAGGAGGGGGCTCTAGAAACCAGAGGACCAGCCAGCTCGTGGACATTATGCAGCTCTTGTCTAAACTATCTGTTATTTGATAACTTACACGTTCCGGAAAAAGAAGACCAGCTTGAGTGTTTGGATTGTAATTTCACCAACATTTAGGTTAGCCTTGAATGTTACTCGAGCTGTCCATTTACTAAGAAAACGCTGCAAATTATTACACAATGGTTTATTATTTTTTATTTTTCTATATAGATCACTCGTCTGCAAAGCCACCAACCATCCAACATGAAGAAAAACATCGATCGCATTTCGGTCAGCTAAAATTTGAACGGAGATTAGGCCTCTTTTGCGATTCACACTCGTGTTTCTGATTTATCGTGCGTCCAAACTTTAAATTCTCGTAGTGAGCGAACGGTTTGTCCTACAGAGCTCCGGGTGGTCTCAAAAAATTCTAAAAATTCTATAGAATCTTAAATTGAAGGAAAAAAATACCTTTATATCAAAATTTTTTGAGTTAGGGCGTTTTCAAAATTTCAAAATTGATTTTGGAACCCTTACAAGTGACCTACATCAACCAAAATCTTCGGGGCACAACTGGACCCAAAATGGAGCCTACATACCAAATTTCATCAAAATCGGTCAATGCTAAGTGGCAAAAGTGCCGCGTACGGCGGACGGCGGACGGACGGCCAAATTTTTATTCGATTTTTGGATTCTACGTACCTTGAAACGTAAACCATCAAATTTTGAGGGGGTGTTAAAATTTTTTTTTTTCTTGGTCGATTCCAAAGGTTCATTATTGAAAATAATAAACCAAAACAACCAGTCCCTCGTTTCCTACGGGCTCATTTCAGAAACAAGAGACCCGCATCCAGGAATGATTGCTTATGCTTTTAGCAATATTTGTTCTTTCTAGAGGGCGTATTGCTGAATGATAGCAGTTACACATTATAATCACCTCTCTCCTATCTTCACACAAATTTGGAGAGTTTTGGAAAGTTGAGATTTTGATCATTTAAAATGTAGGTGTTTTAAATGTTTGTGATTGGCTCATCTCGTTGTGGTTTCAAGTTAAGTATGAACACTTGGCTGACGATTTTCGTCGTTTCTTAGTATGACTTCCGATACGTGGGCGTATTCGGAGGAGTTTGTCGACTTCGGGTGGGCTTCACGAAATCAGGCACAAAGGTCATCTTCCGGCTTTAAAGTCGTGTTTGAAAAAACTCGCGTGGGAACGAACCGATTCAATTTGGACGTCCTAACGACTCATTACGAGCGTCCATCTGCTCGCTGAATCAAGAACGCCGTGGGGTCTCAATAATTATGACATTTACACCTACTATAACCCGACTATACCGCCTCATGATTCGCTGACGCGTCCTCATGAATAATTCATGATATTTTTTCTTTCCGTTCTAAAGTGAGCGATAAACCGAGGAGTTTTTTTTCTCTCCCTATTTGGTTTATGACCGGAGCTCGACGAGGAAAACGACTGTTTTGAGAGAATCGCGCTAACTAGTAGTTCACTATGATCACGACGACTACAAGGTCCGGTGAGACATGATCACCAAGAGTTGTGGGTGAGAAGGGGAGTTCTTATGCATATTGATGACAACAAGACAGGTGGGAAGACTTGAAGATTCCCAGGATGATCTTTTCAGCCACATTTGATGTCAAATAGCCTTCTCATAATCCAAATTTATCAATCAAAACTGTATCCAATTTTCACTTCGCTCACGAAAATAAATTGCTGCTGCAGGTTCGGAGGACTATTGTTCCATTTGTTCTTACAAGAATTTAACCAATTGATTTAATTGGGCCATACATGGATATTATTGAACTATTGTTTCAGCTTCATTGAGCTCTAGATCTTACACCCACAACTTCGTAGAATGGTCAGAATTTTACCATTTCGAGAAATGGATAAGAAGGCTGACCCAACTTTGAAATGAGTCGAAAATGTACCATTCTGAGAAATGGGACAGCAAAAAGTGACTATTTCACGGATTGGCAACCAAGTAAAAAAGTACGAAAAAAATAATAACTAATATAAAATTTATATTAGTTATTATTTTTTTCGTACTTTTTTACTTGGTTGCCAATCCGTGAAATAGTCACTTTTTGCTGTCCCATTTAATATGATATTTAATATCATATTTAATATCATATTTAATATCATATTTAATATCATATTAATGTCCCATTTAATATGATATTTAATATCATATTATAGTTTCATTTTTTAGAAAGTTGGAGAATATTGCTGCGAAAATGTTAAACAAATTCTAACAAATTTAGTCAAAAATGTGTAGAGATATGCGCTAAAAACAGAATTTTCTTGATGAGCAGTAGGTTTCGAGAGGTGAACAACATGATATTTCCCGGGGAAACGAACAAATACCTAACTGATGAAAAAAAACTTGTACAAATGAAAGCTGAAATTGAGAACCACAACTCGGGATACGAGAGACAAACGACAGCACAAAACACAAGTGGAACTACCTAGACACTGGTTTTGAGAAATGAACAACGTGATAGGTATTTCCCGGGGAAACAAACTGGGAAACAAATGAAAGCTGAATGGAACCTCAACACACGACACGGGAATCGATCGACAACACAAGTGGAACTAGATAATTTGAAGCTGGTTATACAATATATAGTGTCAGTTCATTGAAAATCATGGTTGTCAGGAACGCTGGGAAGCAGCGACGCCAAAAGGCTGATATTCTTCTTTTTTCGGAAAGTTCTTTTGTCTTTCCACACTGTTTCTAATCACTTTTGGCAAACCAAAAAATTAAATACCGCTTCCGGACGAGAATAGCAACTAATAACCGCACAGATTGACATAATGAAAAACCTTCCACAAAATCTTTGTTTACAACGGTGGGAACATGGCCGTTTTTCAGCGACCTTTCTATGTGACGTCACACGGATAAAAGCAATTGCGTCCTCCCCGGCTGTGGCTGAGAAGGGAGGGGGTAAACGGATGAGGCCTGCACTTTTACACTACCTACTGCGCATGCGCGGACGTGCAAAAACTTTTTTTTTTAAAAACCATATAACCATAGCAACTCTGGGGCAGAATTGTTTTTGCCCCAGAGTTTCCTTAGCAACTTGTTATTTTTCCAGATATATACAATTGTATCGATATACGATTTCCATACTATCGATTCCATCCTACTTCTTCTCTCTAGGTCCATGGTGCTGGTTGTGGAGACAGCCTCTGGTGACCAACTTCCATCCTAGTTCTTCTTTTTACTTCCACCATGGATATTAGACATAATTAGATATAATTTAGACATAATTACATGTCAGTGTACAATTATTTTACACTTGTAAAAGATCCATGCTTTCATGGATCATCATGGATCAGTGAGTTTTGAGGAAAAAAACACACTTTTCGAAGCGAGTTTTTTCAACTTTGAGGTGAAAATCTAGCGTACAGAGAGGGAAATTTAGCCGGGGCTAGACCCCGAATGGCCTTATGGACGCCACGCCCCTGGTCCATGGTACCGTTGGTGACACCAAATCAACACGGCAAATGGCGCGCAAGTCCCTTGGTGTCACTGGTGCAACTAAAAAATCTTAGAAATTTCAAAGTTGACCCAAGGTGCCACCAGAGTAACTAAATTTAAATTGGCATTTTAAATTTAATGGACAGAACTGATTTTTTTGTGAGCTATTGGAAGTTTAAAAATGAAGTTACGACCAAAATTTCCCAAGAAATCGTTGAAAAATGTTGTTGGTCCAATGGGGTGTGCGCATTGTTATTTTTAATCTAAACTAGACCTCATTCTGAGAATTTTGACACCAACCGCAACCTTATAGCGTGAGAAGACCTTTTTCTATGATTTTTCAAATTTTCGAATGTTTATGACGTCACATGGGCGCCCAGGCGTGACGTCATAAACATTGGAAACTTTAAAAAATCATAGGATAAGATCTAATCATCCAAAAAGAGAACGGCTGGTGTCAAAATTCTCAGGATGAGGTCTACTTTCGATTGAAATTTTTTTAAAAAATCAGGCGCACCCCCATTAGGGTTAACAATATTATTTTCAAATTAGGATAAGATAAGTACTTCACTGAGTTTTGTTCGCTTTGACACTTCTCTAAGCTCTTCTACTTTGTCTCATTTGCAATCATAGTCGAGAGGTTTTTTACTTTTCAAGTCCTCTGGTGATTTCACTTGTGTCAAGGAGACGGATAAATTCCTCGTTGACATGAAATGTTAGCCGATGAAGATGACTTACGGCTTGTCGTTTGATGGCCTCGTTGACAGATTCGATTTGGAGCTCATGGCGGAGACGCTCATTTCGAAAATACCACGGCGCGTTGACTGTATTTCTCAACACAGTATTTTGAAATCTTTGGATGGTTTCTCGATTCGATTGAGCCGTACAGCCCCAAGCTGCGCTCCGTAAGTCCAGACTGGCTTCAGGACTTGGTTGTACAGAATAAACTTATTCTGGATAGACACTTTTGAGCATCTACCCATAAGCCAGTACATTTTTTGGAGTTTTAGTACATGGATATGTCTTCCGGGGGAGGGGGGGGGGCGAATTTTATTATTGCCACAAAAATTACAACGCGATACCAGTAAACAATATATAGGTCACTCGTCTGCAAAGCCACCAACCATCCAACATGAAGAAAAACATCGATCGCATTTCGGTCAGCTTTAATTTGAACGGAGATTAGGCCTCTTTTGCGATTCACATTCGTGTTTCTGATTTATCATACGTCCAAACTTTAAATTCTCGTAGTGAGCGAACGGTTTGTCCTACAGAGCTGCGGGTGGTCTCAAAAAATTCTAAAAATCCCATAGAGTCTTAAATTGAAGGAAAGACAATACCTTTACATCGAAATTTTTCGAGTTAGGGCGTTTTCAAAATTGATTTTGGAACCCTTAGAAGTGACCTACATCAACCAAAATCCTCTGGGCACAACTAGACCCCAAATGGAGCCTGCATACCAAATTTCATCAAAGTCGGTCAATGCTAAGTGGCAAAAGTGCCGCGTACGGCGGACGGCGTACGGCGGACGGACGGCCAAATTTTTATTCGATTTTTGGATTCTACGTACCTTGAAACGTAAACCATCAAATTTTGAGGGGGTGTTAAAATTTTTTTTTCTTGGTCGATTCCAAAGGTTCATTATTGAAAATAATAAACCAAAATTATAGCTACATATCTGTAGCTATAAAGCAAGGTTCTCTAGAATACTTTAAAAAACAATCTGTGAAAAATTAACATATCGCACATCCGGAGTAAGACTGGTATAAGTCAAAAAACCCAACTGATGGGAAATCGCATTTAAAGATTTTCGACTTCTTTGTTGTTCTATAACAGTCATCTGAACGAATTTTTTTAATATCTCAAGGGTCTACGGCACTCATATACTATTTAACTATCATGTGCTATACCAAAATTGCTTCGTTACCTCTTCATTTGCGACCAGCATGCTTAAATTGATCAAATTCCTATGATGTACCACTATTACCCCAAGAAATAGTGGAACATCTCAAAATAAACCAGAGTTGTAATTCTAAAAGTGGAACCAATACATGACTTTTCGGATCAAAAGTGGTACATCTCATATTATACCAACGTTACAACATGCAGACCAAAGAGAAATTCCATTTTGTTTTGGAAAAATACTGGTGCATCTCAAAATAAACCAGTATTGCAAATTTAAAACTAGATCAACCACTCTAATTATTGTTGGATCAAAAGCGGTACATCTGACATATACCAGTATTACACATACCTTGAGATCATCACACTTCGGCGTCTGGCGCATAACTGAAGTGATCCAGTCTTGCTCCGACGCCATGGTAGAAGAATGGCTCAGAACCATACTGGTTTATCTGCTCTCTAGCGGCCAATAACTAAGTTATCGTTAAACCCGTTCTACCCCCGTGTAGAGCTCGACGAGAGCTATCTGGTGGAATATATAACTCAAAACCGCCAATTTCGGACTTATACCAGTCTTACTCCGGATGTGCGATATCTATGATCTATTGTTTTTCCCTCTAAGGGAGAAATTTAACAATTTCGAATTTAAAACGTGATTGCTGATATCGGGTAGATTGGTCTGGATTCACTTAGTTTCCCCTGTAACTTTCTAATCACTCGTCGATGGACCATTTGTGTACATTCAAATTAAAGGTCTAATTTAAAGTTTTAAATTGAGATGCTATATTAAGGGGGTTCCGATAACCGGAAAATGCTGCGGGGTTGGGAAGGGGCTAATTATAGTGGGTTAGCCGCGCAGAACCTGAATGAGTTTCATTAATATTCAATGATAATAAGTGATTCTAAGATAATTTGGATTCGTCACAGCGGTTTACGTTTCAAGGTACGTAGAATCCAAAAATCGAATAAAAATTTGGCCGTTCGTCCGCCGTACGCGGCACTTTCCCCACTTAGCATTGACCGATTTTGATGAAATTTGGTATGTAGGCTTCATTTGGGATCTAGTTGTGCCCGAAGATTTTTGTTGATGTAGGTCACTGAAAAATAAGGGGGGGAGGGTTGAAAAATAAGGTTTAAAATTTTGAAAACGCCTTGACTCAAAAAATTTTGATATAAAGGTATTGTTTTTCCATCAATATATTAGTATAGAATTTTTTGAGACCACGCGGAGCTCCGTTGGACAAACCGTTCGCTCCCTACGAGAATTTAAGGGTTGGACATACGATAAATCAGAAACACGAGTGTGAATCGCAAAAGAGGTCTAATCTCCGTTCAAATTTTAGCTGACCGAAATGCGATCGATGTTTTTCTTCACGTTGGATGGTTGTTGGCTCTGCAGACGAGTGATCAACATAGAAAAATAATAAACCATTGTGTAATAATTTGTAGCGTTTTCTGTCCGTAGAAATTTTTTTGATCATTTGTGCAGGTTAGCGCCATGATTTGTTCTGTCTGGATGTCACCGTCCTTTGCATTGGTTTGTCTTCTAGGGGCCTTAGGAGGTAACAGCCTAATTTGCATAATTTGTTGTTACAAAATTTACAACGATTGTTGCCTACGTAAGCAATAAAGCGTTTACTTATTCTATCAGAGACAAATGTGCAGCTATCAGGCAGTCGGAACGCATACCGTCTCATGGGGGGTCCCCCTCGATGGGACTGAGATATTGAAAGATAACCACAGCTTAGTTTGTAATCACTGCCATCTTCAGGCTCCTCACTTAGGATGAACCGCGGGCCCCCGGAACATTACGTCTTGAATGAAATCCGTCAGGCGGGCCCCCTCGAGGGGGGCCCATTCAGGGGCCAGGGGCCCCACGAGGTTATAATGAACGGTTCCCTAACAGCATAGGGGCCCATCGCTATACTGACTCACCCCACAGCTCTACCTCTCCCAGACGTGTTGTACCTTCTGTCTGGTTTTTTTTTTCTTGTTTCCTAGAGTACAAATTACTATGTAATCTGTGTCGAGAGCTCCTCCCTCAGAGGTATCCTTGGGTATTAATAACACTTCACCATTCATCCAACTTTGACACGTCACCTGATGGTCACGAGGTCTCTTCCGCGTTTGAATTGCGATATGAGTGAATCAGCAACAAATTATTATTATTATTTTACAAAAGACTGTACAGAATTTTTAATTATAATACAGAGTGTCTCATAAGTTATCCACCAAACTTCGGGAGTAGTTTCAACAACTAATTTGCCACAAAAAATTCCTCTTTTTTAAGATAAACGTTAAAGATTTTTTCGTGTTTTCGACCTTACACCATTAAAACGGTGATAACTCCCTTAAATTACACCCAAAAATTAAAAATAAGGATACCGTTGGGAAGAGCGTAAAATTTCTCAATATTTGAGCCAGCCTTGACCAGTCAAGAAAAACTGAAGCTAGAGTAGTATTTGGGTTTATTATTTTCAATAATGAACCTTTGGAATCGACCAAGAAAAAAAAAATTTTTAACACCCCCTCAAAATTTGATGGTTTACGTTTCAAGGTACGTAGAATCCAAAAATCGAATAAAAATTTGGCCGTCCGTCCGCCGTACGCCGTACGCGGCACTTTTGCCACTTAGCATTGACCGATTTTGATGAAATTTGGTATGTAGGCTCCATTTAGGGTCTAGTTGTGCCCCGAAGCTTTTGGTTGATGTAGGTCACTCCTAAGGGTTCCAAAATCAATTTTGAAATTTTGAAAACGCCCTAACTCAAAAAATTTCGATATAAAGGTATTATTTTTCCTTCAAATTAAGATTCTATGGAATTTTTAGAATTTTTTGAGACCACGCGGAGCTCTGTAGGACAAACCGTTCGCTCACTACGAAAATTTAAGGGTTTATATTGAAATATATATATATATAAATCAAAACACGAGTGTGAATCGCAAAAGAGGCTTATCTCCGTTCAAATTTTAGCTGACCAAAATGCGATCAATGGTTGGTGATTTTGATTTTTTTTTCATTTTGAAAAAAAAAATTTTGTTTTTTTCGATTTTTTTTTTCCTTTTTTTCCTCAAATTGGATGGTTGGTGATTTTGTAGACGAGTGATCTATATAAAAATAATAAACCGTTGTGTAATAATTTGCAGCGTTTTTACCTCGAACTTAAATATTTGTCAATTTCTTTTTTTTTTTTTTTTTTTAATTAGATGATTCTTTCTCAGTTAAACAAGATGAGAAGAGAGGCTGAAAAGCTTGAAAACTGCTCCATTTCGTCAGCTTTCCAACAGTATAATAAAAAAATATTTAACAATCGAATTTAAGGGAGAAATTTACGTTTGAACGCGGAAAAACGTGCATTTTGGTTTAGGTATTATTTTCAATAATGAACCTTTGGAATCGACCAAGAAAATTTTTTTTTTTAACACCCCCTCAAAATTTGATGGTTTTGATGGGCCTAATCTCCGTTCAAAATTTATTTGACCGAAATGCGATCGATGTTTTTCTTCTTGTTGGATGGTTGGGTGCTTTGCAGACGAGTGATCAATATAGAAAAATAATAAAACATTGTGTAATAACTTGTAGCGTTTTTTTCAACAAAATCGACGTGTTATGTCAGCGTGTTGTTGTGGTCCTTCTCGAAGGCTTGAGGTTTTCTATTGGACCCTACTCAACAAGGATGCAGGATGGAGATGCACTTTCTGCCCGGCGCGTTTCCGCCTACTGTTTGCAGGAGTGCATGGAGATTTAGCTCAGCCGTGTTGCTCGGCGCGATAGCCGCAGACTGGAGGGAGGCGGTACATTTACCTAGTAGCTAGTTGGGGAAGACAATTCCTAGGTGAAATGGTAGCAGAGGCCAGCGCAGTGAGCTACCGATACCTCCGAGGAACTTCGGCCTCCAAGATGTGACGAAGGAGAGCGAGAAATAATCAAGTCGAATTGTTGTAGACGAATGCATGAAGGTGAAACCCTGAGTCCTCCTTTTATAGTACTTTAACAAGGTAAAGGGAGAGTGGAGGACGGTGACGTAAGATGACGTGTTTTACCCCCGTACGTCACTCTACCTACCTGGCGCGATGAGTCACTCAGGGGTTCCCTTCGTGTCCTTTATTGGAGAACTAACATATACGAGTAAATGGGTCATTACATGACGGTTTAACGGGAGGACTCTGTGCTTTAGTAGAGCCGCGGCGGAAAAGACCACGAAGTCCTCCCGTCAAACCGTGTATTTCGTTGAAAAAAATGCACGGTTTTCCGCGTTCAAACGTACATTTCCACCTTAAATTCTATTGAAAAATATTTTTCGATTATATCGTTGGAAAGCTGATAAAATGTAGCAGTTTTTAAGCTTTTGAGCCTCTTTTCCAAATACCTTGTTTAAATGAGAATAAATCATCAAAATGTTCACACAAAAAAACTGGAATTGACAAATTTTTAAGTTTGAGGTAGAAATACTACTCTAGCATTCAGTTTTTCTCGACTGTCAACGGCTCATCTATTGAGACATTTTACGCTCTTTCCAACGGTATCCTTATTTTTAATTTTTGAGTGTAATTTAAGGGAGTTATGACAGTTTTAACACATTCAACACCTCCGTTGTATGATGGACTTCCAGAGGGCCAAATTCGAAAGGGTTTCATTTCAATAGAATTTTTCTCAGCATGAATACCATCCCACTTCCCGCTCATACTCAACATGGGGAGAGAATCAACTCCAATTTTTTGGCAACCTTTTCGGACAATGACTCGTGTTGAATGCGTTAATGTAAGGTCAAAAACACGGAAAAAACTCGTAAAAGTAAAAAAAAGTCGGATTTTAAGGAGGTTAAAAGAAACTCCAAGAGGCTTTTTTTTTGCAAATTAGTTGTGAAAACTACTCCCGAAGTTTGGTAGATAATTTATGGGACACCCTGTTAATAATGTTATTAATATTAATAATATTAATGGTGTTATTAATATGCCTGCTGTGAATTTTGAATAGAGAACTTAGTACACTTGCCTGTAGACTTAGTAATATGCCTCCTGACTGACTGAAGTTAAATTTAAACTGAATCGTTAGAGAAAGTTAAATTATAGATGGAAGAAGAGCAGGAAATTTTGATAGGAATTTGATTTCTTGTCTATCAAAACCAGGTTATCGAGGAGTGGTTCTAATCCACGAAAATCTGGTTGCTAGAGAGGTTGGTGAGGATCCTAGGCTTTTCTCTAAGTAGCAATACCCACCAACTTCGTCGTTACCTATTTACATGAATGTGAGCACTTAATGAAAATTTGCACCGGAAGTACTGTAAAAAAGCAATTTTTGTAATTACTTCATAATCTCCAAAATCACTTGGTACTTCATACCCAAATCATTTTTTCATTTAGCAATTTAAACCTACTGTCAGAGAGAGGCAAGGTGCGTGAAGTGTGCAGGAAAGCAAGACGTCACGAGCTGCTCCCACAATGAAGGACCGGCAAAATGCGTCAATTGTGGAGATGCGCATCCAGCGAACTATCGTGGGTGTGAGGTAGCTAGGAAGCTACAGAAAATGAAAGATAAGACAAAAGGCTCCAAGATTGGGAAGCCTGAAGCGAGTCAATTATCAAAAAAAGATCAAAAACCCCCCAACGAAAATAGTAACTTGAAAAAATTTGGTACTAGTAAAAAATCAACGGTATCTTATGCCGATACTGTGCGCAGTCAACATATCAGTTCACCGGTTGACAAGATGCTCACCTTGCTATTCGAAATGGTTAACGAACAAAACGTAACCAATAAACTCCTGATTGAGAGAGTCAACGTACTCGAAAAGAGTAGTATGAAAATTAAGCCAACACTAAGAAAGTCATGAAAATGCAGAATACATTCAGAATAGCAACATGGAACGCGAATGGACTTCGGCAAAACACTCCAGAACTCGAGCTTTTTCTGAATCAAGAAAAAATAGACATTTGTTTGATTTCAGAAACAAATTTCACGCTATCATCTCACAGGAAAATCAAAGGATATGCATGTTATCGTGCGGATCTGTGTGGACATATGGCATCCAGCTTTGGGACTGCTCGAAAAAACCTAACATCAAGGTTATACAAACTTTCCAAAATAAGGTATTAAGGAGCATTGTAAATGCCCCCTGGCATGTGCGCAACGACGACCTCCATCTTGATCTTAAAATGGAAACCGTCAGCGAAGCGATCAAGCAACATGCTATTAAACACGAACATCGGCTTCATGGTCATACAAACCCCGAAGTTCTCCGTCTCCTAGACAATACAAATGCCGTCCGGCGACTGGATAGAAAAAAACCCTATGAACTTGTGACATGACACAGTGTAGTGCGTGGGGTGTTCTCTTCTAGAGCACAGCCATTGGGCTGCTAACTCTAAAAAGTGTAAATATTGTATGCATAGAAATTAGCTTGGTGGGCTCAAATGCTCAGTTGTTATGATATTGATATTTTAATAAAATATATCAATTTGAAAAAAAAATTAGCAATTTGGAGAAAAATTAAAAATTCAATAAGTCCGATTTAAGCTCGGCCAATGATGGCATAAGTAGGCAATAGACGAGCCCACAATATAGAATAAAACTAAACCTCTAAACCAACTGTTCAATTCTTTTGTTTAAGGTGGTTGGATTTTGACAAAAATCCAAAAAGTGTTTTGAAAATGACCAAAAAATTAAAAATCCCCGTAAATTCGAAAAAAACGTGTCCAAAAATTCAATAACAAATAAATGAACAGACATCAATGAAGTTGGATTCATCTATTTGCAACGTTCCGTGGAGCTGTCACGAAAGATTTCAGATGAGAGCCGCCTCCTGGAGGGACAGTAACTAATGATGTTCACCTTGACAAGGTCGATAAAAGTACTTTACAAGTCACCTGAGGCGCTGAGGACCCCCGAACTTACCGGTGATACCTGAGAGGCCACCCACCAGCACTCTGAATCGATGATAACTCTGGATCCAATAAGAAGGTCATCTTATCCTGGAAATGGATGCACCGGAGCTCTCCATAAGTCTATTTCACCTACAAACGGGGGAGAAACGGTGGATTTGTCGTAGGAGAAATAAAAGAGTCCTATTCGTGCAGCATGACTGAAAAAGCAGATTTCCCAACAACAACAAAATTTCAACAGAATTTTAGCCATTTTGGACTACCTTGGGCTTTTTAACAGTACAAGGTAAACTGTCAAAGGAAATTTCACTATAATTCTGAATACACCATGTAGTATGAGACCCAAATACCATTTCCCAGCATAAAACTCAAAAACTCCAATTTCAGATAGTGAACAATATTTTGCGATTCACAGTCGTGTTTTTGATTTATTGAAATTCCAACCTTTAAGACCTCATAATGAGCGAACAGTTTGTCAGAGCTCTGGATGGTCTCATTCGATTCTAAAAATTCAATTCTGTTTTAAATCGGTGAAAAAACTATACCTTTATACAGGGTGTCCCCGAAAACGCCCCCCCCCCCCCTGCTAAAATCGTCCAGGTAGTGGTAAAAACAAAAAGTTTTTTTTGAATCTTCATCATTTTTCCCAAGGATCTCAAATATGACCACGGTGCGCATTGCGCACGTGCACAATTGTGCGCAACGCACACCATCTTCGTATTTTCAAATGGGACCCCCCATTTTTTATTGAAGATTCGGATTCTACGTGGAATTTCATGAACATTTCACCCCTCAACCGGTTTTTTTTGTTGCGCGCAACCCGCTCAGTGCGCGCTCATAGATGCGCAACCGCAAGGATGTGTCAAAATGTGCATGTACCTAAAAAAGTACCTAAGTGTGACACATGATATTTTAGTATTTTTTTACGCTGAATCACGTGGTGATGTTAGTTTTTTATTTTACTGCATTTTTATCAAATTATCGACGAATAATGAACTTTTTTAAAAGGAAAATTGCATTTTTTAGGGCCAAAACCACCCTGTCTACTAAAAACTTTTTTCCAAGATAATCGAAAAAAGATTTTCAAGTAGACAGGACGGGTTTTTCACGAGAAATTACAAATACAGAGTCTTTGTAAAATTACTTGTGAAGAGTCCAGTGTGATAAACAATCGTTTTAATATGAATATGTTTTTTGGCTGGGGGTCAAGGAATTTTTCGCGGCACTTTTTTTTATCACAAAAAATGCAATGCTGCAACCAGTAAAAAAAAATCATAGCTACATATCGATAGCTATGAAGCAAGGTTCTCTAGAATACAGCAATAAATTACGTGCGATCGGAGAGTTTTTTTTATGTCAAAACATAAATTTCAATTTTTTAACAAGGATGAAGTTAACGGATGGGCACAGAAGATGCGTAATGAGTAAAAATGCAATTTTCCTTTTTAAAAAGTTCATTTTTCGTCGATAATTTGATAAAAATGCAGTAAAATCAGAAAACTAACATCACCACGTGATTCAGCGTAAAAAAATACTAAAATATCATGTGTCACACTTAGGTACTTCGTACATGCACATTTTGACACATCCTTGCGGTTGCGCATCTTTGAGCGCGCACTGAGCGGGTTGCGCGCAACAAAAAAAATCGGTTGAGGGGTGAAATGTTCATGAAATTTCACGTAGAATCCGAATCTGCAATAAAAAATGGGGGGTCTCATTTGAAAATACGAAGTTGGTGTGCGTTGCGCACGATTGAGTACGTGCGCAATACGCACCGTGGTCATATTTGAGATCCTTGGGAAAAATGATGAAGATTCAAAAAAACCTTTTTGTTTTTACCACTACCTGGACGATTTTAGCAGGGGGGGGACGTTTTCGGGGACACCCTGTATAGAGATTTTTCAAACTAATGCGTTTTGAAAATTTCAACCCTCATTTTTCACTCCTTAAAAGTGTCTAACACAAACCAAAAGTTTCGCGGCACAACTAGTACTCGAATGGAGCCCATATATTATATTTCATCAAAATCATGTGGCTTGAAAGGTAAAGCAACCGATTGGGGGGGGGGGGGGTTAGAATTTTTTTCTTGCGCGATTCCAAAGGTGTATTATTGAAAATAATTAACCCAAATATTATTTCTCAATATCCGTATTAATTTATTGTTGATTTTTGAACACCTCCTACCTCTATAATGTGTGAAGTTACGCCTTGAGGAATAATCTCACTCACAGAATCGTAAACAAATTAGTTCAAAAAGCTCTGATATGCAAAATGCGAATGGAAAATTTTTACTTTAGAGAACCCGAAATCGTGGGACCTGCTGCACAAAGCCTTCCTTCGAAAGCAAAGAAATATCTAAATCCTTCAAAATTTTGTTGTTACAACACTTGGTTGAAACTAGGAGTAAATTTGACTATTCGATGGCTGCGTATTGATTAACAGCGTCAGATTATTAGGTACACAATGGTTCATTTTTACTGCATAGATCACCCGTCTGCATTGTAGAACGCGGCATTTTCAATAGAAATTTGATTCTGAGTGAAATAAACATATTCAAAGAAACGAACAACGATCGCATTTGATCAGTTAAAATTTGAACGGAGTAGTAGCAACTTCTAGTAGCAATTTTCAGGGACTGTGTGGGTTGGCGTGTAGATGGTCCCCTATGAGGTTGTAGTGCAAGGTACTTAGAGAATGTTTTGAGATACGCTACAATGCAACGGATCATCTATACAATCTGGTTATTGATACGAGGATGCTATGTACCACACCTACTTGGCAGATATTTTTTCACTATAAAATGAATAATGCTAGTCTTGCATCAGGAGGAAATCATATCCACAAATGTACACTATTTTTACACAGGTATAATTGTAAGTATGTATAAATATCGTATGTAGGTATATCTCATGGTACCTGACAGCCACCCACGTTATGTAAAATGTGTGTCAGTTGAAGTTAGTAGAAGGAAGCCGGAAGACTTCCTGTGATGAAGGGATGTAAGGAGGTGCGGAATGAGAGGAGGTGGTGGAGAATGAGGAGGTGGAGGAGGATGAGGAGGTGGAGGAGGATGAGGAGGTGGAGGAGGATGAGGAGCACTACCGGGGATGCGCGGAATCCGGCGATCCGATCAACTACGGTAAACTCGCGGGGCTCCGCGACCCCCCTCCGCCGCCCTTCCTCGACGTGATCCTCCGAGGTCCTCAATCTTCACAAACGTGTGTGTGACTGCCCCTCCGCCCCGCCTCGGCGCTGTGGCCCGGGAGGGGTTCCGCTGTGTGTGGTCTCTTCGAGCGAAGGAGTGGCTGCCCGTAATATAGACATCAACCGGAGACCACCAAGGCTGCAGGGCCCCCCCGCGCCTCTCAGGGTCCGCGAGCCCCCCCCCCTTCCTGACCCACTCGTGGGCCCCCACGGACCCCCGCTCACTATTTACATAGCCCCCCCTCCACTCCTCATCCACCCGCCTCCAACACCCTCAATGATTTGTCAACGTTTACTTCTCTCTCTTTTTATTCCTCCCAACCGCCCGCCACTAGCGGATATGAAACTGTGAAGAATTTCCGCCAAAATTATCCTCTGCTCCTACACCACATCCTACTCTTCCTTCAGCTCCACCTCCACCTCCTACTTTTCCACCACCCCCTCCACTATCATAATAAGTTACAATCCTCTGTTCAACCAGCTTAATTCCACTCTCAATGATCATTAATAGGTAGGGAAAAGTCCCGTATTTGGGACACATACTTTCAACACTAAAATATCTTGCATTTCTTGCAGTGTTATAAACCTTGTTTTTAAGGCGATCTAGTTTTTAGGAAGGCTTAATGCCACAGGAAGTAAATTCCTAGTCATAGGTATATTCAATTCCCAGCCATCTAGTTGCGAAGCCATAGGAAGTCTATCCTTGCCACCATAGGAAGTCTAATTCCTGGCCTTAGGTTTTCTATACCTTGCCTCTTAATTTTGATAATGGTGTGAAAAATCTCGGGCTAGTAGCTGATAGTAGTTTGAAATGAGCAGAGCAAGTCACAAATGTGTGCAACAAAATTTACAAAGGCCTTTATGAGCTCAGAAGGTTAGGCTACCATTTCGTCGGCAAAATGACAAAGGGACGTATCTGCAAAATTTTTATGATAACACGAGAAACTTCTCTATCGATTTCCGGAACCCCACACATTATGTTTTCCTCGGAAACCCATGAATTTTTGGTCGCATAGTGGACGTATCTATGACTCTAGGAATCTTGGCAACGACAGTAGGACGTATCTGTCACTTACGTCTTTCTGTGAATGTCATGAAACGTTGACTCATCAGTTACGTCACTTTCCAATTTTCTCTCTCAGTATAGTTATTCTGTGGAAGAAAGTGTGTATGGTTGAGTACACGAAATTTTGTGGTGCCTTCGAACTGCACTATAAAGAAGACTATGATTCTGAGTTAATTCGAGTGGATTTCAGCGTAGCGAGAGGCAGACCTCGTAAGAAAATCATCGCGCCACCTAAATCGTACAACAAAGAAATCGAGATTTCGGAGAAAAAATTTCATTTCATAAGGATTTCTCAGTTCGGTTTTCCAAAGCTTAGGCTTGCCATCATGAGCGTAGTCACTCTGTTGCCAAAGGTTGCCACAACATTTATGGCGTCTACTAAACATATTGTTTAGTAATGCGTGCATTCCAGGGGACGTCCCATTGAATAAGCATTAGATCAGTTTAACCTGTTGGTAAGCGATAAAACTGTAATTTATTTATTGTGTAATTTATTTATTACTTTAGGCAAGAAATAGTGACCCCCCCCCTCACCATTATCCACCATAAAATTTCTAACGGCATGAGAGCCTCGAATCTGAAGAGCATTTTAAAATCCATGATCTACAATACCCATTCGAATTCGAGCGAATTTTGATACTCTGGTGAAATCATGTACAACTCGGAAGTTATTTGAGTCAAACAAAAAAAGAAACACGCAAATCGGTTGGAAATTGAGGTCTGGGCAAAGTTAACAAGATTATGCCCGCAAACGCACGTTTTTAAAGCTTTAACCCCCCTTTCCACCCCCCCCCCCCCTTAAAAGGCAAATTTCGAAATTCCGGCGACGTAGTGCACAACTAGATAGTTTCCCGCATAGAACAATAAAGAACCACAAAAATCGGTTGAGAACTAAGGCATTGGCAGACGACACAAGATTAAGCTTAAAAACGCACTTTTTTAGCTTTAATCCCCTCTTTCTTCCCCTTAAAAGGCAAAATTCAAAATTCCGGCGACGTAGTGCACAACTACGGATTACTGTGTGTTTTTTTCTGTTGACTGTTGTCCTCCTTCACCCCAGATCAATCGCATAAGGACGCCCAAGTCTTACTGTGGGACGTCCTAAAAATGCGTGGGAGTAATTTTTTACAAAATGAATCAATCTGACCACGTGTTACAAAATCCTTCACTATAACTAATAGAACGAAAGAGGCTGATGGACGTAACAGGAAATGTAGGGAATAACCTGCAATGATAAAAGGACGTATCTGCTTCAATGCGTCATGCGCTTGCACATTACGACAACTTGCATAGTAACTATAGTAAACAAAGTAAATGCATCGGAAAACGAGCATTTTCGGTTGATTTTGTTCACTCGCTGATTCATCATTCACGCTCCAACATTCAAACTTGAATATCTCAAAACTTGTTTTTTGCAGATACGTCCCTTTGCCATTTTGCCGACGATTTATCACAAGGTGTTAAGAGAAATTTAGTACAATCTCTGTTATTTCCTATATTAGACTATGCAGCATTAACCTATTGTGATATGTCCTTAGAAAATACGCATTAACTACAGCGCGCCCAAAATGCGTATATGAGGTTTATATACAAATTCCCACCTTTCGAATATGCTACACCATATTATAAGTTAGCTAAATGGCGAAATTTCCGGAGGGTGTGTTGTTGTTCAAAAATCCTTCAAGTCAAACTTTCACCAGTATCACGTTCCTTGAAAAATGGCCCTAAATTGGGATACTGGTGAATGGAAGTCTATTCCTAGCCATAGGTAGTCTATTCCCAGCCATCTAAGTAGGTGCAAGGCCAGAGGAAGTCTACTCCCAGCCAAAGGTAGTCTATTCCTAACAATCTAGGAACCTAGGTGCACCACCATACCAAAGAGTAGTTCTTCAAAATGGATAGATTAATTTATTATGCATTATTCCCTGAGCTTAGGTTTCTTTTGTAAGCCTTAATATCAAAAGAAGTTTAGAAAAGTTGGGTGTTCTGTGAATTTATACTCCCCCACTCACCTTCTCTTCTGGCAAAATTTGACACTGCGATGAAGAAGAAATGCGCAACTAAGAAGCGTTCTGTTTCGATCAAGAAACATGCGAATCGATCGAGGTGATGTCAGAATGCGCCTTATTTCCAGTAGGTAATTCATCTTCCATTCCTACCCGCTAAACTTTAATTTCAAATTCCAGCGACTTAACCTTCATTGGACCACGGTGTCACTAGTGTCACCGACAACATCTTGAGAATTCCACATCTGTTTTGAGTTGTGATAAACTAGATTTAAATTGCAGTTTCAAAATTGGTGAACAGAGCAGAATTTACGGAACCATTTTTTTTTTGTAAGTTATAAGAAGTCAAAAATAATGTTATGACAAAATTTTTGAAAATGACGTCATCGGTTTCCTTTAAATTTTTGTCATAATTCAATTTTAAGACTTCCAGTTCCTACCCCACAAAACATTCTGTTGTCCATAAAATTTAAAATTGCAATTTAATTTTGGTGACATTTTGGGGCAGATATGGAGTTCCTGAGATGTTTTCGGTTACACCAGTGACACCATGGTTCAATCAGGGTTAATGCACTATTAGTTACGAAAAAATAACCGCACAAATATGTTGGAGAACCTAAGCATAGTGCACAGGTTCTGTCAAATAAACACACCACACACACAGACATACCTATGAGTTTTTACGGATTTGAGTGTTGTCCTCTTAAACCCCGGATTAATCGCATGAGGGCGCCCTAGTCTTACTATGGGACGTCCTAAAAAAAAGGAAAATTTAGCCGTACAATGTTTTGTTTTTTCATGAAGCTATCTGCTGGAAATTAGAGTTCTTCAATGAGGGACTCTTTCCCTGTGACGTCATACGGTCCATGTAACCATGTACCGAGTATCCATAACACATGGTATATTGTTGCATTTAGCTAAAGAGCATATTGTATTTCGTTTGAATGTTTTCTATTATGAAAATATTCCTACAATTTAATGTTACCATTCGCATAACATGTTCTTGCTTATAAGCTTTGAAATTGTGTAACTTCAATGCAAATTAGCTTAAGCCGAATCATGTAGTTGGTAACATCGTACGCGGTCATCAGCATTCAGCTGATTCCTGCTTGGTTTCTCTGGGACTCGTCCCACTTCGATTCCAGCTCTCAACGCGACTAGCTTGTTTCGTATCTCACATACTGCTCTCTTTGCTTTTGCATTTCCAATCATATTTCGAGTCATTCTATATTTTATTGAATTAACTACTATCAGCATTAGAATCATAATTCGAGTCATTCAATATTCATTGAATAAACTAATATCAAATTTAAAGTCACTGTTTCGTCTACATATTTTCGATCCCCCATCTCCAGACCTTCGTTTCAACGGTGAGTTCGTTTCATAATATACTAAGCATGATAAATATGGTTCTTTGTGTTTTACACCTTGTTTAAACTCAAGTTATTTAGTTGGTTGGTGATCTCAAATATTCCGCATCGCTCGTTGAAGCTTACAGCCGATACTATCTATATTTATTTAAAATAAAAAGGATTTTCAAATTCAATTCCACAGCTATTTACTATACGAGAGGAAGCTACACTGCCCACCCAACTTGGCAAACGAGATTATTCCTCGTTGAGAAGCGTTTTTCCGGCTGAGATAGGCAACAGAGGAATGAAGTTTCAAGGCTGCTCCAACTATGTCCTTTGATTTACTTACCACTCCGGTCGTTTTTAAAACCATTTTCGTGATCTCCTAGCCTTAATGGTGAGGGATTGCCGAGGGTACATGAGCGTAGGTAGTAATCGGGTTGGCCTTTCTGATGCAACTCGTTGGATATTTATTGCTGAGAAACTCGTGGTGTCCCATCGCTTGTGCCTTTCTTGGCGTTCCCGTTCTTCGGATGGCAAAACACTGGGTCGGCTGGGAGGTCGTTAAAAAAGAACTATCGACGAAGCGGTGCGGTGTAGTCGGCAGCTTTTTAACGTTCGTCGTTTCAAACGTGACCTCATTATGACGTGATCTCGGCATTTTTCCAGTGCGAAAACCACGGCGAGGGATCTCCGACTGTATTGGTTTATCTTCAATAATGAACTTCATCTCAGGCAAGAAAAGATGTAGGTAGAGGAAGTTCTCGTAACATTACAATCAGTAGCTTATTATCATTAAGTTCCTCCCACAAAACGGTGTTGTTTGAAGAACATTTATGAGGAAACAGTACAAAATCGGGTCGCTAGAAGTTCTGGTGAAACGTAATGAAAACTATCTAGTCCACATGCGGATACCTCGTGTAAATGGGGTGGGAGCCATATTTTTCGGAGGTATTTATTTTTTAACAAAGAGAGAAAAACCGCAGCGAAATAATTACCCAAAGGTTTATTACTTATTTTTCTGTATACAGGGTGTCCAAGTAACTACGCTCCCCCCACTTATTTTATTTAATTGTGTGAGAAAAAAAATCGGACAAACGCTATTATTCATAATTGTTTGCGTAGAATTAAAAAACGTCTGCCAAGTTGGGTGGGCAGTATAGCTTCCTCACTCATTGTAACATGGACGTATGGAATCAGTTGGCGAAAAAATTATGATTCTTTATTTAGCGGTCCACCGTCTAGGACCTAACCCACACAATCCCTGAAAATTTCATCGAAATTGGTTGAATCGTTGCGGAGTTTTGGTTGTAACAATAAATTTAAAGTTCGCGCATGCGCACCGGCTATTGCTTGACCAATTTGATTGAAACTTATAGGGTGTCTCTTAGAAGTTAGTCCCTAACTAACCTCCAAATTTGAGCAAAATCGGTTCATTAGAAACCGAGAAACCGAGGTTCCAGGAAATTCACGTTTGCGCATGCGCACTCGCTCCTATTGGTCCGAAGGTGTTGAAATTGATAGGGGACCGTCTAGGACCTAACCCGCACAATCCCTGAAAATTTCATCAAAATCGGACCACAGGTTAGTATAGTTTTGCCCGGGACAAGGATTGACCACAGACAGACAGACAGACCGACAGACCGACAGACAGACAGACAGACAGACACGGAACCAAAATTGTTCGGGAAGCTCTAAAACGCAAAAAGCAAGTGGAAATTTTGATTTTGGAGGACTTTTTTTTTTTCACTTCTTTCGCGAATACAAAGCTTCCCTACCTTCGGTAGTGAGGAAGCAAAATGACAAAATTGCGCTGCACGCAATTGCGCAATCGTGCGCAACCATGATCAACTTTGTTTTTTCGAATGGGAACCCCCATTTTTCATAGCAGATTCGAATTCTATGTCAAATTTTATGAACATTTTACTTCGAAAACTTTTTTTTTTTGGACGCGCACAACCCGCTCAGCGAGCTCTCAAAGATGCGCAACCCCGGGATTGTGCCGCAATTGAGATGAAGGTAGGCCTCAAGTGTGGCAAATTACTTACTTGGCGGTGTTTTTCCACGCTGAATCACGTGTTGGTGTCCCTTTCTTGATCTGATTTCATTTTACCTTATTTACAGCCAAAAAAGTAAATTTTTGAGAAGGAAATCATCAAATTTCCGTAAAATTTTCCGAGTATCGTTTCTTTCACAATTTATTTCTCCTCTGACACAATTTTATAAATCTTACAGTTTTTGTACACTTCATTGGTATGATTCATTACCCTTCATTAGAAAGTCGATGATTTCCTCCTAAAATAGTGACTTTTTCGGCTGTAAATAAGGTAAAATGAAATCAAATCAAGAAAGGGACACCACGACGCGATTCAGCGTGGAAAAACAGTGCTAAGTGATGTGCCACACTTGAGGTCTGCCTTCATCTCAACTATGGCGCAATCCCTGTGTTGCTCATCTTTGAGCGCTCGCTGAGCGGGTTGTGAGCGTCCAAAAAAAAGTTGTCGAGGTCAAATGTTCATAAAATTTGACGCAAAATTCGAATCTGGACCCGCTCAGGTCTCTGTTGGGCAAAACAACAATACAATATTCTGATACACGAGTTTGAATCGCAAAATAATGTTCACTGACAGAATTGGGCCAAATATCCACTCAAATTTCATCTGATCAAAATCATCAAATAGAGTTAGAAACGGTTTGTTACTTCTAAAGTTTCTTGTCACTTGTACTTCCTTATCAACCAAGATCCAAAAATTTCGTAATGAAGGCACTCACAGCACTCGGATAGCAATGTATTGCTTGTAGTATTAGTGGAGAAGCAAAGTTTCAAGCAGACGATAAATCTATAAAGTAAAATAATAAACCATTGGATAATCATTTGCATCGTTTTATATAATCGAAACAACCCAGAATTCTATAGGACCAACCGTTCGCTACCTATAAGGGCGATCAACAATATCGGTTCGAGTTCGCAGTTAGCACAAAAACTTGAGACTGCCCAGACCTACTAAGCCTACGGGACCTACTAAGCTCAAAATACCGCTTCTACGGCGTTCGTTAGGCTTATCTAAAATGATCTTTTCAATTTTTCCACAATTTTTTTATGTTTTTTGTTCATATTTACTCCACCAAAACGTCTGGCTGCCGGTAATGACTTTATCCGCTGGAGATCTCCGGACGATTGAAATGTTCTCTTCCTCAAAAATTAACTCTAACCCGCTATTAAGGCGTTCAATTTTTTTTTCTGTCTGTCTGTCGCTCATGCACGGCGGGCGATTATGCAAAATAACCTTCGGGAGGTCTCACGCGAGTTGATGATCAGCTGTCGCTGCAACGTCCTTCCGTTGCAACTTGAGCTGTGCTGCACAGTTGTTCACAAAGCTTCGATAGAGTTGGCGATTGGCAGGCCTTCAGGGTCGTTGGAAGAACTCCTTCGAATTTCCACTTTTTTATAGAGCTTGGATTTTAATGTTGTAAGCATGATTATGAAGTAAGGTTTACATCTCGAACGGTAAACACATGCAAAGAAGCTGAAATATTAGCCTACAAGGCGTTTTGGTTTATTATTTTCAATAATGAATCTTTGGAATACCAAGAAAAAAATGTTAACTCCCCCTCAAAATTTGCTGGTTTACGTTTCAAGGTACGTAGAACCCGGAAATCGGATAAAAATGTTTTTTTTTTTTACCCGAACCATTTGAGGTGTAGTTGTACCCCGAAGCTTTTGGTTGGCGTCAATCACTTCTAAGGGTTGAAAAATAAGGGTTGAAATTTTGAAAACGCCCTAGCTCAAAAAAATTTGATATATGTAAAGGTATAGAGAAATACATAGAGAAATTGTTTGTAGCATGAAAAGTCCTCAGAAGTTCACAAACCAAAATACAAAAAGCAAGCGTTAAGTTGGGTAGTTACAAAAGAGGGCTTTAGATGCGAAAGGATATTTAACAGCATATATGTATAGAAGACTATTAAAGTTAGAGAATATTAAAGTAAGTTAGCATATGTTAGAGATTATCAAAATGCGTCCTTTTTCTGTCCAATCATGTATTGTTTAGTAATTTTACTTATTACTGTAATGTATAGTACGATATCAATCGTAGATATCAATTTATTTACCGATATGGAGCGATTTTGCAAAGATCCTAATCTACACGGGCCAGGCCTAACGTCGGGTAGGAAATCTGAGCAAATCGCATTCCTTCATACATTTATGCTATTGTAAAAATGTACAAAATGGCGCCAAATAAATATACATCGATCTATCTATCTATTGTTTTTCCGTCAATTTGAGACAGTATTGAAGTTTTAGAATCGAATGAGACCACCCGGAGCTCTGTCTAACCAACCGTTTGCTCCCTATGAGAACGTTAGTCTTACGATGAATCAGAAACACGAGTGTGAATCGCAAAAGAGGCCTAATCTTCGTTCAAATTTTAGCTGACCGAAATTCGATCGTTATTCGTTTCTTCGAGTTGCACTCAGTTTTGCGTCCTTAGCAACCAGTTACCAAATTTCCTCTTGAAGGCACCCGCAACTCCCTATTTTCGAATCGATTGTAAAGCGTTTATTTCTTTCAAATAAACTTGATTGTGAAGTAGGTAGGTATTATCTATGGTTGGTAGCCAATGCCAAAGCCGTGTTCTTTGCAGACGAGTGATCTTTGCACATCGAAAAATAATAAACCTTTTTGTAATAATTTGCAGGGTTTCGTTGTGTGGATTAGAACATACAAATGGTTCTAACGAAGCCAATGCTTTCACTGACTTGGCAGTAACCCCTTATAAGACTGAATGTTTAAATGGTTCCTGAAGATACTGGAGTGGTGAGTATATCGAGTGACACGGCCTGTTTGAAGCAACCTTGAAACTTCATTCCTACGTTCCTCTCTCGAACAACGGGTCTTGACATAACTTTTACTCCAGTAGTTCAGCGACGGACTAGCGTTCCAGGAAAGATTCCCAAAAACCCCCATCTAGAGAAAAAACAATCTTGTATTGTAGTGAGTGAATGCCACAACCTTTGATCTACTTGTATGTTGCCTAAAAAATTGAAATTAAGTACTTCAATTTTTAACATTTTGATGACATTATTTACAGCCTTTAAATTATATACTTTTACAGCCTGAAGTAACGTGATAAACGGTTCTGGGCTTGGGAAAACAAGGGAAAAACTTGGGAAAAAAGGACGAATGACATTATTTAAAGGACAATAAGGAGAAGACACAATGCTAGGTAGAACAATCATTGATGGAAGGAACGAGCAAAAATAATATTGTATTTGTCTAAAATTTTTGCATTGTTTATGTCAATGCAGGATCCTACGGGATTGAAAATAAATTGTTCCTCGGAGTGAGTCACATTCTCGCACTTGAACACACGCTCCTGCACATTCCCCAAAGTGGATTATTTCAGTGGAGAAAATCGAGATTTACCGTGACTGCAAATCCCCCGATACTGCACCCCTTCAAGTTTCCATAATACATCATGATCTCGCAAAACACGCCTTTCCTGAATAATTCCCATCCCACACGAAAAAAACGGCATAAACTGAAAATCGAAATCCGATACGCTGTAGGACGCTCAAGGTTTCGAAGGAATCCGAATGAATTTCTCAAATGCCTGCCAACGGGTTTTTCCTTAGCTAATCCATCACACACACCCACGGGTGTCCCACACCTCCTCACCCACTTTTTTACACTTTCAGAAAATATAACAGCCATTTTGTGGATTTGAAAGTATCAGATTATGGATACAAATGAACGAAGAAACATGATTAATTTAATATTTTCAGGAGTGAACGTTTCATTCGTGCAGCATGAATGTATGAGCGAGTCTTCAAAAAAAAGAATTGGTGTTATGCTGTTTAGGAACTTTTATGATAATTTTGCGCTCTCACAATCAAAGATGGCGATCCTTAGAATTTGTAGAGCAGAGCAAAGAATGTGGGTTGTTCAAAATCGAAATTTCGCTCACAAACAACTTTTGTTCCATGTTGTCTAATTGTGGTCAATTCTGTCCAGGACATAACAACTAGAAATCATGGTCCGATTTTGATGAAATTTTCAGAGTTGATCTCTTCAGAATTTCGTCAACATTGGCTAAACAGCAGCGAGTCAAACGTGATTTTACTTAAACCCCGATCCGTCAAGATTTTGCTCGAACTTGGAGGGTAGTTTTTTTTAGTTAGAAGGAAGCAAAACTTCTTCATGATTCTACACATAGATCCGACATTCAGGAGTAAGCAGAAACCATTTCAGGTCGAATTTTCAACCGTCCATTCCTGAAGTCATTGAAGCCATCAGTTGTCTCCCAAAGGAAAGATCAGAATTTCTTTTGATGATTTCACTCATGGCTACTCACTGCCTCACGCCCTTAAGTGGAGAGAGGTTCAACAACGCAATCCATGTTTAAAGTTGTCAGCAATGCCAAAACATATGAATTTTGTATTGAAAAATTAACTTGGCTGAGAATATAGTAAGAGCCATGGTACCTGTGAACAAGCGAAAAACCATCAACATAACCGCGACTTTACAATAGTGTTGCTGTTTCTTGACTCTGGAAACCAGCAACACGATAGCGAAACTCAAGGTTAGTATTTTTTTTTAATTGAACAGCAAAAGCTCATTCTCCAATTGAACGTCATTTTTTTGAGACGTATGCTCGTTTGCAGTGAAGAGGATGATTGGTATTTCTGTCTTCAAAAGACAGTTGAAGTTTATCATCTTCTCGAGCTGTGAGTATGCCTCCTTGATCACTGTGGCTTCCCAGGGGATGTCGAGGTCTTTATGAAACAAGCATTTTTGCACCAACTAATTTTGTACGACCATATTCATTATTTATACTGCATGGATCAGGAACCCTTCAGCGAAACTATGGCGATGGAGGTCGTTGGGTGAAAGTTCATTCTGGTTCTCTGCCAACAGGAGTGAGGAGGACAAGAGGCAGGCGTACCGGCAACATCCACCCACGCCGAATGGGATGTCGAACACACGAAACAGCCTCGCATCTGTTCCAGATTTTCTCAGCCATGGTAAGACCCAGGTGTGGCCGTCATAATTCTGCCACGAACCTACTAGAAGGTTATTCTCGTCGTAAAGGATGGCCAGTATGGCTTGAGCAACACTTCAACCTGGAACAGCGAGGTTATCGTCCTGACCTCTTGGCTCTGGCCAAGGATCACTCACAGACATCAATGCTTCCAAAATTCAATAATATTAAGTTGACGCATTACTATAGGCTGCTGCAGCACTTGGAAACATTCAGCGAAACCAACTAAAGGTGATTGGAGCAACTATCACCTGGCGAGGGATATGAGTAAACGTTCGATTTCCACTGATATGGCATGGCAAGTCAGCCAAGGATCTGATTCGGGCTGGTTACCCACTGTTCATCTTAGAGTGGATAACCACCCGAGTCCTAACAGGAGGATCATTTATCTGGTCTACATTCAGGGCTACGACCACACGACGGCGAGCCACGGCTCGAGCAAATTTGCCCCGCGGGACTTGGACCTGAACTCGAACCCAAAGGGGAGAAGAACCGTCGGCTGATGGCAAAGCCAGAAGAGGCACAATCCTCCCTCCATCATTCCTGGGATAAGGTGATTCAACCTTGTCCCTCATCCCAATGTCCGAGGTCGGATCTCGAACCCTGATACCAACCAGCCAGATGGACGTGACTGCTGAGTGCTGAAACAATGCTGTGGTGTAAATATTTATTTAAAATACCATTTGTAGTGGTGAAATATTTTTCCCAAATATAAATTGTTAATGAAACAAGCATTTTTGCACCAACTAATTTTATACGAGGATATTATTCTAAGTAAGGGAGAAGTTAAACTGCCCACCCAACTTGATAGCTTTTTTTGGGGCGGGAAGGGGGTGAAAAAACTAGGTCAATGTTTTGAGAAATAACAAGATAGACAAGAGGCAACCGAAGCTATGATTGACAATTTCAAGTTATTTATAGATAGTTTGTGCACATTGCGGTAGGAACGTGCAGAACAGAATAGGCAACTCGATCTCGTAAAAGGAACCCGACTGAACTTTTTTCTCCAGAGTTTTTTCTTTCGGAGTTGAACTTTTTTTTATTTGACAAGAGGTCGTCTAAAACCCCTTGGGCGGTCGATTATGAAGAACGGGTTAAGTTAATGAAGATGAAGACGTTACAGGGAGTAACTGCTGGAGCGGTGTCTGAGTCACTGGGTCTCGTATTATCCTCTTCCACTCCCTTCCCTTCCTCATTCGTCGTATTATCTTCCTCCCTCCTTGTTCCTCCTCTCTTCATTCCTTTTTTTGAGTCCTTCTTCCTGGCGGGCGCTCATTCTGCAACTTACTGGCTTCCTAGAGTCAGCTGGGAGCTCCTACGCCACTCACAAACCCAGTTATTCGTTTGCTACATTTAAAGTTTGATTATTTGCTGACAATGAACAACCAGCGCCTATAATAACAGCTTTATTTATCAGTTGAAAAAATAAAATAGCAATTAAGATCAATTAGGGTAAACATAGGTACCTAACACTATTTGTATTAAATAGCTCGCGGCTCCTCTCCAAGGGAGTCTGCCTAGGAAGAGAAATAGTTTCTACTATAAGTTTTAATTTGTTCATTGTGTGTTTATTTACTAATAAAAACTTTTTCCTAAATAAAACTGATGCTTCCGAGTCTACCAAAGTTCAAACAAAATTTCTCCAAAATCAAAACTTTCACTCGCGTTTCAAGTTTTAAACCTACCTGAACAATTTTGGTTCCGTGTCTGTCTGTCTGTGTGTCTGTGTGCCTGTGTGTCTGTCTGTCTGTATGTCAACCACAAAATCCTTTTAACGCAAAGTAGTGTACGAAATGATTGTCCGATTTTCGGGGATTGTGCGGGTTGGCATTAAGATTAAGCCCTGAGAAAATCATCGCCTCCGGATCAATAGTAACCTTTGCGCATGCGCAAACGTAAAAAACTTTTTAAAATACGTAAAAAAACTTTCATATGTTGCATCTGAATTCGGTGATTCTTTTTAGGATTGTGCGGGGGTTGTCCTGTAGGTAGTCCCCAATTAGAGTAGTGTAAGGTGCTCAATGATTGATGGATCAGTTATACAATCATGCGCCACAGCCACTTGGCAGATTTTTTTAGCATGGAACATGCTTTAGCCTAACTGGGCAAAAACGTCATGTCATCGTCTACTTCCACGGAAGAGCGAGTAAGGAAGCTCATTTGCAAACTTGTATTACACTAGGAACATTCTAGAAGCTTCGGCTGCTAAAGGAACGGCTAAAGCATGTTCCATGTTTCTAGAATTTTAGCCGAAGGCTCTAAATAGTAACCATCCAGGGGGCTTGCTTGAGTTGTTTTTTTTTTTTTTTTTTCATTATATTCATTCAGTATTTTCCTTGTATTAACAATATTGATTCCGGTAGGGTAGGTTTTACAGTTTGAGAGTGCGCATGCGCGAACAACCGTCTGTCGCGCGACAGGGCGAACTCTATCTCGCGTCGTTTCTGTTAACCGTTGGTCACTTGACTGACGTTTAATTATGCCGTAACTAGAGTAACACGACTCTACGACGGTAACTCGATATGATTTTGATGAGAGCTTGTTACTTCCACGGCCGGGATTTTTTTTGCTTGGCGAGGCCTCCTCGGAGCCCACCCACGACAGCCAGGCACGTGGATCCCTTTGTGGGGATTATTATCCTTTTCGAGCTCCGACCTCCCCCGCTTCATGCGACATGGGATTGTGTGACATGGGTTCTCCGAGTCGAAATTGTCCGTAATATCTCTTACAAGATGAGTAAATTTAGCACAAGTTGTCGCACAATAATACAGGGTGCCTCACAACAATGTGAACCACAGACAGCATTTCAAACGATGAAAAGGAGGGATTTCCCGACTTACCGAGTGAACTAACTTCCTGATAAAACGGATTCCTAAAAGTCCTATTCATGCAGCATGAATGACCGAGCGAATCTTCGAAGAATCAATAATTGAAATCACAAGTTTTTAGATAGGTTTTATTAGTTTATTAGTTATTAGATACGTTTTTTAGATAATTAGAAGTTTCTAGATTTACCTTCTTCTAGTTGAACATTCTTAAAGGAAATTTTGTGCTGCTTCCGAATATATCTTAATATATTTAAAATAGCAAATTTCACTGGAAACCTCAAAAAACTGAATTGTATCTATAATCAATGCTTGGTCCAATTTCAATGATTTTTTTTTTTTTAATGCGGGTTAGCTTCTAGACGGTTTTTTAAGAAGTTCACTATCATCGGAAGAACATCAGCTAATCAACGGTTGAGCGCAGGAAACTTCAATTTTGGTTTATTATTTTAAATCCTCTCCCTCTCAAAATTTGATGGTTTACGTTACAATGTGTCTAGAATCCAAACACCTAAGGGATAAAAAGTGAGGGGAAAACATTTGCAACACACCCTAACTCGATACCATCCGATATAGGTATAGTTTTTTCATTAATTTAAAATAGAACGGTTTTTATAATTTTTTGATAGGTAACTCCCAGAGCTCTGTGGGATCAACCGAACGCTTAATGGGATATTTAGTTACCTAAATAATGAACGTTTCATTGCATGTTGCATTGTTTCAATCAATCAAGAATCAAATTTCGTTATGAATATGACGGCTACCCAAATGCCAACGTCATCAAATGAATCATCAAAATGCGATCGTTTCTTAGAATAGGGTTGAGTCTTAGTTGTACTCAGATGTGCATATTTTGCAACAAAGAATCAAATTTGGTTATGAAGGCACCCACACCTACCGGATAGCGATGTTATTGCTAATAAGTAGTATTAATGGAAAACGCTGCAAATTATTACACAACGGTTTATTATTTTTATATAGATCACTCGTCTACAAAATCACCAACCATCCAATATGAAGAGAAAAAAAAATAAAAAAAAAATAAAAAAAAAATAAAAAAATAAAAAATAAAAATAAAAAATAAAAATCACTAACCATCGGTTGCATTTCGGTCAGCTCTAATTTGAACGGAGATTAGGCCTCTTTTGCGATTCACACTCGTGTTTTGATTTATATATATATATATTTCAATATAAACCCTTAAATTTTCGTAGGGAGCGAACGGTTTGTCCTACAGAGCTCCGCGTGGTCTCAAAAAATTCTAAAAATTCTATAGAATCTTAATTTGAAAGAAAAACAATACCTTTATATCGAACTTTTTGAGTTAGGGCGTTTTCAAAATTTCAAAATTGATTTTGGAACCCTTTGGAGTGACCTACATCAACCAAAAGCTTCGGGGCACAACTAGACCCCAAATGGAGCCCACATACCAAATTTCATCAAAATCGGTCAATGC
This sequence comes from Apolygus lucorum, assembly GCA_009739505.2. Taxonomy (NCBI): domain Eukaryota; kingdom Metazoa; phylum Arthropoda; class Insecta; order Hemiptera; family Miridae; genus Apolygus; species Apolygus lucorum. Next base: position 45,485,075 of record CM019168.2, on the reverse strand, counting down.
TAAGTGGCAAAAGTGCCGCGTACGGCGTACGGACGGCCAAATTTTTTTTCGATTTTTGGATTCTACGTACCTTGAAACGTAAACCATCAAATTTTGAGGGGGTGTTAACATTTTTTTTTTTTTTTTTTTGTCGATTCCAAAGGTTCATTATTGAAAATAATAAACCAAAACCAAGTTCTATGCAGACGAGTCATCTGTATAGTAAAATCATGTAAACCATTGTGTAATAATTTGCAATTTTGTTCAAGATCTGAGAGCTCGATTTGTCTCAAATGTGGTTGACTTACGATTATTGACAACTTTTTTAATAGTTAATTAAATTTTAAATCAAAATAATAACTTATTATTTATTTTAATATAACCTTTTTTCCATCATTGCATTCTATGGTCCAGCCTTCAAAATCCGCCCAAATAAGATCTTGATTAAAATAAAATCACATCTGAGCCTCCGTACACTCTGATACTTGCCTTATTTTGCGAAATTCACAATGCTGCCGCGCATCAACTCTAAAAATTCAATTAAGATTTGGCCATGACCCCTTAACCATAATTAATTAAGTAAAATAAACAACCATCATAGTTGGAATTTCCGACGGTCATTCCTGGTGTCACTTTCATCAGTTGTCTTCCAAATAGAAGATCAAAATAATTATTTCTGATGATTTCACTCATGGCGGCTTATCGCTTGAAACCCCTCAACCCTAATTAGACCATGCTTGTGATAACAAGTGTCTCCGAAAACATCTCAGGAACTCCACAGCTGTCCCAAGGTGACACCGGAGTAACCAGAATTAAATTGAAATTTTAAATTAAATGGGCCGCAAAATTTTTTGTGGGCTATTCCAAGTCTCAAATTGAGTTGACAAAAATTTCCAAAGAAATTTTCTTTTTTTTTCATAAAATTATTTCCTAACTTTTAATAACTAACAAAAATTCTTCAAAAAATTCGGATCTGTACACTAGTTTTTTAATTACAATTTAAATCTAGTTAATCTGGTGACGCCTTGGGACAGCTGTGGAATTCCTATGATGTTTTCGGTGTCACTAATGACACCATGGTCCAATTAGGGTTAAGTGAAGGGGATTCACGAATGCCCCATCTCGAAAAACTATCAGGAGCTACGATTCTTATTCATTATTTGAAGGGTCAAGGGGGAAAAGGATCAAACTCCTCTTTTCCTAATTCCGAGAAAATCGAAAAACAGAGTTTGAAGTCGTCCCAGACGCTATGCATAAAAAAAGTGAACTGTATGGACCACCTGACCGGAAATTTAATTATGTTCAAGTGACAAGAAAGAAAATTAAGTAGATCTATGATAATTTCCAGAAATAATTAGAAATTTCAAACAAGGTAAGGACTTCGATCTTTCTCCCCCACAAATGTCCGCGTTTCGGTCACCATAATACCTAAAATTATATCACCATGTTACCTATTGTTTATTCAAATCTCGTAATTCACTTCAGAAAATTTACTAGGGTTTGTAGGTACCTTACTGTCACCTCCAGAAAAATATTGGGCAAAAAATGGCTTTATTTTCCAAATTAAGTATAGTTTTGTACAAAACATTAATTGCAAAAAGGCAAAAAAATCAATAAATAAATCGTTCATCTAAAGGATCGTCGCAATATGGCGTCATCATCTCCTACATTCCCCAACCTGTTGGACAGTGACTCAGAAAATGTTAGCATTAGGGTTGACGAGAAACTGACACAAGTGTTTTAAATCCTTTGATTTTGCTGGTTTGATGGGTATGGAGCTGTTGTGAAGGTTCCCCAATGTTCCAGCTGCTTTTGGCACTGAAGTCTTCTTCTTCCAGGTAGAAGGGGTTGAGAAAGCTGTCTGGTATCCTCAAAAGTACTAGGAGCTTTTGTGCTTGATGAATAATTGGTGTCATGCTGTACAACTCATGCAAAGGAGAGGGAAGGGGTCTTCAAATCGGACACTGATCTTTCTTCCCTGCGAGCGCACGGAATCTGGAATCTGATCCTTTTTCCCTGGAGCCCCGTGTTTGTTTTAGCTTTAAAAAGACTGAATGCGATCTTTCTTCCACAAAGTGAAACAACCCTTCGGTTCTACTTCTCCCAAGCTACACGATGGCGTGCCTATCTCAATTCGGCCAAAAAATGGAGTTTGATCATTTTTCCCCGTGACCCTTCATTTCGTGTAGCTATGGCTTTAGACTAGGATTCGATAGGAAGAAGCAAATATCAACATAATCTCAAACAAGCTCTCAAAACCGTTGATGTTTGACAAGCTAGGAAATCATCAACGTTATCGTGAAAATCATTATTCGTTTACTCGAACAACAAACTATTGTCGATGCTCGCCATGTTAGAGTACATAATATCATTTTCGACTTGATTTACACCTCTCTACTCCCTTTCTTATGCAGGTGCTATCACTTCAATGTTAATTCCGTTCTTTACTCACCGTCCACAATCTCAATAATGAAGCTTTTCAACGTTATGCGTTAGTTATAATTAACACTTATCGCCTACCTTTCATAATTTAATTGAGGGCCACCCTTTCGAAACAGATAAAACCGTAGGTGGCAGCGGGACAAAAGACCCCTTTTTGGGCACTTTAATGGAACGCCTCGAAGAGAGAAAAAACGCCCGCAGGTTTTTCAGTGATGAGAGTCTGTGAGGGTCCCCCGCGGCGAAAATTACGGGTGTTCCGGACACCTCAGCGGGGAGTTCAGGTGTGAACTGAGACTCCTCCGCAGCCGCAGTTGTGTGTAATGGTCCGCGTATTTATGAATAGCTGGTTGGTTATGAGCGATAACGCCCTGGGAGCTTGGGAGGTATCAATTGCAGTGGTAAGTGGCCATGAAAACGATTGAATGCAGAACATGGCTGCCAAGGGAAGCGATCTGTCTGAGCGACCACCAGTTCTGGTGCCCGTGATGGCTCAAAACACCTTTATAGGCGTGGAAGAAACTCTACATACGACGAAGGCACCATTTATCGTCAGGTGTAAATATGGAACCAATGTCGGTCACTTCCTGTTTCTTTGTAATATAGGTATTTAAGAACAGTTTTATTCCATTCCTATGAAACTGTCTGATACTGGTCAGATCTTTTTCCTTTATTGGCCTCACAGATACATTGTATTTAGCCATTATAATATGTACCGTAAAACCGTCAAACTTTACCCCACCAGAGGTAACTTTACCCCAAAAAGTGAGAATCTTCAATTGTGACGTAAGCGTGGTAGAACTTAGATAAAAGTTAGCTATTGTGTTTTCGTTATTCTCCACATCCCAGAGAATCGATGCGGCTTGCGATGGCGTCTTCATCCATGTTATCAGCTGTTATCAGTCATAGTTTCCTGTTCAGCTGTTTTTGTCCTGTTTCTCGTGCTCCAAAATTTCTTCCATATCAGGTGTTTGGAGTGGATTTACCAGGCAAGCCTTCATCATATCACATTCAATATCTTATTCTGAACAAAATACACTAATCAAATTCCCAAAAAAGTGTTTTCTTAGTTATGCCTTTGTTTACTAAAAATTTGATGGTAACTTTACTCCAAAAACCGGGTATCTTTACTCCACTATAAAGGTTGGGGTAAAGGTAGCCTCACTCATCTTTTTCTTATTTAATCTCGAAAAATACTTGAGTTTTATAATTTTCGCAGTGTTGAATGTGTGGTTTCTAGTGTATCTCATGTTGCAGAAGTAAGAGATGGGGAGAAGAAATGAGAAAAAGCTTAGTACGCGCCCCTACCGAAACTTTACAACAATGATATGAACATAAACGTGCTTTGGTCTCATAAGTTGTGATTTACCATATTATTTACTCGTGGGTTAACTTTGAAATTTACCATTGCAATTCATTTGAAAGTTATCGAATGTGAAACAGCCTTTTTCTGTGATTTTGTTAACTCATTCGTTTATCGTTTATTGTCCTTCAATATTTCTTTACTTGTAGAAAGATTTGCTCGATTACCTACATAAGTCTGTCTATACTGGAAGACTGAAATTGTGATCTCTTAACCAGAAATACTGCATTTCAAGCAAATTCGTTGAAATAAATGATGAATAAATGATCATTGGAATTTATATTTTTCTTAGGTATAACTTGTATTTTTCAAGCTAAAAAGTTCAATTTTTCAGAATATATTTTATAAAAATATTATAAATACTTGATATTATCAAGTATTTCTGGGGTAATGAATTCAATCCCGCCTAGTAATATTGCACCGCTGCCCGTTTCTGTAGCGATAACCGTGAGTTTTTCAGAGTGGAGTAAAGATAGACGCACTCGTAGGTAACGTTACTCCAACATTTAAACAATTAAATAGGGGGGTTACAATTATCTGATCAATGAGCTCGACCCCTCAAAATGTTCAGGAAGCCCTGAAGATCAATTCACTTATTAAAAAAATCAATTTAACCCATTTTGAGTGGGAGAAATTTTATTTTGAAATGTTTTTGGAGTGAATCTTGGGGTAAAGTTTGACGGTTTTACGGTAATTAAAACACAAAAAAGTGGGTGTGGCACATAGCTTCCTCGAATCCATAACCCGATTGTATAGATGATCTGATGCATAGTAGTTAATCTCAAAACATCAATATCTAATTATCTTGCACATTCCTCATAGGGGGCCATCTACACGCCAATCTGAACAGTCGTAGAAAATTTCATGAAATTCGGATGAAAAATGTAAGTGTTATGGCTGTTACAAGGATTTTACGTTTGCGCATGCGCAGAGGCTACTGTCAATTTTAAGGCCTTCATTTTCAACTACAAGGGAGACCATCTACAACCTAATCCCTGAAATAATCCCTGCAAATCTCTTCGAAATCGGATGAGAATGTAGAAGTTATGGCTGTGGAAAGGATTTTATGACAGACACACAGACACATGGACACACAGACACGCAGACAGACTGACACGGAACCAACATTGTGCAGAAAGGTCTGAAACGTAAAACGCGAGTGGAAATTTCGATTTTGGAGAACTTTTTTTTCGACCTTGAAAAGTGAAAACAAAGCTTCCGGTACCTTGGTAGACTCGGAAGCAAAATTGTCTTACTATCTTTAATCACAGGTGTTTTTAGAGTTCTATGTTCGATTTTTTTAATGAACTTAACAATGGCTTTAAATGTATTTTTATTGTTCAATAAGTACAGCACTCTCGTAGGGAATATAACTTTTTCTTGGATGACTTCCTAAATCCATTGTATCCTTGGCTGCTGGAAATTAGGGCATTTGAAAAGAATGTGATTAGAGTCTCCCTTCTCTGGTTCGTCGCAGCTTAAGCAATTTGGATTGTCCAAAATTCTTATTTTATAGAGATGGGAGGGGAGTCTGTGGTGGTTAAATCTGAGCCAAGTGATAATTTCAATAAAATTTCTATCTGTTTTCTCGTTTCAGAACCAAGAAATTCTCGACACAAACGGTTGAATTGAATTATAAAATTCTCCTTTATTATTTGTATTTTTGTACTTTGCTTCCGAGTCTACCAAGCATTGTTTTCACTTCGATAGTTGAAAAAAATGTTCTTCAAAATAAAATAAAAATTTCGTGTTTTACAAACATTTTTACATTTATATTCGGTAACACTCTTGCCCGTGTCATTTGAACAAATAAATAAATACAACGATGAATCCGTATGAGCGCACCTAAGGTGTGTTTGTGTGGTCAGTCCTCGCGTGAATCACCACAAAGGAGGCCTACGGGAATGTATAATAAACCCCATCCAGCCCATATGGAGCCTGCAAGGACCGAGTGAAAAGCTCTGAGTCAAAGGCCCGTGTGTGGTCCTCTAATAACACGGGGCTGAGCGCGGAAACCTATTAGTACGCCGAGTAAGTAGGCAGTTTCATAGTGGGTAATACTCATTAGGTGGAACCCTCTATCAAGCGCCGCGGAGGTCAGGCGCCAGAAAACGCTAAACCCGCATCGCACGGCCAGACTTTTGATTTATTATTTTCAATAATAAACCGTTGGAATGGAGCAAGGAAAAAATGTGTAACCCCCTCAAAATTCGATGGTTTACGTTTCAACGTATGTAGAATCCGAAAATCGAATAAAAACATGGATAGATAGATATGAGTAGTAAGTGGGCACGTTGAGGACACTTCCACTTGAATCTCTGATGTTTTTACTTTCGACTTGAAGCTCTGATGTTTTTTATTTTCTGTTAAATCCTGTTAAAAATACTTTTCTGTTAAATCCTGATAAAAATACTTTTCTGTTAATTCCTGTTAAAAATACTTTTCTGTTAAATCCTGATAAAAATACTTTTCTGTTAAATCCTGTTAAAAATACTTTTCTGTTAAATCCTGATAAAAATTTTCAACACAAAACATCAGAACACCTTTTTTAACACAAAACATCAGAACCAGTGACTTTTTCGATCTAGCGACTTGAACTCCTGATAAAACTTTTTTCAACACAAAACATCAGAGCCAGTGACTTTTTCTTTTGGGGGTAAGTTTAAAGAATATTTTCTCCCATTAGAAACTCTAAAAAATTACAGTAGGTTTTAATTTTTAATGACAGGTGCCACTAAAAATTGTATATATTAATTATACCATCAGCTCATTTTGTAAAGTCTATACGATGCATTTTATTACCATTTTCAAGTTTCACTTTACCTTTATAGATCAATTTATATTTGTCTTTCACGAGTGTTTCTAAATCCCCCTCTTGGTTAAACCTATTTTTTAAAAAATATTTCGGTAGCAATATGTTGTTAAAGCCACCCTCCAAGTTTACCGCTATAGTTTCGCAAAATTTAGCATCCACCTTTTCCGCTTTAAGGATCACATAAGGTTTGTTAGGTTTTAAATCATTAAGCGTACTAAATCCACCATTGATTCTTTCCAAAAATTCATCGGCCATCTTTTATTATAAAACCCCCATTCCTTTAACTCTCGCCTCATTTGTATAGTATCCACCCACTTTTTTCTTGCATGGATACTATTTACCCTCCCCTCATTCTTATTTTCAGAAAACCAAGTGAAAATAAAAAACATCATAAATTTGACATTTGTATACTACCAATCCTGAAAAAAATCAGTAGCATAAGAATTTTTAATGAACACAGTTCATTAAAAATAAAAACTCCTTCCCCAAGCATTCTTATGAAAAATAATCCTCAAAATCCTTCTTCAGTTCGGCTTTATCCTCATTATAAGCCAATTTTCTAAGTTGATGTTCAGTGGCATTTTCAGGAACCTTAATATTTTTTTCATTAAGGTATACCTTTACTTCCTCCTTTGTAAGGAGTGGTGGTTTACCATCGACACCAGATATATATCTTTTGCATATCCATTTACGAAATCTATACTCCTCCAATTCACGTAAAATCTCATCTAGTTCGTTATGGTTTTTTTCAAAAAATTTAAATTCAGGTGTCTTTACCAACTCCCAGAAACCTCCATGTTCTTCACATAAATCTAATGCTTCGTCGCTTAAACCCATATCTCTTTATTTATTATAGAAAATATTTTTTTTCCCGGGGACCCGCTTTTAGAACCGCGCAATCTGCCCGATTGCTCGACGAATCTACATGAATCAGTTGCATAACCCATCACCGATATGACTCAAGGACGGGAGGCGTTCGTGAGGATTTTATTCAGTTATCTTTTGTGAGCCGCTCTGCACACAACCTAAAAGATTATTTGTGATGATCGTTGAAGACTTTTATTTGGAACTTCAGAGTTACAAAACGCAGTGAGTGTATAGTGACTTTATTGAGAAAGTGGAAAGTTGTGAAAGTAAGAAAGTTGCAAGAACTTTAAATCATTTTGGGAAGCACGATTGAAATGCATTTGAACCAGAAGGTTGTGTTCTCCCCTCCAAAAGCGGTCCTGCAGGATCGCCTTATCTGTTTATCTGAATGTAATTCTCCCCTCCAAAAGCGGTCCTGTAGGACCGCCTCGGCCTCCAGTTTGAATCACAGATAAAATTTGTCTGAATCAAAAGATGAGTTCCCCTTTTTTTTTTATCTGAATGAAAAAAACGCTCCTCGAGGACTGCGGGATGATGTGATGTGATTCCCCCTCCAAAAGCGGTCCTGTAGGACCGCGAGATTGTAAACGGACTCATTGAATCTAATAAATACAAAAAAATGACCGCGGGATGATGTGACGTGATTCCCCCTCCAAAAGCGGTCCTGCAGGACCGCTAGATTGTAAACGGACCGCATTCGTTTCTATTCTTTTATGAAACTACTCGATGTAAAATAAAATATTTATTATCGTTTATTTTTCTTTCCTACTTCTCCATTGTTACCAGCTTTTATTTCGTATGGAATTTTGCGGCTCAGATGTGAGCCGCAAAGCTCTTTAGAGTTTTTATAGGGAACCCCTATAAAAACTGAACCTATTTTTTTCTGCTGAATACAATTAGATTTCCTCTTTTATCGTAGATTGCATAGGTGAATAGTTTAGAGTTACTTCTGAAACTAAAATAATATAAGCCATAGTATCTTCTGGAACATTTTTATCAAAATCTGCACGCAAAATGATATTACTTTTTTGACCAGAAATAGTTTGTGGTTGTCGTGTCAAATTGATACTATAAATCGGGTAGCTTGACTTAAATTCTGCAAAATCAAAATATGGAAAAGTAGAGTCTTGGCAAATAACTCTTTTATATTTTGTTAACATTTTATAAGCCGTACTATAATCGTTTGAATCAAAATCTAAATTTAAATATTCTTCAGGATATTGTACACCCTCTAATAGCAAGCTTATATTTTTAATATTACAATTATCAAACTTTGAGTTATTTTTCTGCTGGTTATCTTTTCTACCTGTTTGAAAAACAACAAACCCCCAAATAGGATTTTGCACGTTCCGGTAAATTCCGGTAATGTTGAAAGTCCACATGTTTTCTATAACTTTCCTTTGAATACATTGCAATTTTTTAAATTGAAACAAATAAGGATGAACACTTAATTCAGCAATTAATTTAGCTTTGGGTCCACTTTCGTACTTAATTATGGGAACCTTAAGGTAAAATTTTTCAATAATTACTTTTCCTTCCGCACCTTCTGCAGAAGTTAGATCTTTCTTGTAACGGAACAATACATTATTATCGGAATTTCTAATAAAAGTAATTTCAAACCCTCCCTTGTAAATTGGAACGGAAATATCCTTAAAGAAACCAAGACCTAGGTCACCTAAATCCCCAGTTGCACTAAATTTTCCCCCTCCATGAACGTTTGAATTAAAACCAGAACAATAAGCGTCTGCATTGTAATTTTTAGGCCCAGATAAAGAAGCTAGTCCTAGAACTGTACTAACGATTCCAGGGTTTTCTATTTCATCAATAATCGTATTATGCTTTTGTACTATAATTTTGGAAAATAAGTGGGCGACAAAATTGTCAACCATCATTATTCCGTCATTAGCTCCATAGGTTTTTGTGGTATCTTTTGGTACATACTTACCAGAAATGTAATATTCAATATTACTACTGATAAAATCATCTGCCAGTTTTATTTCGAAAACTGTTTTATTATTCACTGAATTCAATTCGGTAATGGATTCTGGAAAAAAGTGTCGATACTGAAGACTCGTGATTTCAGAATCGTATTTCGAGTAGATTGATTTAATTTCATTCATACCTATTTATTATAGGAAAAAAAGTTTTTTTTTTATAGAATCGAAATTCTATATAAATATTAGGGAATCCCTATAAAAACTGACCTAAAACCTATTTTTATCTAGAATACTTTTCCAATTTCCCTGTTCCTGTATATTACGATTAATTCCAGTTTCCTTTATAATATAGATGAAAACTAGGGATATTAAAAATATTATAATTACGAATATCTTATCGATACACGATGAAAGATTCAAACAGAACATATTTATTATAAAAAATTTAAAATTTCGTGAGTTGTAATTCCTCGGGAAAAAAGTTTTTTTTATAGAATCGAAATTCTATAAAAATATCAAGACTATAAAATTTAATAAAAGAAATTAAGATTTTTCTTCAATGTTCTCATGCTATTTACAAAACCGTGTCCTTCTGATAGCTTTTTCAAAATTAATAAACATAAATGTCCACAGATAGGAGGATCATATTGGTTTTGAATTTGTTCCTCGTTATAAGATAAATTTCCCGAACCTAAATATTGGACAAGTTCTCTTGGTGGTCGTGCATTACCATACGAATCAAAATAATATTTTTCTTTTTCGGATTTTTTAAAATAACAAGTCCAGTGGCTTCCAACCTCATCAGAATTTTCTAGATTTATAATTCCACATTCCGTGTGGTTCACTTTCTCTGGTAAATCATCCTTCATGAAAACTCCTTTGAAATTTTTAATTTTCATTTCTTTCGATAATCTTTCAATATCAAAATTGGTAAGAGGCTGGAAGCTATTTAGTTTTTTGATTTGGTAGGTTTCTTTTTAGGTGTTGAAATAGATTTTTTCTTTTTCAATCCAGAGCCGATACTTAGGCTTTTTGCATGTTGTGCTAATCTCTCCATTTCCAAGTTATGGCGTTTGATTTCTGCTTCTTCAGCAGATTTATGCTTAGAATCAATAACGCTGGAAGCTACTGCAGCTCCACCACCCAATAATGCCCCAAGAGCACCCATTCCTGCAAAAACTAAGGGTAAAAAGCCACCTGAATGATTTATTTGCAACTGATCATAATTCATTTCCAATTCCAACCCTTTTTTGTTTTTGATACATTTATCTAACTTTTTTTTCTGAGTTTCATTTAACAGGATTTTATGATTTCCTTTTCCACTAATATCTGCAAAAGCCAGTCGTACTTTTACTGGAACACGTTTTTTATAAGCAGATCTTATTTTTTTCATTTGTATTTCTGACAAATTTATTTGATGTGTAATCATTTTATTATAGGAAAAAAAGTTTTTTTTATAGAATCGAAATTCTATAAAAATATCAAGACTATAAAATTTAATAAAAGAAATTAAGATTTTTCTTCAATGTTCTCATGCTATTTACAAAACCGTGTCCTTCTGATAGCTTTTTCAAAATTAATAAACATAAATGTCCACAGATAGGAGGATCATATTGGTTTTGAATTTGTTCCTCGTTATAAGATAAATTTCCCGAACCTAAATATTGGACAAGTTCTCTTGGTGGTCGTGCATTACCATACGAATCAAAATAATATTTTTCTTTTTCGGATTTTTTAAAATAACAAGTCCAGTGGCTTCCAACCTCATCAGAATTTTCTAGATTTATAATTCCACATTCCGTGTGGTTCACTTTCTCTGGTAAATCATCCTTCATGAAAACTCCTTTGAAATTTTTAATTTTCATTTCTTTCGATAATCTTTCAATATCAAAATTGGTAAGAGGCTGGAAGCTATTTAGTTTTTTGATTTGGTAGGTTTCTTTTTAGGTGTTGAAATAGATTTTTTCTTTTTCAATCCAGAGCCGATACTTAGGCTTTTTGCATGTTGTGCTAATCTCTCCATTTCCAAGTTATGGCGTTTGATTTCTGCTTCTTCAGCAGATTTATGCTTAGAATCAATAACGCTGGAAGCTACTGCAGCTCCACCACCCAATAATGCCCCAAGAGCACCCATTCCTGCAAAAACTAAGGGTAAAAAGCCACCTGAATGATTTATTTGCAACTGATCATAATTCATTTCCAATTCCAACCCTTTTTTGTTTTTGATACATTTATCTAACTTTTTTTTCTGAGTTTCATTTAACAGGATTTTATGATTTCCTTTTCCACTAATATCTGCAAAAGCCAGTCGTACTTTTACTGGAACACGTTTTTTATAAGCAGATCTTATTTTTTTCATTTGTATTTCTGACAAATTTATTTGATGTGTAATCATTTTATTATAGGAAAAAAAGTTTTTTTTATAGAATCGAAATTCTGTAAAAAAACAATCATAATACCTTAATTTAGTATACACCCATCCCAAAGAACCGTTTGGTTTTCATACCAGTTTTTACAGCAAAAGCTCCCAATTTTTCACCGATATTTGTTGAACTTTTCATAATTTTATCAGCTTCTATTTCTAGTTGTTTATCAGCAAGATGCTTATCACTTGTATTTTCATGATCCCTATAAAAAATGTCGTGTTGTTTACAAGCTTTATCAAGACTATTTATACCTTCATCACCTCTATTTAATCTCTTATCCAATTTAGTAAATGGTCCACAATATTGATAACCACCTGGGAGATGCATTTCTGGAATAACAGGCCCAAGTTTATTAAGAATAGTATTGAAAATACCAGAACCATTTTTTATCATATTTTTGGGTAAATTATTAATAATTTTAATCAAGTATTCAGTTCCCTTGGGATTATCAATATCTTTCTCCAGTTGATCTTTAATGAAATTTATAATTCCCAATTTTTCATTGTGAAAATTATTATTTCCTGCTTGCTCTTGCGCATACAAATAGTACAGTCTTTGTTGAAGTTGATTCAAATTATCTATATATTTAAATTCTACAGGATTTTCAGTATATTTAATCAACCCAGTACCAGTCTTTTTCTTTTTACTATACTCCCAGATAGGTTTTATGATTTCTTTCCATTTTTTACTAACACTTGATTTTGGCTGTTTAGATTCGGGATTATTATTTTGAAACATGCTATTTGTTTGAATGAGGATTTTTGCATAAGCGTTAAAGTCTTCATTAGTGTATTCATCTTTGGATGGAATATCAGAAGCTATGGGTTTTGTTAAGAGCTTCCATAAGCCTTCAGTACCGGAATATTTCATTTTTTCTATTTCAATATCATTTCCATTTACCCGTATCTGCTTATTTCCAATAAAGATATGATTTTTTAAAGGGTATATTCCAAATTGCCTATCAGGATGAAGAATATATAATTCTGCAATTGATCCAATACCTAAAGGGCCTACAGAAGAGCTTGGTAATTCAACACTTTTTTGTAATATTAATTCCATTTCATCATCACCTGAAGAGCTTTGATTTAATGTATCTTCAGTATCAATACCTTGAACCTCGCCATCAACATCTTCATGAAAAGAAACTTTTTTAGGTGAGCTGATAGCCAAGGGATTAAATGTTTTTATTGCAGGAATGAGATCTAATTTTCTACCAAGATCTTCATCAGTTTTTTTCACTGCTTTTTCTACATTATCTAATCGTGAAGTTATAGGTTCATAAGCTTTTTCTTTTGTTTCCTTATCAGATGCTTGGTTAACCCTTTCTTGTTTTGCTAATTTTTGTAAATGTTTTGTAAGTTTGATCGATTCATCAGCTTCAGCTACGCTCATGGGTTTACGTTTTGGTTTTGTGAAAAATATTTGTTCATCTTTTTCAGGAGGTTGATTAATCTTTTTGATTTCTCTAAGTTTGGCTTCTTTTTCCTTCATAATTTCATGTTGCGCTTCTTTGAATTTCTTTCTAAGCGCTTGTTCTAAAGTAATTTTTGTTGTCATGTTTTTATTATAGGAAAAAATTTTTTTTTAAATCGCTTAAACGCTCAATCGCTTAAACGCTCAAACGCTTAAACGCTTTAGGAACGTTATTTTTGCGTTTTTAAGCGTTTCCCAATGCGTTTTTTGAAGCGTTTCCATGTAGCGTTTTTATAGGAAATCCCTATAAAAACAAACTTAAAATCTATATTTTTTATCCATGTAGCGTTTCATCAAATTTCTTTAGGTAACGTCCGTTACTGTGTTTCTTTGTTAGGTCAATCGTTAGAAAACCAAAGTTCTCATCCCAACAAGAATAGCATAATTCTTTGAATCGATCATAACTGAAATCAGTTCCCACATATTCATCATAAATATCTCGCATGTATCTTGGTCCTTGTCTAAATACACATAAAAAATTAATATTGTTTCTAATGAGTTGTTTATCAACTTTTGACCATGATTGTGTCAAGTAAACGCACGAGATTTTCTTATGACGTCCTCTCACAAAATAATCTTTGATTTCTCTCTGATGTTGAATGTTTACACAATCATCAAAAATAATAAGACTTTTTTCTTCACATGCGTCCAGGGTTATAAGTTCGTCACAATTACTGAAAAACTGCGCTATTTCCACATCGTCTTTTACAAAAATTTTTTCATAATTGCTTCTCAAAATCTCATATGCATTCTGCTCCAGAGATTTTGAAAAAATATATAGATGATTAAAGGGGATTCCCCATGGCTTTGTGATGAGATTATAAAGAAGTGTTGTTTTCCCGCAACCAGAAGTTCCTACTATTAATGCTCTTAAAGGTAATGGTAAAATTCCTTTTCTAGCCTTATTTTTATCAAACGGAATTGGTTCAATCTCGTATTTACTCATATTTATTATAGGGAAAAAACTTTTTTTCGTATAATAAAACAATGACTCTAATAAAGATTTCTGATAAACACCAAGATCTAAAAATAACTTTTGCTAAACAAATTGATCTAAATCCCAATAAAAATTATAAACTTGGAATAGTAAAGTTATTATTTACTTCACCTTCTCTTTCATTTCAAGTGAAAGATGTATTGATATCATTAAAAATGTTTATTATAGATGGATGGTATCATAACGAGTATGCGTTAGAAGGCACATTTACTGTTGAGACGTTTAGAAGAGAATTATATTTAAAAATAAAAAGTTATATAACTGAACTCATGAAGAAATTTGAGGAGAATAAAACACTTTATAAATCACAAATTGACACATTAAGAAAAATAAAACCTGAAAGTTTGGTTTTTAAAGTAGACTACACTACAAATCGCAATAGATTTTTTCTTAAATCTCCCGTTGTAATTGGATTTATACGTTTTGGAAATTTCAGTGAACTATTTGATTTTACACAATGTAAAGAACCTGGGGATTATTTTGACGTTAATAAGGACTACTATTCTGAAGACAACCCAAAGTTAATCAAACCTATTTCGCTAATTGAATGGCATTGTAATATTATTGATTATAGTTTTGCTAATCATGATGAGCATTCCCATCTTCATAGCGTACATGAATTACTGCATGTATCTTTGTTTGAGAAACAGATTCTCCCCAATACTATTTATATGGAAACAAATAAAAAGATTCTTTACAGCCCTATACGAAAAGGAATGAGCGATATTACAGAGATTAAACTATCATGTAGAAATGAAAATGGAGATGAGCTGCAATTTGAAAATGTTACAGTTTATTTGCATTTGATTGAAGAGTGAGGAGCTTCTTTTTTATGAGATATTTCTCATAAAAAACTTTTTTTCCTATAATAAAATGGATAATGATTTAACTGAACCTATTTACTGTCATAAATGTAAAAAGAAAACTAATAATGTTGATGCTGAAAGAGTGCAAACTATCAACGGGAGATGGAGAGTGGCTGCAAAATGTACAACATGTAAAACTAATAAGAGCAAGTTTATCACTTCCCCCGAGAGAGAAAATTCTGAAGAACCAACTGTAGTAGAAGATCTGAATGTTGATGAAAAATTATCTCTCGCTAAAGAATTACATAAGCCAATAAGAAATAAATTTCAAAAAAGGACAATATTTACTAAAGGTATTGATGATTTGTGGGCTGCTGATTTGATAATCATGAAAAATTATGAAAAAGAGAATGATGGATACGGTTATATGCTTAATGTTATCGATACATTTTCAAAATTTGCATGGACCTTACCCTTGAAGAAAAAGGATGGAAAAAGCGTAACAAAAGCTTTTGAGAAAATCATAGAAAAGGCCAAATCACAAAATCATAATGCTCCGAATTTACTACATACCGATAAAGGATTGGAATTCGAAAATAAAACGTTTAAAGAATTTCTGAAAAGTCACCAAATAAAAATGTATCATACACAGAATGAAGAAAAATCGGCAATCATAGAAAGATTTAATCGTACATTGAATGGAAAAATGAAAATTCTTTTCGAAGTTGAGAATAATAAAAAATGGATCGATTTTCTACAGGATTTGGTTCATGAATACAATTTTAAAGATTTCCATAGATCGATTGGGATGATACCTGTACAAGTTAATAAAAACAACGAAGATGAAGTGTTAGTTAGATTGTTTAGGAACCAAAAAGCCTCACAAAAAGTAAAGTTTTCTCTTGGAGATCGAGTTCGAATAACAAGATTTAAGAAAACATTTGGGAATAAATATGATGCTAAATGGACTAGAGAAATTTTTGTGGTTTCTGGAATTCTACCAACAAATCCGATTACTTACAAAATAAAAGATTTAAACGACGAAGAGATTGAAGGATCTTTCTATGCTCAAGAACTACAAAAAACAGAATTCTAGAATGATTTATATAAAAGAAATCTTTTATATAAATAAAATGTTATGTGATAATATACTCGACTTGTATTCGTCTTTAAGATCCCCCCGTCGATTCGACGGGGGTCACTTATTTACGGTTAAAAATCAAATTGACTTGTATTCGACTTTAACGTTAAAGAGGGTGCCCAAATCGGTCACCCACTTTAAGAGTTTTGAAAACTCTTGTTTAAATGTTTTCGACTTGTATTCGACTTTAACGTTAAAGTGGGTGCGCGATTCGCGCACCCACTTTAAGAGTTTTCAAAACTCTTCTTTAAATGTTTTCGACTTGTATTCGACTTTAACGTTAAATAGGGGGGGCGAATCGCCCCCCCTATTTAAGAGTTTTGAAAACTCTTCTTTAAACGTTCTCGACTTGTATTCGACTTTAACGTTAAAGGTGGGGGCGATTCACCGCCACCTTTAAGAATTGGGTTTGCCTTTTCATCGGACCCGTCTGCCAGACGGGTCCGAGGTATTTACCTTTCATCGTACCCGTCTGGCAGACGGGTACGAGGTATTTACTGTTAAAAATCAAATTGTGTTATGTCTTTGAAGAAATTACTAGAAAAGTCACCGGCTAAAAAAATGAGGGGTTAGTTAAAGGAATCTCTTTTCTAAAAAAAATGAACGATACGAAAAATTATATATCCTATAATAAAATGGATACTATTAAAAAACGATATGCAGATAAAATCTGTGAAAAATGTGATCAAAAAATCACATATAAAAACTGGGCTCGTCATTTAAAAACACCATTCCATCTAAAAAACGACCCTAACCAAACTCTTAAACCTCAACAAAGAACCGTTGAGAAAGGATTCAGAGTTAAAGATTTGAGAAATGAAGCGAAAGATTACAATTTAAAAGGTGTTTATAAAATGAAGAAAAATAATCTTATTACAGCTTTAAATGATATTAAAAATGTATACTTTAAGAAAAGTGATCTAGAAAAACTAACTGTTAAAAAACTACGCGAAATAGCTAAAGAAAAACATATTAAAATTAAAAAATCGAATAAAAAAAGCAATATCATCGAACATCTAATGCACCCACAAGGGCATGCATTTAAAGTAAAAACAGGAAAAATGTTCAATTTCGAAGATGACTTGATTAGTGAAAACAAAGAAAAACGAAAATCTCCTTTTACTATTATAGAAACTAAATCTCGATTCATTAAAAAATTTAAAACTACAGAAATCGATTATTGTATAAAATTATCTAATATCATACAAGTCGAAAAAGCTGTATTTGCTATGTTAAATTTGGCTAAAGAAAAATCTAATTTCCAAACCGGGGATAAAATTATGATCGTTGCCCAAAACCCTCATTTTCACCATGATATATCGAAAGATTTAAGTAGTAAATCAAATGTTTTATCTCGTATACAAGCTAAAGAATTTATCCAACACGTAAGCAACATTATTAGTTCCAACGAAAACGTTGAAATAACAAATACTACGTTTCACATTAAAATCATTAATTTACCGAGAGGAGCAAGAGGTGCCAAAATATTGAACTTAGCCAAAAATAAACATACGAAACAATGTATTACTCAAATAAAAAATTCCGATAATCTGTGTTGTCCAAGAGCCATAATTACCGCGTTAACTTATCATACTAATAAAATCATGGGTAGACAGTTTACTGGAAACGAACTAGTTTACATTCGGAAGGGAAGGGCACTCCAAACGACACTTGCAAAAAAGCTGTGTGAAAAAATGGATTCATACACCGAGGAAGGTTTCACATTGCAAGATATCAAAGTTGTTGAAGAATTATTAGACATTCAAGTTAAAGTTATCTGTGTCGAAAATTTCAATACCGTTATTTACGAAGGAGAAAAGAAAGATACTATAATTTATCTTTATAAAGACGGAAATCATTTTGACGTGATTAATAGTGTAGCAGCTTTTTATGCCTCCTCATATTACTGTAAAAATTGTGATACTCCCTATAATAATAAAGAGAAACATGAATGTAAAAAGAATAAAAATGTCTGTACACTCTGTAAACAAATACAACACGATGAAAAAGATAAAAATAAAATATTCTGTAACGATTGTAACCGTTATTGTTATAATGATAATTGCGTTAAAAATCATAAAGAAGTTTGTAAAATAGTCTATAAATGTTTAAACTGCGGGAAAATTTGCAAAAGAACCGACGAACATAGATGTGGTTCTGGAAAATGTCGAAACTGTCAAGAAATATTCGACGATATAGGTGGCCATGAATGTTTCATGCTCCCAAACAGACAGAAAGGTGGATATTGTACTAAGCCTTGCGTTTGTAATAAACAATCCAGTACGAAACTCGAAAGTTGTAATTTCACTGAAAAATACATATTTTTCGATTACGAGGCCATGCAAGAAACAGGAACTCATGAGGCAAATCTTGTTATAGCTCACTACCTTGATGGTACTAAATTCGTTTTCAAAACTAATGAGGAATTTTGCGAGTGGTTAATTTCAGATAAACACAAAGGGTACACCGCAATTGCTCATTACGCCAAAGGATACGATTCTCAATTCATTTTGAAATACTGCGTCGAAAATACTCTGAAACCTTACACAATTTATAATGGAAGCAAATTAATGTTGTTGGATATTCGCAGAATGATAAAAGTAATTGATAGTTCTAACTTCGTTGCATCTCCGTTATCTGCTTTTCCAAAAACGTTCGGTTTAACAGAACTAAAAAAAGGATATTTCCCCCATTATTTCAATACTCGAGATAATCAAAATTACGTTGGGTCAATTCCTGATACTAAATTTTATGGGG
Organism: Apolygus lucorum; assembly: GCA_009739505.2. NCBI lineage: Eukaryota > Metazoa > Arthropoda > Insecta > Hemiptera > Miridae > Apolygus > Apolygus lucorum. The sequence goes on along the minus strand of CM019168.2, from coordinate 45,466,075 downwards.
CTGATTCAATGAAACCCGAAGTAAGAAAAGCATTTTTGAAATGGCACGCTGAAAAAGTAAAGGAAAATTATATATTCGACTTTCAGAAAGAAATATTAGAATATTGTGAATCAGATGTCGATATTTTGCGAAGGGGCTGTATTGAATTTAGGAAGCAATTTTTAGACATAGCTAATATCGATCCTTTCCAATATTTAACTATAGCGAGTGTTTGCATGGCCATTTTTCGGTCAATGCATCTCAAAGAAAATACTATCGCTGTGAATAAAGAAATTAGAAAAGAAACATTTAGTAAAGGTTCAATATCTTGGCTTAGTAATTTTAAAAATGTACAACATGCTTTAAACGGAGGAGAAGTTACAATTTGCGGAGAAAAGGTTGATGGTTACGATAAAACAACAAATACCGTGTACCAGTATCATGGTTGTTTTTGGCATGGATGTAAAAAATGTTTCCACGAAGATACTGTTAATAATGTAAACAATGAAACTATGGGCGATTTGTTAGAAAAAACTAATCAAAGGAGTAATCAAATAAAAAATGCCGGTTTTAAATTGATAGAAAAGTGGGAATGTATTTGGTTAAAATCGAAAGCTTATAAATCATCATTAAATAAAAATATAAGCGTTATTGAACCATTAAATCCTAGAGATGCGTTCTATGGTGGTAGAACCAATGCTAGTAAATTGAAAGTTGTAAATAAAAAATTAAGATATATCGATGTTTGTAGTTTGTATCCAACAGTTCAATATTTCGATTATTATCCCTTAGGTCATCCAACAAAAATTTATAAACCTGAGAAATATGATGAAAATTGGTACGGATTAATCAAATGTAAAATATTACCTCCTAAAAAATTATATCACCCAGTTCTACCGATCAAAAGAGATAAACTTCTATTTATTTTATGCGAAAAATGTTTTGTAGATAAATGTAATACTTGTTCACACGATGAAAATGAAAGAGCTCTGGTTGATACTTGGACTACAGATGAAGTAAATAAAGCTATTGAAAAAGGTTATAAGATTCAAGAAATTTACGAAGTATGGCATTTCAAAGAAAAAAGTAATGAATTGTTCAAAGAATATGTAAAAACATTTATGAAAATAAAACTAGAGACTAGTCCGTGGGAAAGCGACTTTGAAACTATTGAAGAATATATAAAAAGCGTTAAAGAAAGTCTCGATATAGATTTAGAAAAAGAGAGTATTAAACCAAATCCTGGACGGAGAGCAGTAGCAAAGATTTGCTTGAATTCTTTGTGGGGAAAGTTTGGACAAAGATTGAATATGGTGCAATCTGAATATGTTGTTGATATAACAAGATGGTACGATATACTTTTAGATGAACGACTTGAAATTGGCTCATGCCTTTTTCTGAATGACAATATCGTACAAATATCTTATAAATTTTTGAATCAATACATCGAAGATAGTTTTTCAACAAATGTTTTCGTTGCAGCTTTTACTACATCAAATGCAAGATTGAGACTATATGATATGCTTGATAAATTGGGAGATAATGTTGCGTATTATGATACTGATAGTATTGTTTACATTGATGATGAAAAAACTCTTGTAAAAACAGGTTGTATGTTAGGTGAGTGGACTGATGAATTGGGAAAAAATAATCACATCGTAGAATGGATTAGTACTGGTCCAAAGAGTTACGCTTATATAACCAATCAAGGGAAAGAAACTATTAAAATTAAAGGATTTACTTTAAATTACCAAAATGGAAAATCATTAAATAGAGAAACTATGAACAAAGTTTTAACGAAAGAAATAAACAACGTTAAGCTTAAATATAACATGATTACGCGAAATGTAAAAGATAAAACATTAGTAAACAAAGAAGTGGAAAAAGAGTTTAAATTTCTGTATGATAAACGAAATATAATTGAAAACAAAGAAACCGATATTATTGATACCTTGCCTTGGGGTTATTGAACGTAAACGTTTTATAATTAATATATACAATTTTTAGTGACACCTGTCATTAAAAATTAAAACCTACTGTAATTTTTTAGAGTTTCTAATGGGAGAAAATATTCTTTAAACTTACCCCCAAAAGAAAAAGTCACTGGCTCTGATGTTTTGTGTTGAAAAAAGTTTTATCAGGAGTTCAAGTCGCTAGATCGAAAAAGTCACTGGTTCTGATGTTTTGTGTTAAAAAAGGTGTTCTGATGTTTTGTGTTGAAAATTTTTATCAGGATTTAACAGAAAAGTATTTTTAACAGGATTTAACAGAAAAGTATTTTTATCAGGATTTAACAGAAAAGTATTTTTAACAGGAATTAACAGAAAAGTATTTTTATCAGGATTTAACAGAAAAGTATTTTTAACAGGATTTAACAGAAAATAAAAAACATCAGAGCTTCAAGTCGAAAGTAAAAACATCAGAGATTCAAGTGGAAGTGTCCTCAACGTGCCCACTTACTACTGATATGGTGTATATTTGTCCTCAACAAAAACAAAACTAAATCATGTAAAATACACATTACGCCATGGTAAAACCCGTTAGGCGGGAGATGGCCTCGATACTAGAGAGAAAAATAAATAAATAATAATACAATAATAATAATTTTTCAAGGAATTGAGAAGGCAGGAGACGTTGGCAAAAAATCAAATAATTATCATATAAATGTCTTATATGAAAGACTTCAAAAGAGAACCAATCAAAGTTCCAATTGATTAGAAGAATGGGAACAGATGGTACTCGGATAGAATCGGGATTAGGGAAAGCTGGGCAATCTTACAAAATTATGGAAGATAAATTGAAAAATGGTATAATTGAAAAAAGTCCAAAACCCGTTCCAATGCAATCAAAATTCTGTAATTCATTACTTACCACATAATGCAGTAGTAACGCCGGAAAAAAGTACAAAGGTAAGAATTGGATTCTGCGAAAGAAAAGAATGGAGGGAAGAGCTTGAATGAGTGCATGTATGAAGTTAGAATGGAATTCGTGGTTACATCGGTTTTTGGAAGAGTTTTCTCAGAATCGGTCTACACAACCACGACGGAAACGTTACTAGATTTCTATGTATTACGAAGTTTCGATATTCACCAACAGAAGAGTATCCTGCTGAACTACCTACAAAAGGAAAATGTGTTCACAAATCCATGAATTTTGATATGCAAACGGTGTGGTGGAGGGTCGTACCGGTTACCCGACATGCCTGCATTACCAGTAGAAAAGAGACGAAGAAAATTTGGAAGAAACGAAGACTAGGAAATTTGAGGAAACGAAGAAATTTGGAAGTTCCAGAAGATGAGAAAGAGAGAGATGAAGAGGTCTTCCACAGGTCCGCGAGGTCCCAGGGGCTTCCCAGGCCCCGATTGTCATCAGATTCGACGATTTGGCTGCGCAACATTATTAGTTTAAAAACAAAAGCTTCAATTCAATATGTTCGACGTTTTGGGTTTGAGATAAATTCACAATTAATTGATTGTACAAAACGAGAAAGACAAGTTTATTCGACAAAATATTTAAAGAGAAATACTAGAATGAAAAGAATGAGTAACGAATGGAATGGAATGAGAATTAGGATGTAGAGTTGTAAGAGAGTTGAGTAAGTTAAAGAGTTAAGAAAAGTTGGTACAGGCAGAGAAGAAAAGAGAATTTTGTCGAAGACAAGACTCTCGTCCTCTTTAGCCATAGAAAACAGGTGTATCAAAGGTTTTTTGTGTTTCGTTCCGCAGCAAAGTTTTTTCACTCCATCGACAGTGGAGTTAGAGAAAAGTATGTAACATTTTGGAACCCTGAAAATCTATTATGATATTTTTTCCCTGCTAACTCAAGACAAGTCAAGTTTTTCGAGTGAAAAAGCTTACGATTCAATAAAGTTTGCAACCTACCTACCTCCTCCAACGATAACGAGCCTTGGGAACTAGGTATGAATGAAAACGGCACTAAAACTATAAAAATGATATCGAGGGCTGTAAAAAACAATGATGTAATAATCACAAAACTCCGACGACGAGTCCTCACCTATTTTGCGAGTTCTGAGAGCAGCAATGCGTGCCGATAACTGGAGAAGGCATTTCTTATTGTGGATGGCAGTTACTGGAGCAACAAGGCCGCGATGTGACGTCACGGATGGGCTGCATTTTCAAGCCAACATTTCATATGAATGTTTCATGATGTTGTTTTTTTTCATTACTGCACCTCGGGGTGTAATTATAACGATATTATGTATATTGTGTGTCTGTTTTGAGGATTTTTGCAATTCAATGGCAAACCTCCAGGGAAGATTACCGGTGTCCTAAAACCTCTCCTCCTTGTATAATGCGGTCATCAAATTCGTACGTCAAATAGACCTTCAGTAGACGATTACAACAATACCTGATAGAAGAAATCTCTGGGTCAAGATCATACCAACAACAAAAAAGATGTAATCAAATAGTTTAATAGTTATTACCTGCCTAAGAGTCCATTTCGTCGAACATTAATTTCTTACTACCTGATGCATCGATTTCGCACAAATTTGGAGAATAGTGGGTTTGGTGACAAGTACATAAATGATCATTGAATAAATTATAAATAATGAATGATTGATTTCGTACCGTTACGAACAGTTGAGGAAAAACTCAACACAATCAAAAATTAAGTCAACGTGATCGTGGAAATCATCGTGATTTGTGTATCTACCTTGCCTAAGCCTATAAAATAATGAAGCTGGATTACGACAAAGGTCTTTGAGAACAGCACTTTGAAGAGGGACCCGTTTGGTTAATGAGGAAGAATCAAGTGGACACCATCAGTGACCCAGAAGAAAACAGGCGATCTTTCATATCGGACTTCTACCCAAGATCTCAAGTTTGAGACATGTTCTCTACGAAGGAAACCCTCACAAGAGAAACACTACCTTCGATCTTTACACCTCTCAACTCCGCCCATGACTCATGACGTCACACCCCCTCGTCGAGCACAGGCCTGATGCTCGGTAGCCTTGCGCGCAGTGATAGCGATAGTAGGCTCCCAACGGCTGAAACTCATCCCATTCACATCTTTTCGGATTGTTAATTCAATTTTTTCGCCTTTTAATTTTCTATTTATTCGTTTCCAACGCACAAGGCCTTTCTTTCCGGTAGGTGCGTCCGTCGGGTTTTATGGGCCGTTTCGATGTCTCCACAGGGATGTACATCTTATGAATGAGCATCCTGTCTTTTTAACGTTACGACCGGAGTTTCTTCATTTTCTGGCAGTTTGATATTTTTCTCTCGAACCTTATATTACCTATGTTCGGTCACACTTCAAACCAGTTTTGTTTTCGTATTTACATATTTTCTCTTAATTACGTGTACATCACGCAGTTGTAGTCCATGGAAACATCTCATCAGTATGCTCTGTAATAATTTGAAAATCAATAGAAATGCCCCTAAAGAATATTATTTGAAAACTGTTCAAATTGCCGCTGGAATCATGAAAATCGAACAATAATAGCCAGAAAAATATGGGGGAAAACCGTTTATTCAGTTATTCGATTTTGATGATTCCAGCGGCAATCTTTTAGTTTTTCTATTCCCTAGACTGATGAAAACTGGATGGTATATTTTTGGACACCTCAGAAAGAAGGTGTCTAGTGCAATAAAATGGGAAAAACCGTTTATTCAGTTAGTTATTTTTCTCTGGCAATGGGGTATTTCAGTAAATTTTTTTTTAATTTTTTTTCAAAAGAGTATGGTTCAGGAATAACGGTAATCGGGTCTGTTCGTCGAGAAAATGTTTCCAAATGTATAAAAATGATGGATGATTATTTGGATAAAAACAACAATTTCGTTACGCAATTTCGTGACAGTTTTTTGTGCTATGTGCCAGGGCAAAGACATGAAAATGTCAATAAAATTGTACCAATGAATGCAAATTTTAGGTTACAAATTACTAAGGCACTTTCAATGCGGATTTGAGATCTTACTTTTTAAATATTTTTTTCCTCATTTCATTCGTCTTATTAAATCTACAAGGTGTAATATTTAAATATATGGGTCATTCTCCGAAAGTGAGGAATTCTGGAAGGCCACAACCACCATTATTCAAACTATCCTTTTGGAGGGGTCCCATGACAGCACCCGTTCCATTATTGCTTCATAAATTTGCGTATTTAAGTGAAAATCTGAAATTAAGTAAAATTGGAGTGTGAGGGAGATAGAGGACTAGTGAGGAAATTCAATTCGAAACGAACCGGTTCTCACCAGTTAACTTTGTCCAAAGAATTTGATAAGCTGAAATTTGAACGAGATTGTGGAGCGAACGGTTTGTCCTACAGAGCTCTGGGAGGTCTCATTCGATTCTAAAAATGCAATTCTACTTTAAACCAGTGGAAAAAAAACAATACCTTTACATTATTATCTTACTCAGGCTAAAGCGATTTGAAAATTCTAACCTCTATTATTCACCCCTCAGAAGAGCCCATATAGGTACCAAATTTCATCAAAATCGGTCGTCCTAGGTAACTGAGGAAAGTGCCGTGGAAGACGGAAGGAGGGAAAGTTACTTTCTCAGCATACCACCTAAATTACATTTTTGAAACTGCTTTGTGGAATAGAAAGGAATATAAAAATGTTTCATCGTTGACCAGTTGCTATTGAAAGAACAACTCCAATGGGACGTCCCCTGGGATGCATGCATAACTAAACAATATTTTTGTGCTAGAAATGTACAGAGTGCGCAGGATAGCAAAGCTTATTTAAATGAATTTATTTTTGCACTTTTTACACAATACAAATATAAGAAGTGATTCATCACATGATTGAACACACAACAATAAACTAAATCCTCAAACTGAAGTTACCATCGCCCAACACTTTGCGTATAGGTTTTGGTTTCAAGTATCTAAAACCGTGTGACTATCAGACAGCGGACTCACGGGTCCAGGAGAGGGCATGAACACGTATCAACAGATCAGCATTATTTCCCCACAGGGCCTCCAGCCTCTGTGCTACACTCTTCCACTTGACACAGGTCAGATGGGGAGGATTTGTTCTTCCTAATTAATTAATTATATTAATAGTATTAATTACGTTCATATACCTGGAAAACCATGTAAGTTGGTATTTTTTCGAAAATAGGTTTGAGCTCTCTAGGTAAATTAAGGTCGCTTGATCCATTTAGTGAAGCCGTTTTCCCATCTGATGAATAGTTTTTTTTATCCAGAAGGCATAGAAAAACGTGTATATCGGTTACCTCTTTTTTCGCCGGAAAACCATGTAAGTCCTGTGTATGCCTTCATACAAGTAAGCAGCTCACGCCGGTGGCAAGTTTCCATCAAAGATAGTTTTTTTCATTATTTTTCATGTAAAAGTTTAGAAAATTCATAAATGGAGTTCGGAGAAAGTGATCATAAATAGAAAACCTTTTTATAAGTTGAGTTGAGATGTCCAGACGTTGTGTGATTTTGGATCAATGATTGAAAGAGACGTTGTCAGTCACACATAGTTTTATTTCGTATTACTACAGGGGACCGGTTTCGGACGTTATGCCATCATCAGCCTCTGCAAGTAACAAATGAGGCTGTCAAAATACTTATGGTAATAATGGTAACAATATATTATTTATAGTGGTAGAAAAGAAACAATTGTGATGCACGTAAATAGTGGTTAAAATGAATGTTATAAATGTTATGAATGTTTAAATTGCAAGATATGGTAGCAGGAGGCTATGAAAATTTATGGTAAAGAAAGACTATGGTAAAAAGGTGTGAATACAAATTTTTGAATTAGAAGAACCGAAACAATTGTTATGCAAGTAAACAGTGATTAACATGAATGAATATGAATGTTTAAATTGCAAGGTATGGTGGCAGAAGGCTATGAAAAATGTATGGCAAACTAAGGCTATGGTAAAAAGGGGGGGGGCGTGAATACAAATTTTGAGTGTTAGAAAAGTACAATAGGTAGATAATGAATTTGCTTACTGGGAGAAAATTGACGAATCGCACGTTCGCACTGTGTATGATGTTCGCACTGAATATGTACTGTGAGGGGCAGTCTTATGACAGTGGGTTTTTAAGCGAAACAGCCTGACGGGGAGAAAGGAGCTTTGGAAGAATTGGGAATTTTCGCGGGGCCGCGGTGTCTTTGAGGTCTTAAGGGTTGAAAGCTAGGGGTTTTCTTTGTTCGAACGGTGGTGAATGAACTTGGTGGTGAATGAACTCAGGTGGTGAATGAACTTGGGAGGCGGTGGACTGGCCATGGGGGTTCGGTGGAGCTTGAGTGAATTTAGTGAATTTTGCGGAAATTTTTATCGGGAATGAGTAGATAATTATTATGGTAAGAGGTAGTGGCTTGATTAGTTAAATAAGTTAAGAAGGGTGGAATGGGTGACATCAGTCTGTTTGTTGAGGGAGTTTTGTGCTTTGAACGAACTATTTATTTCTATATTTTCTAGGTAATTTAGTGCCAGGCCTTTGTTTTGAAAATGTAAAATTTTGAAGTTGGTTAAATCAAATTGGGAGTTTTCAGAAATCAGGTGTTGTGAGTATGAGGATTTGTCAGTTTGAAGCCTGAAGTCCCGTTCGTGTTCCTTTGATCTTATTGAAAATGACCTGTATGTGCGACCTACATAGTGCTTCTGGTGGCAGGGACATTCAAATTGGTATATACCGCTTTTGTTCATAGGGAGGATTGGGTCTTTGTTTCTGACTAGCTGTTGTCCTAGGTTTGATGTTGTTTTGTAGGAAACATTAATAAGTCTCAATTATAAGTCTCTCTTTTTATAAGTCTCAATTTCAGCAATAAATTTCACTCCTTGTGTTCTGCAGACACGTGATTTCCATACTGTAGCGCACCTTAAGATCACGACCTACGTGTTTTATCGCATTGATTCTAAGTTATTTTTACATTATTTAGGAGGATAATTTCTGATGAATTAATTGATTTGTTGGCTGTTTGACCTAGCTGTAATGCTGATGTTAGAAAGAACAAAAAGAGATTAGTAGTATGCTATTGGTCTGCTTATGTTTTACTGGAAATCCTGTAAAATTAATGAGACAAGAGATAATAATGAGATAACAATTAAGGAAATCCAGTCCTGACCTATCCTTAACCCCTTACCCATCCCTAACCCATCCACAGCTTATCCCCAACCCAGCCCTGACCTATCCCAACCCCTAACTTATACCCAGCCCATCCCTAACCCGTCCCTAGCTTATCTCCAACCTATCCCTAACCCCTATCCCATCCTCAACCCATATCCAGTTCATCTCTAACCCATCCTCAGCTCATCTCCAACCTATCCCCAACCCCTAACCCATGCCTAACTCATCCCTGGGTAACACCGTTGTTTTAATGAAACAACACTACCTAGTTGCCTAACACTTAAATACAATGCATACCTACCTGGTTACGGTTGTGATAGTTAAAGTGTTTCTATAAGTAATTGAAGTAATTGAAGATTTGGTAATTAAGGAATTGGTAATATAATATACTACCAAAAATTACAGTCAAAATTACAGTCTTCAGTCTTAATATTACTAGAGTTGAGCAATAAATTATTCAATATTATTGAATAATTTATTGCTCAACTCTAGTAATATTAAGACTGAAGACTGTAATTTTGACTCAAGGAGCCTTAAAGTTGGACTGCGTATTAGTCAACGCCTATGAATTTTCATTTAAATATTTTCCTTTTGCATTGATTTGGGTATTTTGTGTAACCTTGAAACCTGGAAAAAAAATTGAATAATATTCCTAATAATTGAATAACCCAAGCTGGGTATATTTTCATAAAAATCAAATTGAAAACCATGTAAGTTTAGTGTCAAAGGCTGGGTAAAAGCATGTAAGTCCATTTTTTCGTTCGCTGAAGTAAATTTTGATGAAATTATTCTCAGGCTTTCTGAAAAAAATACTGTTACCACCAGTTTTAAGAAATGGAACGAAAAAGCTTAATGTATATGGAATGAAAACTTAATCATTTAGTTTTTAGTGTCCCCTGTAAAATTTGATAAACTCGACTTACATGGTTTTCCAGGTATATGGACGTAATGATTACTTTAGGCATTTTCTCTTTCGCTTCCGTCGATACTCAGTTTTTCCTATAATCCAATTGGACCACCTTCTCGAGCCAATTAAAACAAAAATCTCCGATAGCCCCAAACTCGAGAAGCCTTTAGCCGCCGGCGCGACGGCTTTAAAACCGACTTTTTGTTTTCCTATTTTATTTCAGTTCGTTCTTTATTTTATTTTCTCATTTCTTCCCCCCGAGAGAGACGGAGAGGTATCTTTTTTCGAGACTAATCAGCCGTTCTCAGGTCGGCTACTGGTCTTGGCTTACCCCTCCGGGACAGAACTGCCTCGCCAGCTCATCGGAACCCCCTTCTACCTTCCTACCACCACAAAAACCCCCCCACATTACCTCTTTCCTTCACAAAACCAATAAACTGTCTCGGACTTGATTGCTTCATTAACTCGGCCCGGGCGGACTTACGTTATGTTACGTCCCGGCCATACCGTCCTTCTTGGGACCACGATAACTTGGAAACCCGCATAATAAAACGGACATAGTCCTTTTCGAAAACTCTTTTTATTGGCACTTACGACGTTTTTTTTCGGTTTATTTTCCATTTCGAAAGTCAAACCCCCCGTTTCGAAGTCGGAAAGCTTCTGTCCGTCCAATTTATCCGTCTCATTCAACTCCATCATGTCGAATGGTGAAATTATTCAAATTTCACGTCGGGTCTGACTTTTACGTTTTGATTTTTATCGAGGAGATACTTTGATGGTTAAGACTGAGCATTCCAACTCTGAGAATAGATCCCATTACTGTTACTCAAGGCAGATAAGAGATACCTACTAGCTTCTACTAATATGTTCATTACAATATGAGGTAGGACACGTCATTACTCCACCCCTCCCTAGGAGTTTGTTAGCGAATTCAAGGAAAATTAAGCTATTGCAATGGCCTCAAAAGTATTAAAATAAACTTTTTCGAAGAAATTTTTTTTTTCAAATGTAAATGATGTTTATCTAATAATTTTAAGAATTTTAGGAAATTACCTCTTGAGAGGAAATCACAAAAAACCATCACTGTGTTCAAATTAATTTGTATCAGCGTAATTTTCTGGCAAGTTTGGTTTATTATTTTCAATAACAAACCTTTGGAATCGACCAAGAAAAAAAATTGTTTAACACCCCCTCAAAATTTGTTGGTTTACGTTTCAAGGTACGTAGAATCCAAAAATCGAATAAAAATTTGGCAGTCCGTCCGCCGTCCGCGGCACTTTCCCCACTTAGCATTGACCGATTTTGATGAAATTTGGTATGTAGGCTCTATTTGGGGTTTAGTTGTTCCCCCAAGATTTTGGTTGATGTAAGTCACTTCTAAGGGTTGAAAAATAAGGTTTGAAATTTTGAAAACGCCCTAACTCAAAAAATTTTGATACAAACGTATTGTTTTTCCATCAATTTAAGATGTTATAGAATTTTTTGAGGCCACTCAGAGCCCTCTACGATCAACCATCGTTAAATGAGAGTTGATTGTCAGTCACTTCTAAGGAGATTGAAATGCGTTATCTCGACTACGTTCAATGTAAAGGTATTGGTTTTTGTATTGGATTGGTTTTAAATACATCAATTAATTAGGACATCAATTAATTAAATACGATGGTGAATGTATATTTTTCGTTGATTGAAATATAGGCGGTTTATAGGATCGAACGAGACCACTCAGAGCCCTCGATCAACCATCGTTAACTAATCGTCACTTCTAAGAGGATTGAAATTAGCTAGGTACCACGGCAACTTTCAATGTAAAGGTGTTGGACTTTTCATCAATTAATTAATTAAATATATTTTTCGTTAATTAAAATACAGACGGTTTTTAGAATCGAATGAGACCACTCAGAGCTCTGTACGATCAACCTTCGTTGAATGAGCGTTGATTGTGAAAGTAATCAGAATTTCTGCGTGCCTGGCCACAGAGGTCTTCATCTCCACCGGAGCTGATAAGCCTTCTTCCTCCTAGAATCCTAGATCGACTCCCCTCCTACATCACACCCTGGAGTCCCAGATCCCAGCGACTATCCTGAAACGCCGCCCAGATTCCTCCACCGAGACGCGCAAAGGACAGACGCTTTGTGAGCAGATAAGCCCCGGCGATAAGAGGCGAGGAGGCCGCGGGATCGACGGGTGCGGGGCTTTTATAACTCGAGATGACAGACAAGTCCACCAAGAGGGCTAACAGGCCGAGCTCTCCCTGGGTGGTCCCCCACCTTCCCATCCTGGAGACTTACCTACTTACATACCATCAAGTCCTCGTCCTTCCTCACTCATAGCTTCCAATATCAGCGTGATTGTCATTACGTTAGCCAAGAGAGTTCTGTTTCGTCAATCACGCAGGTCCATTTCCGGATGGCAGAGGTACCGCTTTCGGGCTTTTGGCCCGTCATCATCAGCCGCAACGTTATTAAAAGTCCCATTCGTGCAGCATGACCGAATGAGCGAATTTCCAAAGAACTATTCTAACCGATTTCTAATTTTGGTTCTTATAACTTCCACTATCATCGTTAATGTTATTACCGAAATGGCTCAGTAAGTTCTACAGCGTGTCCCATATGTTATCCACCAAACTTTGGGAGTCGATTGTACAACTAATTTGCAACAAAAAATGTCTGTTAGCAATTTTTTAACCACCTCAAAATCCGATTTTTTTTACTTTTAAGATTTTTTTCGTGTTTTCGACCTTACACCTTTAAAACGGTCATAACTCCATTAAATTGCCTCAAAAATTAAAAATAAGGATACCGTTGGGAAGAGCGTGAAATTTCTCAACAGATGAGTTGTTGACAAATTGAGAAACACTGAACGCTAGAGTAGTTTTTTTACCTCAAACTTTAAAATTTGTCAATTTCTGTTTTTTCAAAAATGTTGATGATTTTTCCCCATGGAAACAAGGTATTTGCCTGAGAGGCTCAAAAACTTAAAAACTTCTACATTTCATCAGCTTTTCAACGGTCTCCCAATTTTTAGTTTCACTGTGGAATTAGAGGGAGAAAATGGTGTTTTAATGCGAAAAAACGTGCATTTTTTTTCAACGAAATTGACGGTTGGACGGGAGGAATCCGGGGTCTGCTCCGCCACCCCTCCTCCAAAGCACGTCCCCCACGTCAAACCGTCGATTTCGTTGAAAAAAATACACATTTTTTCGCATTGAAACACCATTTTATCCCCCAAATTCCTCAGTAAAACTAAAAATTGGGTGACCTTTGGAAAGCTGGTGAAATGGAGCAGTTTTTAAGCTTTTGAGCCTCTCTGGCAAATACCTTGTTTTAATGAGGAAAAATCATCAACATATTCACCAAAAACAGAAATTGACTATTTTTCAAGTTTGAGGTAAAAATACTACTCTAGCGTTTTGTTTTTCTCGAATGGTCAACAACTCATGTATTGAGAAATTTTACGCTCTTTCCAACGATATCCTTATTTTTAATTTTCGAGTCTAATTTAAGGGAGTTACGACCGTTTAAACGGTGTTAGGTCGAAAACACGAAAAAAATCTTAAAAGTCAAAAAAGTCAGATTTTAAGGGGGTTAAAAGAAACTTGCTAGGAGATACTTTTTGTTGCAAATTAGTTGTAGAAACTACTCCCATATTATGGGACACCCTGTATAATCCAGCCATAAATTTTAAGTTCGTGTTCTTAATAATAATACGTAATATTAATTTATCATGATATTGGCCGAACATTTGTGATATCATTGTAATCAACCATCCATGTAGAAGGAATTTAAACATTCCCACATCCATGTTATACCAATACCACCACCAAATTCTATAAGTCTGTGTACATAATACTTGTAGATCCGTGGGTGTTTCAAAGACTTAACTCGCTACTTACAGGGGCATCAGGTGAGAATATTCGTCAGGCAAACAGCTTGGCCAGTCTTAGAGGAATAAACAATAATGAAAAACAATAATCAGCAAATTATTACACAAAGATTTACTACTTTTCTGTATAGATCTAGCGACAGCAAAGAACACAGTTTTGTGATTGTCACTACCTACCGACGTGGTTTTTGTTTCATAATCGAGTTTATTTAGGTGAAATAAACGCTTCACACTCCATTCGAAGAAAATCAAGAATTCATCCATTAAGAAATTTGATTACTGGTTGCTAAGGAACAGTTTAAATTTCTGAATGGTGGTGAGGTAATGTGGGTGGATGGATATCTCATGTCTGTGAGGGTTAGTTAGTATCCATGTTTCCAAGTTTCTCTGCTTTCAAGGTCACGAAACAGCTCCTCAATTGTTTGCCTTGGCTGACGCTGTTATAGTGGGGGTATAGCTGTCTCCCCACCTACCAGCTGATCGTCACCTCTCATCCAAAATTCATTCTTTTGAACTGTTTGACTTGCATCACCGGGGCAGTTAGTTTGCATTGTCATCCGCAATCGATCATAGTTACCGACCTCTACAACTTTTGTTGCGGGCTAGTATCTAAAGCAATATACGTCCTTATTCCATTCTCCCATAGCATCTAACTCCCTTAGTAATCATGAAATAGTCCCTAAATTGTATATATATTTTTTTTTCAAAATCGACTAAATCTTACTTGAAAAGAATGGAAATATAGGAGAATCAACAAAAATTATTAGTTTATTCATTTTGCATATTTTTAAGAAGGCAAACAGTGTTGCTATGTTTGCCTGGAGGAGACACCACTGGCTACTCATCGAAATGATCAACAATAGTTAGGATATTTAATATAAAAATAATTATTGTTAAGTAGGTAATATTTAATCTCAAAATCAAAATAAATGTCTTCTACTCAATCTAACTGACACCTGATGGCCATAAAAAAGAAGGTAGTTGGGGAAAAGAAAATTGCTAGACATTCTTCGTTGGAAATACCTAGTAAAATCGTACCCTGAAGTTACGCCCAACTTGAGTGTAGACACCCTGTAAACGTAGTGAATTGTAGCTACTGGAATGCAGGTGCTTCTCAACCGAGGAGTTCGAGACAAAACCTTCATCTCCAAGTGGAATCAAATACGACATTTCCCTCTCAAACCGAATTGAAACGTCAGTTTGAAAAACCACTCCAGAAAGTGAAGGCCGCACAACCAGAAGTCGGGAGGGAACCGGCTCCCACCGTGAAATTATACATCTTCTGGCGGTTCGAGAGGGAAAAGAACAAACAAATTAATTTGAGATGAAGGCATTAGTAGGGATACAGCTGAGAGATCGGGTTTTTCGCGGGAGGTCCGTCATATAAACGGATCGGAAGAGCCTTGGAAGAGACAGAAACCTGGCGCATATAAGGGGATGCCTAATGCGGACCACCTTCTTTAATTAACCTTTAAAGAAAGATCGAAAAAAAAATCCTCAATTTTTTTTTTCTTCTGGTTATAGCCGGTATTTCGAGTTGAACATGCTTGCGGACTTGATGTTCTCGACTACCAGCGACATTACATTTATAGCGTTTCTTAGCTATAAATAGGGTAATAATATTGAGCGATTAACTATAGCTGGAACAACTGATTTAATGGATTGTGAGCTGGAAATCCTTCCCTGAGATACCCATTTACGACGCGAAACAACAAAACCGTCGCCAAGTTGGGTGGGCAGTATAGTTTCTACAACGTGAAAAATCTCCTGAATTGAATTAATCAGGTTGGATTTTCGTCCGACTGCCATTCCCGGTGTCGGACAGCTGTCTTCCAAAGCAAAGATCAGAATTTGTTCTGATGATTTCGCTCATGGCTTCCCATTGCCTCACCGCCCTGGGGTTGGGACGAGTAAGGCGATGAGAGACCCGGACGTCGAAAAACGCTCGCTGCCGGCGATGAGCCCTGAACCCACGACCCCCGCAGAAGTCGGTCCAAATTCTACCGCCCCAACGACCGTAGCCACACCGGACCCCCCGATTCCTGAATTGAATCCTTCGGTAGTTTTTTCAATATACAAGGTGTCCCATGTTAAGGACCAAAAACTTCGAGAGTCGAATCTACAACTAATTTAAGTGAGAAAATATCTCTTAGCAATTTTGTTTTAACCCCTTGATTTTCCAAGTTTTCCCATTTTAAGATTTTTTCGTGAGTTCGAACTTATGTCACTACAATTACCATATCTGCCCTAACTTACGGTGAAAATGTATAAATAAGGAAACCGTTGGAGAGGGAGTCAAATTTCCCCTCTTTATAGTGCCAACAAAAGCTATTTTCAGGGTCCTGATGGGTGAAAAATCAAGTTGAAGAAAGATCGAGTCAAATTGGCAAAATTTCCTAATTTTTCTTTGGGTTGTTAGTGTTTGTCTTCCGCGTGGTTTTTCACGTACCTCATCTCCAAAAACTGCACAAATATCTTAACTTTCCAACGGTATAATCAAAAAATATTTTACAATCGAGTTTAAAGGAGAAATTCGTATTGGTTTATTATTTTCAATAATAAGCCTTTGGAATCGAGCAAGAAAAAAAATTTTTTAACCCCCCCTCAAAATTTGATGTTTTACGTTTCAAGGTAGGTACGTAGAATACGAAAATCGAATAAAAAAATTTCCGTCCGTCCGCCGTACGCCGTACGCCGTCCGCCGTCCGCCGTCCGCCGTACGCGGCACTTTTCTTAGCAACACTGGACCGATTTGGTTCAAATTTGGTATATGGGCTCCATTTGTGGTCTAGTTGTGCCGCGAAGCTTTTGGTTGATGTAGGACACTTCTAAGGGGTGACAATTAAGGGTTGAAATTTTCAAGAGTGCCGTAGCTCAAAAACTCTCGAAATAAAGGTATCGTTTTTTCACCAATTTTAAATAGTACAGAATTTTTAAAAATTTTTGAGACCACCCGGAGCTCTGTAGGACAAACCGTTCGGTCCCTACGAGTATTTGAAGGTTTTCCTTCGATAAAACAGAATCATGAGTGTGAATCGCAAAAGAGGTCTAATCTCCATTCAAATTTTATCGGACTAAAATGCGATCGCTGTTCATTTCTTCGATTTGTATACAGTTTTGCCTTCTGCGTAACCAGTAATCAAATTTCCATATCAAGCTTTCTATTTTTCGAATCGAGTGTGAAGCGTTTAGTTCTTTCTAATAAACTTGATTGTGAAGGTGTGAGTGAAGCCATTATAGTGTGGTAGGAGATTGGACAGGGACATATTCGGTGCAATGATTCAGTTGGGCAAGGGAACCCTGGAGAAGATAAAACAGAGGGCAACTGATGGGTCCCTTGCTGTCCTGTTGGTGACTGCAACCATGGATTTGCTGACCAAGGCTTGTGAGAGCTCTATGCCTAAGAAGAGATGTATGAATAACCGCCGCCCTGTCTACTGGTGGAACCAGAATATTGCTGAACTTAGGAGGACATGTTTACGGCTCAGAAGACTATCTCAAAGAACTAGAAGGGACTCCTTGGAGTTCCAACTGAGAAAAGACCAATACAGGATGGCAAGACGGACTCTGAAGATTGCCATAGCCAGGAGCAAAGCTAAAAAGTGGAGAGAGTTATGTGACGATGTAGACAACGATCCTTGGGGACTTGGATACAAGATTGTGCTAAAAAAGCTCAAGGGAGTGGATACATCCGCGGAGATGTCAACAGCAGTAAAGGACAGAATTGTATCAGAACTCTTTCCTGATCATGAGATAGAGGAGAGACCACCGATTGCAATATCAGGTGATATATCTCTCTTCACTCTAGATGAATTGGCACAAGCGGTGAAGTCAATGCGCAATAAAAAAGCCCCAGGCCCAGATAGAATCCCTGTGGAAATATTGAAAGCAATAGCAGATACACATCCAGAAATTATGTTAGACATGTACAATACATGTCTCAAAGAAGGTATATTCCCAGAGCGATGGAAGTTAGCAAGACTCGTACTGATTGGGAAAGGCAAAGGAGATCCCAGTACAGCTTCAGCACACAGGCCTCTGTGCCTATTAGACACAGCAGGAAAGCTGTATGAGAAGTTGTTGAAAAGAAGGATGCTGACTGCCATTGCTGAAGCTGGAGGCCTGTCACCGAGGCAATTTGGATTTAGACCTGGCAGATCCACCATTGATGCTGTTAGCAGAGTGGTAGGAATAGCAAGGGAAACTCAGCTGGGGAACCACAAGACCAGAGACATGTGCATGGCGGTTACCCTCGATGTCAGAAATGCTTTCAATTCTGCCAGATGGATAGACATCTTGGAGGCTTTGATGAATCAGTTTCATGTTCCATCATACCTCTTACGAGTCCTGCAGAACTACCTAGCTGACCGTTGGCTGATTTATGATACAAAAGAGGGCATCAAAAAGAGAAGAATTACCTCAGGAGCGGCACAAGGTTCAGTCTTGGGAGCCGATCTGTGGAACATCAACTATGATGGGATTCTTCGGGTAGAGATGCCCGAAGGAATTACACTGATTGGCTACGCTGATGACTTGGTGGTGGTGATAAGAGCTCGAAGGATGGAACACCTCCAGTTTAAGCTGAATCAGGCAATGCGCAGAGTGATGGAGTGGATGGAAGCACACACACTGTCACTGGCGATCCAAAAAACGGAAATTGTACTGCTAACCACAGCGAGAATTGAAAGATCTATACCTATGAATGTGGATGGACAGGAAATCATCACCTCTCCAGCCATTCGCTACCTTGGTGTGATGCTGGACGGGAAACTAAGCTTCTGGAGGCACATCAGTGGAGCAGCAGATAAGGCTGCAGGTATTGTAAATAAGCTGAGCCGACTGATGGCAAATCTAGGGGGCCCATCACCCGCTAAGAGGAGACTCCTTATGCGAACTGCAGATTCAATTATGCTGTATGGAGCAGAAGTGTGGGCAGACTCCCTTAGGTACCAAAAGTACCGGGCACGTATGGAAGCTGTACAGAGGAGAGGAGCTCTGAGAATCAGTAGTGCATTTAGAACTGTCTCAGGTCCAGCATCACAAGTGATAGCGGGAACTATCCCAATATACCACCAGGCACTGGAGCGCAAAAGGATAAGAATGAGGAAGGCAGAGACAATTACCATAGTAAAGAGGGAAGAGCGGGAGGAGACCATCCGTAGGTGGCAAGCAGACCTTGTCTGTGAAACCCGTGGAAGGTGGACAGCCCTCATAATCGACGATCTAAAGTCTTGGTTGGAGAGAAAACACGGAGAGGTGAACTATTACCTGACACAATTCCTCTCAGGGCATGGATACTTCCGCTCCTTCCTAGTAAAGATCGGGAAAGTCGCTGACCCAGAGTGCAGATACTGTGGGATAGAGGAGGATGATGTCTGCCACACCTTCTTCACATGTCCTCAATGGGAGGGTATGAGGGGGTGTGCTGAGGAGGTCATTGGAACATTGCGTCCACAGACAATCATACATGAGATGATTAAGAACAAGTCGAGCTGGGACGCAATGGCAGTATTCGTCACATCAGTCCTCAAAGCAAAAAAGCTGGATGGAAGATGGGAGGAAGAAGATGAGGAATACAATTGAAGGAGACCAGAAGTAGGAGCAGCCATTTGGCACAAAAAAAGGGCTCACCCTGAAGTAATACTGTACAAGTGGTCCCGGGGTGAGTCCTAAGCAGAGGGAGTGGGGTTTTAGTTGGTAGCCCCAATTCATGGGGAGTCCAACACTGTTGGGGTGAACTTCCCCTTCGCTCTTAAAGAATTTCCCCACTTCCGTAACAAAAAAAAAAAAAAAAAAAAAAAAAAAAAATTATAGTGTGGTAGGTAGTACCTACCAATAGTTGGTAGGTAAAAAAAAGTTGGTAGGTAAAACAATGTTTGTAGGTAAAAAACGCTGCAAATCATTGCTCACTGATCAGCTGAGTGAGCTCCGAAGCCATTTTCAATCCTATTGAATGGAGGTGCTCTTCCAGGCGTCTCCAGCATTCGAGGAGATCTTCTTCACTCCTCACATCACTGATCAGCTGAGTGAGCTCCAAAGCCATTTTCAATCCTATTGAATGGAGGTGCTCTTCCAGGCGTCTCCAGCATTCGAGGAGATCTTCTTCACTCTTGAGATCACTGATCAGCTGAGTGAGCTCCAAAGCCATTTTCAATCCTATTGAATGGAGGTGCTCTTCCAGGCGTCTCTAGCATTCGAGGAGATCTTCTTCAATCCTCACATCATTGATCAGCTAAGTGAGCTCCAAAGCCATTTTCAATCCTATTGAATGGAAGTGCTCTTCCAGGCGTCTCCAGCATTCGAGGAGATCTTCTTCACTCTTGAGATCACTGATCAGCTGAGTGAGCTCCGAAGCCATTTTCAATCCTATTGAACGCAGGAGCTGAAATTTGAGAGGGAAGGTCAAGGGAGAATACAGATGGTGGTAGGTGCTATTGATGGAGAACCAGTGATCTATACACAAAATAATAAACCTTTGAGCAATGATTTGCAGCGTTTTTGAACTCGGAAAAACGTGCGTTTTTCTCAACGAAATCGACGGTTTGACGGGGGGACTCGGTGGTTGGTAGGTGAGGCGGCGGAGCAAACCATCCCTCCCGTCTAACTGTCGATTTCTTTGAAAAAAGACAAATTTCTTCCTTAAACTCGATTTTAAAATATTTTTTGATTATACTGTTGGAAAGTTAAGATCTTTGTGCAGTTTTTGGTGATGAGGTACGTGAAAATCCATGCGGAAGACAAACCCTTGCAACCAAAAGAAAAATTAGGAAATTTTGAAAAAAAAATACTCTACGACTTCATTTGTCACCCATCAGGATCCAAAAATAGTTTTTTTTTTTTTTTGCACTATAAAGATGGAAAATTTGACTCCCTTTCCAACGGTGCCCTTATTTTTATATTTTCACCGTAAATTAAGGTAGTTATGGTAATTTTGGTGACATTAGGTCGACACAAAAAATCATGGACAAAAACTGGGAAGACTTGGAAAATTAAGGAGTTAAAACAAAATTGCTAAGAGACATTTCCTCACTTAAAATAGTTATAGAATCGACTCCCGAAGTTTTTCGGTGCTTAACATGGGACACCCTTTATATGGACTGAAATACATACCCTGGTATACTAAATCGAATTAAAAAAACTATTTTGTGGGTAATCCATGAGTTTGGGGTGACGAGGTGAGTATTTTTTGATTTTTTTTTAATATTACGATTTGTATGAATTAAGAGGTTGATTGTATTTCAACGATCCGTGCTATGTGTCACACCCACAAGGATGACCTGACCATTATCTTATATAGCTACTATTTCGATTTTCTTAACCATAGCTTTGAAGACTTCTTTAAAAAATCGCGCATAATTCGTACTGCCTAAATGGACTTTTTCTACCTGCACTAAAGTGACTAACTGCCGTTTCAGCTTTTCTAGATGATTTTCGAGAGCGCCCTCCTTCCTTACCACCTGATTAATTTTACGCGGTTTTTTACTAATGCTGGTGTGACTATCTTAGCTAATACCTCCTCCTCTACAAAACACTAATCCGATCTTCAATGACAACATCAGCAACTTTCCTTCATCTAAATTACAAATCACCCAAAATAAATGGATCCGACTAGCAACTCACACCTCCCAGCGTACAAATATAGATTCATTCCAGTCAACATGCTACAAATAGACAAAATCTAAACATGCATAGATAAACTTACAAACAACTTTCCGACAAATTAAAAAACCACCACAACCCGCTATTAACCAACGAGCTGTAGTCCCGCCCCCCCTCCCCCCCCGAACCAATGACGGAGCGAGCCCATTCCATGTACATAAAAATTAATTTAAAAAATGTATACAAGAATTATTTTTAAAATGTAAATAATTGTAAATATTGTTTGTATTAGCGAAGGTATTGTACGTATGTAATATTAGCCCTGAGTCACTACATTATTCAAAGAGTTTTTCCAATAATCTAATTTTCTCTTATACGTTACCTACTATCAATCTAAATATTTTAAGTAGCTATAAGTGCCTTACTCACCTGAGTCTACTACAAATAAGGCCGTTAGGCCGGCATTGTAATAATTTCAAACTTTACTGAAGTACTTTCTTGTACAAATATTTCTGTAAATAAAATTATTCTTGATTCTTATCCTAATACAATAAAATCCCGACTGTAGGTAGGTGTACGTCGAACGCTGGAGACCTGGGTTCGATTCCAGGTCGAGACATCATATTTTTTCCCTCATAATATGATATCTACGATTTGTTTTTGCCTACTTTTATCAGGCTTTTGATCTAGTTTTATATCAATTCTGATGATAGTCGAACCCTCTTGAAATTTTCTATTTGTGAGTTTTTGAAAATTTAGCCCTTACTGGTTTATTGAAGTTATTTCTCAAAATGTATGAAACAATTATGAAACACAATTAACAATAATTTTAATGGATTTCTAGATAAGGCTGTGTAAACAATTTTCAAATATTCCGTTTTGTTTCTTAATGAGGAGCAATTTAATTTTCCTCTTGAAAATGCTGCCATCTAGCGATTAAAAAAAAAATCTTATTAAAATCGGGGACACTCAAAGTCCTACCACAGGGCGGAAACGCACATCCTGATGAATTCGATTGATTTCGATTTGAACCCAACGCCAATTTACGATAACTTTACGGCCAAACCTGATCCACCTTCGGTCGACTGATAAAAGCTGGAAAGGGAATCGACTGTCGTGAAACTCCGAATTGCGATTGCAAAATATTCAAGTCGCCGCTGACAGCTCATTAGCTGTATCCACCAGAGCGTGTCTCTCGCGAGGGAAAATAATCATAAAAACGCCCGATAAATTCAATTGAGATATTTTTTCCTTTAGTATTAATTACGAATGACCACGAATATCAAGTTAGAAGCGGCGAACTTCAAAAGGGTGGACGCATCTAAAATGTGACTTAACACGTGCGGTCGGTGTTTTTTTTATTCCAATTTTATTCGTAACGGCAGATAGGGAGCTTATTATTACGAGGTTTTTATTAGATTACGGGTTTATTAGCGACTTGAGGGCTGATATGTATGATTCATAATCATTTGAAGACTGCGTCTCAGAAGGTTGTACACCTCAACGATATCACCTCAGATGTAGTTTCATGAAAGATAACTGATGGCTTGTGATTCAATAATGAATGGAGTAATGCGTATCAACGTATCATCTTCCCTCAAAATTGTTCAGGAGAACAAAACATCGACAAAAATGTCAAAAGTAGACTTTTTGGATTTTAATCAATTTTTATAAGAAATTTAACGTAGTTTCCGATTCGACAGGCCACTTTTATGCATTGATTATACATTTATTAAAAATAAAAAAGCATAAAACTGAAAATTAATCTACATGTAAATTTAACAGTTTTGCTTCTTTAACAATTAGGTAATTATTACGATAATTTTTTTTTTTTTTATGCGATTTTTTTTTGGGTGGAGTGGTCCCCTTAACGTTATTGGTTAAAATCATTCAAGTAGTTGAAGGTACAATAATTAATCTCCTCATCCAACGACGGCCACCGATTAGTACCTAATTTTTCAGAAATCGGCAGAGAGCTATCAATCCAAGTATAGAGTAAATATAATAAACTGATCAGGTTGAAGAAAGTAGAAAGTTTTACTGGAAAAATCTTCTCATAAAATGAATTTTGTGGTTACTTTTCACTCGCTTCGACTATGTACGAACATGAAGGCTGGTTATTTGAAAAGGTAAACCACAACAATAAACACAGAGGTCGAGAAGCTTTGTACTTGAGCTGCAGTCCAGACAAATTTGATTCCACCGAAATCAATAATTCCACAAGAGGTTGTGTGTTTCTGAGTATTCTGTATTTCGGTCGTTTGCGAATCCTCGTGAATTTACGATCATCGGTAGGCGGATCCCATAATTCACGCAGCTTTGAGTGATATTTGAAAAATTTGATGATTGAAGTTAAATAAAATAAATAATATACATTGAAAAAATTGGTACTTGTTTCAATGACTACTTCATCCTCCTCCCAATTTTCTTACTAAAGGGCGCCGACGGTCCCACAAAAAAGGGTATTATTTTCGAGCAATTTAAGTAACGATTCACACATTCCATCGGATCCAGATGCCCAACGGCACTTCTACAATGGCTTCTCGAATTCTTCCCTTCACCGCTGATTTATGCCGACGAAGCGTAAAATACTGCGTTTACACAAACGAACCTTATCAGCAGCTCTACATCTGTTATCTGGGGGTCATTAGGAGTCCCAAAGACGCCGATCTGACGGGCTGTTAAGGTTCTGAGATAAGGGAATTTACTTACCTGCCCGGGCTACTGTTTTCCAAACTAATTAATAGGGTTGATCTTGAAGGTCCCGGGTGTAGGACAGTTTTTTTCTTCGGGCATCCGTTTCGAAGCTACCGGTCTTAACTTGTAGGCGCAAGTGAGTCATAAATAATGGATCGTTTGGGGTTCTGGAGGAGAATTGATAATTTGCGAAGGAATCGGACCAGCGACAAAGCCAGACTGCTCGTTGGACCCGAATAAATTCAGTACCTACAGGTTGACTCTATGGAACCGAAAAGATGCCAAGTCCTGGAAAGGAAAGGGCAGTTCTGTGTTTGGTAGATGCATCTTGACGACGGCAACAGGTTGATAACTACAATATAGTTATCAATATTATTGATAACTGCACCAATGAAATTTGTGATAGACTAGTCCAAGACTGGGAAACAATACTTGACTGGGGTGGTTATCAACATGACTCCCATGGAAAGAGGGTCGTATTATTGAATTTGAGAGTCCCACTTTATATGTTTAAGCCTTAATTCAAGCTGTTATGTCCACAATTTCAAGCAATGAAATTTTATAAAATCAAAATAACATTAAAACCGTAGAAAAATTAAAATGAATCATTAAATTTTTGAGAAAATCGGTCACAAATAAGCGTTGCAGTTAGTTTTGACATTTTATGTCTTTACTTTGGCACATACACGAAAAAGCGTTAACAAATCGGTCACAAAAAAGCGTTACAGTTATTTTTGACATTTTTTATCTACTTTGGCACTGAACAAAAAAGCGTTAAAACATTTGTCACAAAATCGGTCACAAAATTGGTCACAAAAAAGCGTTACATTTAATTTTGACAGTTGATGTCTTTACTTTGGCACATACTTACACGAAAAAGCGTTAACAAATTGGTCACAAAATCGGTCAACAAATTGTTCACAAAAAAGCGTTACAGTTAGTTTTGAAATTTTATGTCTTTACTTTGGCACACAAACAAAAAAGCGTTTTCCAAATTGGTCACAAAAGAGCGTTACAGTTAGTTTTGATATTTTATGTCTTTACTTGGGCACATAAACGAAAAAACGTTACAAAATTGGTCACAAAATCGTAAAGGCATAAAATGTCAAAAAACAAAGATATATTAAGTGGCTTGTTGTGATAACATTGCCAAAAATATTAAGTATTAGTTGTTTTTGATAACTATGTAATTCAAAAACAATATTAAACATGGAATTACTAATAATTGTAGATAAACTTATTAAACAAGGGACATTAAGATATTATGAACAAGTATTTGTTTGAAAAGGAGCGAGTACCTAGCTTTTTTAAAAATTAATAGGTCGTCTATATGTGGATGAAGGTGGTCATCCACCTTGTTGAGACTTGTTTTGCTGAAAGAGGGTATTTGAGAGTGCGCATGCGCCATGTTCCACCACGGTGGAATAGTCTTGCATCCTGTCCGATGGGCTCTTTGAAGCTCCATGTTCATCGCTCAATCCTTCTTTTTCAACTAGTTTCGGTACGATTCAGTACGAAATTAACATTCTTACTCGAAAATACTCTCATTTCGCAGAGAACCGCCTGCCTTTGATAAAACACCGGTAATTCGCCCAAGTTCTCTCACTCCCAGAATTATCTCGTCTTGAGTCTAATCGAACATGACGACCTTCAGAGGGTTAAGCGACAAAAAGCTGGACCCCCAAACAACACGAAGTGACTGGCGGCCCACATTTGGACACTCGCCAGCTCTCGAGGAGCTAACTATCGTGTTAACTTTGTCGGAAAATAGATTGGTAGGCCCACCCTCGTTGTGCACCGGACACGTCTCCCGATTCAAAACCCACTCATGTTTACTGTTTTAAAAATATTTAGGTATCCAATTATCGTTCGATTTTTTGTTTATTCTATTTGAACTGGTCATGAACTGGTGTTTCTTGAAGAGATTTCTTGGTGAGGGGGGGGGGGGGGGATTGGGACAGTAGGTCAATGGCAAAAATATCACATCTAGGAAAAACAGTTCAAATTAAGTTTCGATTTTGATGAACATTTTAGTGTTTATTAAGTACATTATAATTTTAAAATAAATGAGCGTTTACAATTTTTCTTCATTGGACATAAAAATTATAAAAATATAGTCACATACAATGTTCTCACTTAAATTTTTAAAAATAAATAAATCTGAGTATCTCTTGACCACGCTAAAACTTGAAACGGAGAAGAATCATTTTATACATTCATAGAAAAAAATTAAGAAGAAAGAAAAAAAACCCAAGTCAAGTTTCTCTACTACAAGTTAGGGTTACTCTTTTAATTTAAGGTCAATTCTCAACTTTCCAAGAATCGAAGTCTCTGTTGTGTCTGTCATGAAAACTTTGTAACGGCCAAACTATTTGAAACTATTCTTCCATTTCGGTTAAATATTCAGGAATTGAGCGAATTGGATTGCAGATGTTCCCCTGTGAAAATAATCACTGATAGATAGCCATCACAGTACAGTTTCCATCCAATTTCAATGTAATTTTGAGGGATTGTGCGGATTGGAGTGTAGATGAAAATCATCGCCTCGGACTCATAGATACTTACAGATTGATGTTTTGAAATAAGCTACTATATTTCTTAGCTTTTGGTTTGTTATTTTCAATAATAAGCCTTTGGAATCGAGCAAGAAAAAAAAAATTTTAACCCCCCCCCCCCCCCCCGCAAAATTTGATGTATTACGTTTCAAGGTACGTAGAATACGAAAATCGAATAAAAAAATTTCCGTCCGTCCGCGGCACTTTTCTTAGCAACACTGGACCGATTTGGTTCAAATTTGGTATATGGGCTCTATTTGGGGTCTAGTTGTGCCGCGAAGCTTTTGGTTGATGTAGGTCACTTCTAAGGGGTGAAAATGAAGGGTTGAAATTTTCAAGAGTGCCCTAGCTCGGAAACTCTCGAAATAAAGATATCGTTTTTTCACCAATTTTAAATAGTATTGAATTTTTAAACATTTTTGAGACCACCCGGAGCTCTGTAGGACAAACCGTTCGGTCCCTACGAGTACTTGAAGGTTTTCCTTCGATAAAACAGAATCATGAGTGTGAATCGCAAAAGAGGTCTAATCTCCATTCAAATTTTATCGGACTAAAATGCGATCGCTGTTCATTTCTTCGATTTGTATGCAGTTTTGCCTTCGGCGTAACCAGTAATCAAATTTCCATATGAAGCTTTCTATTTTTCCAATCGAGTGTGAAGCGTTTAGTTCTTTCTAATAAACTTGATTGTGAAGGTGTGAAGCCAGTATGGTGTGGTAGGTAGTACCTAGCTGGTAGGTAAAAACGTCTACCAAGTTGGGTGGGCAGTATAGCTTCCTCACTCATTGTAACATGGACGTATAGAATCAGTTGGCGAAAACTCGGCGCTGCGCGCCTCGGCGGGGGCTTCGCCCCCTGCACCCCCGGATGATTTCCGCTTAGAGCCTAATGGCTAAAATGTGACATACCTTGAAAAGGTTTTTGCTCCCTCTCCCTCTTTATCTCTCTTCCACTGTAATATTTAAGCTCACTCAGCTGATCAGTGACCACTCAGGCACCTTCAGCATTCTCCATTGACCCGCCCTCTCAAATTTCAGGTTCCTGCGTTCAACAGGAGAGGAAATGGCCTTGGAGCTCACTCAGCTGATCAGTGACCACTCAGGCACCTTCAGCATTCTCCATTGACCCTGCCTCTCAAATTTCAGCTTCCTGCGTTCGACAGGAGAGAAAATGGCCTTGGAGCTCACTCAGCTGATCAGTGATCACTCAGGCGCCTTCAGCATTCTCCATTGCATGCGCAGCGGCTATTGCTTGACCAATTTGATTGAAACTTATAGGGTGTCTCTTAGAAGTTAGTCCCTTCTAATTTGAGCAAAATCGGTTCATTAGAAACCGAGAAACCGAGGTTCCAGGAAAATCACGTTTGCGCATGCGCACTCGCTCCTATTGGTCCGAAGGTGCTGAAATTTATAGGGGACCGTCTAGGACCTAACCCGCACAATCCCTGAAAATTTCATCAAAATCGGACCACAGGTTAGTATAGTTTTGCCCGGGACAAGGATTGACCACAGACAGACCGACAGACAGACAGACCGACAGACAGACAGACACGGAACCAAAATTGTTCGGGAAGCTCTAAAACGCAAAAAGCAAGTGGAAATTTTGATTTTGGAGGACATTTTTTTTTTTTTTCACTTCTTTCACGAATACAAAGCTTCCCTACCTTCGGTAGTGAGGAAGCAAAAAAGTTGGTAGGTAAAAAAAATGTTGGTGGGTAAAAAACGCTGCAAATCATTGCTCAAAGGCTTCTTCACTCTTCAGATCACTGATCAGCTGAGTGAGCTCCGAAGCCATTTTCAATCCTATTATATGGAAGTGCTCTTCCAGGCGTCTCCAGCATTCGAGGAGATCTTCTTCACTCCTCAGATCACTGATCAGCTGAGAGAGCTCCAAAGCCATTTTCAATCCTATTGAATGGAAGTGCTCTTCCAGGCGTCTCCAGCATTCGAGGAAATCTTCTTCACTCCTCAGATCACTGATCAGCTGAGTGAGCTCCGAAGCCATTTTCAATCCTATTGAATGGAAGTGCTCTTCCAGGCGTCTCCAGCATTCGAGGAGATCTTCTTCACTCCTCAGATCACTGATCAGCTGAGAGAGCTCCAAAGCCATTTTCAATCCTATTGAATGGAAGTGCTCTTCCAGGCGTCTCCAGCATTCGAGGAGATCTTCTTCACACCTCAGATCACTGTTCAGCTGAGTGAGCTCCAAAGCCATTTTCAATCCTATTGAATGGAAGTGCTCTTCCAGGCGTCTCCAGCATTCGAGGAGATCTCCTTCACTCCTCAGATCACTGATCAGCTGAGAGAGCTCCAAAGCCATTTTCAATCCTATTGAATGGAAGTGCTCTTCCAGGCGTCTCCAGCATTCGAGGAAATCTTCTTCACTCCTCAGATCACTGATCAGCTGAGTGAGCTCCAAAGCCATTTTCAATCCTATTGAATGGAAGTGCTCTTCCAGGCGTCTCCAGCATTCGAGGAGATCTTCACTCCTCAGATCACTGATCTGCTGAGTGAGCTCCAAAGCCATTTTCAATCCTATTGAACGCAGGACGCTGAAATTTGAGAGGGAAGGTCAAGGGAGAATACAGATGGTGGTAGGTGCTATTGATGGAGAACCAGTGATCTATACAGAAGGGTGATCTATACAGAAAATAATAAACCTTTGAGCAATGATTTGCAGCGTTTTTCATTTCAAAATGACCTTAAAAACCTGAATTTTAAGAAGTTATGATCACATTTATTTATATTTTAGATGATTTTGAACCCTGGAAATAGTCTAAAATTGACCCTGGAAAACCAGGAAAATTCAGGGAATTTTTTTTCGGGAATCGCTGGACACACTTGTCATCATCTACCAACCGTAGATACTACCTACTCTACTACATACCCACTTCACAATCAAGTTAAATTGGAAGAAGTAAACGCTTCACACCCAGTTCGAAGAAATAATGAGTGCCTTCATTTGGGAATTTTATTACTGGTTGCTAAGGACGCAAAACTTAGTACAACTCGAAGGAACGAATAGCGATCCAATTTAGGTCAGGTAAAATTTCAACGGAGATTTTAGGCCTCCTCTTTTGAACGGAGATTCACACTCGTGTTTCTGATTTATCGTAAGTCCAAACCTTGAGTTCTCATAGAGAGCAAACGGTTGGTCCTACAGAGCTCCGGGTGGTCTCATTCGATTGTAAAACTTCAATACCATCTCAAATGATTGGAAAAACAAAACCAAATTTTGAGGGGGGTTTGAAAAAAAAATTTCTTAGTCGATTCGAAAGGTTCACGATGAAATTGAAAATAATAAACCAAAATTTAAAAAAAAACGAAATTGAAGAATAACGAATCTATTAAGTTTTCATTATCCATGTCTGTCTGTTCCATTTGTTTCTGTCCGTCATGGTTATCTAGGAATAACAAACAAATATTGAGTTCACCATTAACAACAAGAACTGTCTGTTACGTTTATCAAAATTATCATTAGCGTACGACTTACCGTTAACGAAAAATTCTGAAATTTTTACAATATGTTCCTCATATTATGTAGTTTAAATAAAATTATTTTTTTTTAAATACGAAAATTTTTTCGGTAGGCGGATCACATAATTCACGCATCTTTGAGTGAAATTTGAAACATTTAACGATTGAAGTTAAATAAAATAAACTCTAAAAAGACTTTGACGTCATAAACATTCGAAACTTTGAAAAATCATAGAAAAAGGTCTTCTCACGCTAAAAGGTCACGGTTGGTGTCAAAATCCTCGGAATGAGGTCTAGTTTAGATTAAAATAACAATAAACAGTTTTTCCGACCCACGCTCATCTCTTGTTCGCTGGCGAAGAAGAGATGATCTGTCTGGGCAACCCCTGCGGTGCTAATCGTCTCCAAACAGCTGATTTTGATCAATGTCGACAGCAGCATTGCCTTTAATTATAATCTATTACAACGCAGGTATTATGTTATTACTTGAGGTTCGGGAGTAATTATTACACGAGGTCCTGCGTTATTTAGTCATATTGGGCGTGCCGAAAGTTGGAACCAAATACCCACCCCGGAAAGTTCGATCGGAAATTAATTGAATAATAGTCCAATTAATTGATCTGAGAGAGAAGACGAAAGACTCAACCTGCAATTAAAGGCAATACGTCGGTATGAATTCTCTATAAGCCATCAGCACCGAATGAATTCTATACGACGGAAGTAAGTTTGGTGGTTTAGTAAAGGCTGTCATTAGCGGTGGAAGAGGATAGCGTGGTCATGAGAGGGTCGTATAGTCGTCATGATGGACGGAGGGATCTCTAATTAACAATCCTGGTGGGTCAGTAATGGACGGTTACGGGTTCTTTGGTTATTGAATGAGGTGGCTCGAGGTTTCGGGGCTAATGAAACCATCAAAGATTCAAGATCGAGCTTCATAACGTCAAACTCCCTTCGATTGATCGGACGTCTGTATTGTCTCCGCCTGAATGTGACTGTTGGTTAATTTACTGGGAGACGACGACGTTTTTTTGCTTCCAAGTCTTTTTTTTAATTTTTATTGTTTAAGTCCATTGTTAATACAATATACCTTACTGACTATTGACCATCGTTAGTTAAATACGCTCAGAGTTATCTCAGCACATATCAGACGTAACTAATTGACAATGTCTTAGTATATTTAGTTTATTTACTGTTAGTATATTTTCACAGCACTATTTCACTTGGTGTTGTGGAGTATTTTTTAATCATTCTCGTTGTTCAGGTATCCGATCCATGATGTGGGATGGTCTTTGTAGCCGTTGGATTACTGGGGGTAGGAACCCTTCTGCCACCAGTGGGCTATGATGTTCGTGGTTATGTTCATAAAACCGTGTCATGATTTGGAGGAGTACGTCATGGGGGGATTCGAGATTGAAATCTTTATAAATTGCGGACGAAAGGCGGTGCTTGTAGGACCTGTCTTTGCAGGATCTTGTTTTGGTTTTAGGCAATTCTTTGGAATTGGGAATTCGAGCACGTTCCCCATATCCCCTAATAGCCCAATGTTGCACCCGTGCAACATGAACATGAACGGCCACAACATTTACATTTTTCTTCCGAATTTGATGAAATTTTCTAGGATTGACCACATTAGCGTGTAGATGGTCCCCTATGAGGATAATGAAAGGTACTTAAAGTTTAGTGTTTTGAGATTAACTACTAAGAATCGGATCATCTATATTATCGGGTTATGGATACGAGGAAGCTATGTGCCACACCCACTTGGCAGACGTTTTTTTTTTGTTATGTTGGTAGCATTATGATAGCTGATAAAGAGGTTTTTATCTCTGATTCCGTGATACCGCTCTGAATATGGCGCTATGACGCGCGAAGGTAAGTTTACCACCGCATTTTACCTATTTGGATAAATCTATTTTCGATAAATTTCACCTTTCGTCGTTGGAATATTTGTAAAGATCATGTAGCATCTACTTCTGGCAAGTTTTCTCCATTTTTAACTTTGCTAGAAGTCTAAATAGGTTTGATGCACCCATGCAACATTGGGCAGCTGGTGATGGTAGATTGTTGCTCCCAGCAACGTTTAGCAGCCAGCGCTGGTACTTAGATTGTTGCTCCCGGCCAACAGTGGGCAGTCAGTACATGGTTTCAAGCATACTAATTAGGTGAGTTGATTTTGCCTCATTGGTGCAAAAATCCCGTAAGATGGATAATTTCGCAATATTAGGGATATTTAGTCCACAGATTTGGACAGAAGTAGTTATCTACCTACTAGATACATTTATTTGAGCAATAATGTGTTTTTTTCCTATTCTTATAGAAACTTTCATCAGACATGATGAAGTTCTGCAATTACACGATGATGACGAATGAAGAAGTGGAATGAACTATTGTGCTTTATCGCCATCAGAAAAATTGTTTTAGAAGTTTTCATGAGGGAACCAATAATAATTTAATATTCTTATTTACAAAGTTGGCCGTGCTTGAGCCATTTGTATTATCCACACTCTTCAACTTTTTCATGTTTCATTTTTCAATATGACTTATCAATTTTCAGGAGGATGTTATATTTTGCACTTTGGGTTTCGCTGAAATACCTACTTTCTGAAAAAGGGGGGGGGGGTCTTAGTACCATTTGCCTTCTTTGGGGAGTTCAAATTGAAATTCCTGACTTTTTTGTTTCATTATTCTCAGAATAAGAAACTAGTGGCTTTTTGGTTTATTATTTTCAATAATGAACCTTTGGAATCGACCAAGAAAAAAAAAATTTCAACACCCCCTCAAAATTTGATGGTTTACGTTTCAAGGTATGTAGAATCCCAAAATCGAATAAAAATTTGGCCGTCCGTCCGCCGTCCGCCGTACGCGGCACTTTTGCCCCTTAGCATTGACCGATTTTGATGAAATTTGGTATGTAGGCTCCATTTGGGGCCTAGTTGTGCCCCGAAGATTTTGGTTGATGTAGGTCACTTCTAAGGGTTCCAAAATGAATTTTGAAATTTTGAAAACGCCCTAACTCAAAAATGTTGATATAAAGGTATTGTTTTTCCTTCAATTTAAGATTCTATAGAATTTTTAGAATTTTTTGAGACGACGCGGAGCTCTGTAGGTCAAACCGTTCGCTCACTACGAGAATTTAAAGTTTGGCCGTACGATAAATCAGAAACACGAGTGTGAATCGCAAAAGTGGCCTAATCGCCTTTCAAGTGTTAGCCGACCGAAATGCGATCAATGTTTTTCTTCATGTTTGATGGTTGGTGGCTTTGCAGACGAGTGATCTATATAAAAATAATAAACCATTGTGTAATAATTTGCAGCGTTTTTTCATTATTCTTGGAATATCACATCTGTTCTATTTTTTAGCAACAAACCCTTATCTGGATTTTTTTTTAAATTTCGCCAGGATTTCCTTTCAATATTTGCATCATCTGTGATGCATTTTGACGACTGCTAGTTTAAAATTATTCGTTTGCTGTCGTTAGCTAAGTATAATGTTGAAAGAGTTCCAAAACACCTCATTTTAGAGGTCCAATCATATGAGCAACTTATGTATAAGTGATCGTTTGAGAACCAAGTAGGTATACGATATTCGACAACGATGTAATAAAAATATTGTAATGGTCATAAGATTGATAATAATAAATGGCCTATTCATTTGTCTAACAGAGTCAAGTTACTTTTTCAAGTTCCATAGTCAGGAGGGGAATGAGAATTTTTATTTTCTTCTAATACCTACCTACTGATTGTTGGTGAAGACGCATGGAATCATTTCGTGGAATGAGTACCTCTAAAAGCTCTACTATTCCGAGTATTGCGAACCATTCTTGACTATCATAGCCCAATGTTGCAGCCGAGCAACAAGAAATACTATCCGGCTGCCCAATGTTGCACCGGGGCGACAAAATTTTAAATTTGATATATGAGCAAATAATTTTTTTTCTTCACTTTCACGTAGCAAGAGCTGTTTTAAATGAGAAATCAAGAAAAAATCGGAAAATTTCGAATTATTTCATGTCTTGGACTATTAGGGAATATAGGTAAGGCGTATGTCCAAATGGGACGTATGAGGAGCTAGTACATGAGTATTTTGTTGGAGTTTGAAACATTTGCCGATGATAATAGGGGTTGTAATTGTCGCACTCGGGTTCGTAGCTTACTCAACAGGACAGATACAAGATCGCTGAAGGTGAGTCGCTCGTCGAGGGTAACCCCAAGATACCTTGTGACGCCAGATCGCTGTAGCGGGTCTCCCAAATAGCTTATTACGGGCTCGACATAGTTTCTTTTGTAAGTGAATGTCACAATATGCGTTTTTTGTGGATTTATCTTCACCTTCCATTTTGTGCTCCATTGTCCGAGCAGATCTACCTGCCGTTGCAGCTCATGTGTTGCTTCTTCTCCACTATCAGCAGCTGTGGCATAATATGCTCCTATGTTCGATATTATCGAGGTAATTGTAATAATGGTAATGTTTTTCCTTCAATTTAAGATTTTATAGAATTTTTAGAATTTTTTCAGACCACGCGGAGCCCTGTAGGACAAATTGTTCGCTCCTTACGAGAATTTAAGGGTTTACGTACGATAAATCGATAATACGAAACACGAGTGTGAATCGCAAAAGAGGTCTAATCTCTTTGCAGACGAGTGATCTATAGAAAAATAAACAAAAAACCATTGTGTGATAATTTGCAGTGTTTTTTTTTTTTATCGCGCGCAACCCTGGAATTTTGCCAAAATTGAGATGAAGGCAGTCCTCAAGTGTGGCACACCACTTAGCACTGTTTTTCTGCGCTGAATCGCATGGTGATATCCCTTTCTTGATTCGATTTCATTTTACCGCATTTACAGCCGAAAAAGTCACTTTTTGAGGAGGAAATCATCGATTTTGGTATGAAGGGTAATGAATCTTATTTATATCCTACGAATTCCTTCACATTCACTAATAAAACACCATAGGATTCCCAAAGGCCAAGTGGCCATAATTCTGAGAGTAGTACCGTCTCCTCCAAATATGGACCTGAGGTCTCCTAAGATACGATGGGAGTTCTTCGCGGATTTGAGGAGTTTGTGGGAAAGAAACGAATAGCTGCACTGGTCTGATCCGCGGACGTGTTACGACATTACACGACAATAGAAAACATAATCAGCTGAATCTGCCGTCTCGTCCTCCCGAACGATGAATAATGGATGACCCGGGTATTGTGGACAGACGCGTTACCCCATTACCCACCGCGTTACCACTGCCGTGTCACTCATTACCCGTGTCGTGTCGTGACAAACCCTATGACTGACTGACTCTTGATTCGGGCCCTTTTCCACAGTCGTCACGACGAGCGCTTTATTCCGACTTATTTCTCGAGCTCTCCCCGCACTTATCAGTCCCTACTTGGATCAGCACGAATTTCACCTCGCGAAGCGAAAAGAACTTTTCAGGAAAAGAAAGCCAATACGTTCACTTGATATCCACTAAAATAAGGTTTGCCAAGAAGGGTGGGCGATACAGCTTCCTCTCTTATCCTCACAAAGGACATTATAGCATTTACAGATTTAATTCAACCTTTTACAGATCTATTTCAACCTTTTCCAGGTTTATTTCAACCTTTTACAAATTCAATTCAACCTTTTACAAATACTATTCAACTCTCCACCAGAGGGGATGGATAGGAAAGTAGCAGATTGATCAGGATTATAAGTTACTTATAACTACCTACTACTGTAGTAGGTGGAAGTCTCAAATAGAGTTATGGCAAAATGTCCAAGAAATCGAAGACAAAAATTGTCAACATTTTTATCATAACATAATTATGGTTTATCATTATCAATAATGAACCTTTGGAATCGAACAAGAAAAAAAACCGCTGCACATGATTACACAATGATTTATTAATTTTCTACATTGATCACTCGTCAGCAAAGCCACCAACATGAAGAAAAACATCGATTGCATTTCGGTAAGCTAAAATTTGAACGGGGATTCACACTCGTGTTCCTGATTTATCGTACGTCCAACCCTTAAATTCTCGTAAGGAGCGAACGGTTTGTCCTACAGGGCTCCGCGTGGTCTCAAAAAATTATAAAAATTCTATACTATCTTAAATTAATGGAAAAACAATACATTTATACCAAAATGTTTTGAGTTAGGGCATTTTCAAAATTTCAAAATTCATTTTTCAACCCTTAGAAGTGACC
Source organism: Apolygus lucorum (assembly GCA_009739505.2). Lineage (NCBI taxonomy): Eukaryota > Metazoa > Arthropoda > Insecta > Hemiptera > Miridae > Apolygus > Apolygus lucorum. Next base: position 45,429,733 of record CM019168.2, on the reverse strand, counting down.
TACATCAACCAAAATCTTTGGGGCACAACTGGACCTAAAATGGAGCCTACATACCAAATTTCATCAAAATCGGTCAATGCTAAGTGGGGAAAGTGCTGCGTACGGCGGACGGACGGCCAAATTTTTATTCGATTTTCGGATTCTACGTAAACGTAAACCAACAAATTTTGAGAGGGTGTTAAAAAATTTCTTTTCTTGGTCGATTCCAAAGGTTCATTATTGAAAATAATAAACCAAAATTGTTAAACACAAAAAATTGGGATCGAACATACAATAGTAATATTTATGAAACTTGTTCACATAATTAGAAAAATTTTCTAATTATGTGAACAAGTTTCATAAATATTACTATTGTATGTTCGATCCCAATTTCTTGTGTTTAACAATTTTGGTTTATTATTTTCAATAATGAACCTTTGGAATTTAATTCCTTAGGTTTCCTAGGTCTATCAGAACGCCAAGGTTTGTTCACATCATTACTACACTTTACTACACATTACTGCGCGTTCTGATAGAACTAGGAAACCTAAGGATTTTTCTAATTATGTGAACAAGTTTCATAACTTGCGCATGCGCAGCGGCTACTATCAGTCCGGTGGTAATGATTTCATAGGGGACCATCTACACGCAAACCCGCACAATCCCTGAAAATTTTATCGAAATCGGATGAGAATTGTTGAAGTTATGGCCGAGCAAGGATTTCATGACAGACACACAGACAGACAGACACGGAACCAAAATTGTTCAGGAAGGTTTAAAACGTAAAATGCGGGTGGAAATTTTGATTTGATCATCAATTGACAAACCAATTAGAAAGGTGTTTTGGTAGAGCGAATTTGAGCGATAGTCTCGGACATGTCTCTTTCACACGTTCTATGGAGTTGCAGTCCACCTACAAATGGCTCAAGCAGGGCAATCCACACAGGTATCGTAAGGAAGAAGATCTGTGTTAAGTGGAGTATGGATATCTCAATACCTAGGCTCCACTCAAAGAGATCCTCAGCTGTGCGCTCCTTCCCCTTTCTAGCAATCTTAAGTGCTCCAGTCACAAAGTGCTTTAAATTACGTTACCTTACAAATTAATGTATGTTACTATGAATGCTGCTTGCAAACTATGAGTATCTTAACATTGGTAATTTTAATCGAAATTGTGTCCTCAGAACGAGTATTTCAGAAGTGAACTAGCTTACCAACTGAATACTCACCCCTGCTCAGTGTACATCGCTATTGTCCTTTCTGAATCAAATAATCGGTTGTCGGTGGAACGCAAGGGAAGTAAGGTAACCCGCATAACTTCTGTGCGGCAGGTGATCACGCGACCTGAAGGTTCAGTCTTGCTTATCGATTTCTTCTCTTGGAAGGGGGTCGACAACTGGGAAGCGCACCAACCAAACATTCCAGCAGGTTGTGGTCTGAAGTGGTTTCCCTATTAATTTTATCTTTATAACCTTGCGAAAATCGTTGGTTCTCGAGAATAATGTGTGGGAGAAAGCTCCGGTAGTACTGGAAATTGTTGACATTCCTAGGTCATACCTGGTGCGTACTGATAAAGGAGGGGTTTATAGAAGAAATTCTTTTTTTAAAGCAATGTGTACCTAACTTTAAGTGGGGTATGCCTCACCTTTTTTGGGGTAGTAAGCTTATTGTTCTTGTGGTAGATAACAATCCTTGCGATAGATTTGAATCTAGGCGTTTTGCTGGTGACTGAGAATTTCAAGTTGTAACTACCACTCCTTTATACGCTAAAAGCAAGGGTTGGCTGGGAAGGGTGTTGGAGATGTTACAAGGAGATGTTACGTAAGTGTGGGTATGACACCTAAGATTTTAACCTGGCCTCACTAAATTATCGCAATTATCCAGTCAGTAACTCGGCAGTGTCCCCAGCTCAGCTCCTCCAGAGCAGAGAGCTGTGGAAATTGCCAATCCACAGCGTTTGTCTTCAGCCCAGTCGGTTGACTAACGTTGAGGAACGCATAGTGCTCAACCAAGTAAATCAAAAACTTTATCATAATAGAGGGGCAAAAAAAGGAATGTTATTAGAAATTTTTCAGGAATTATTAGGAATTTGTAGGATTTTTTTAAGCAATGTTTACTCTGGGAGAATGTGTGTTGGTTCTCGAGAATAATCTGTGGAAGAAAGCTACGGTACTGGAAATTGTTGCCTGTTCTAGGTCATACTTGGTGCGTACTGATAAAGGAGGGGTTTACTGAAGGAATTCTTCTTTTTGAGTAAAATGTCAGAACCTAGTGTCAATTGTGCGCGTTGATAGACGAAGCACAAATTCGCTCTACCAAAACACCTTTCTAATTTGTTTGTCAATTGATTATCAAATCAAAATTTCTACTCGCATTTTACGTTTCAGACCTTCCTGTACAATTTTGGTTCCGTGTCTGTCTGTCTGTGTGTCTGTCATGAAATCCTTGCCACGGCCATAACTTCTACAATTCTCATCCGATTTCGATGAAAAGGGCGATTGCCCCGTTTTAACCAACTTTCCAGAGTTAGCTGGTACAACTTAGTCTCCAGTACCAAATTCGTGCTTGTAAACAGTTTGTAGTTGATACCTTGGGGTGAGGTCAATTAATGGGTTGAGCCCTCCCTCACTCTACCGTCTCTCTTTCCAAGACTCAGCTACAACCATCACCATCTTCATTAATAATCACCTAAATACCAGTGGGCTCTGGGCATCAACGCAAACGTTCTTAATCAAAATTCAAGGATCACATTGGTTTCGAACAGAGACGATAATGTCACGTATAGGAAGAGGAGGGGATCCGAACTGCACATTGGCCCAAAATGGGTGAACCATGTCCAAACGGCTGAACATGATGTTGTATGGAGTAGGTTGTATGAAGGGGGTTTTCCTATTCACTAGGTGAGAGACGCATGGTCTGGATATTTTATAAGATGGGTAACTGAAATGTTCCTTGCCAACACAGTATGGTGTGGGGGATTGTATCTCCCTGCCTATGTATCAAACTCAGTATGTTAAGAATGAAAGGCTAAGGAGCCAAGCAAATATATTAACTACATCTCAAACTCGTCTCGAGAACTTACGTGAGAATCATCTGCAATCACCTTGATCCTCACTACAGGTAGGTACTATGTCAGGTGGTGACTATACGGAGGGGGTAAATACTCTTGTACGAGGTAGATATTGTGATGGTCTAGCCCCCTACCTTCTCTACATCAGCTAACCTGCCTGATAACTCTTTACGGGGGATATTCTACTACGATTCGGTGGTGCCATATGTTATGACCCACATTTATCTAAGTATTAGTTCTTAATAAAGAAGTACAAGAGGATCCCTGAGTGAGCCACCACCCGCACGGGAGGGACGAGGTACGGGGAGTAAACGCCGCATGACGTCACCCTTCCACCTCTCTCTCCCTCAACCAATTACACTAGTATATAAGCTCACTCAGGGATGCTCGAGTATGCCAATCTAGTCCAGTTCTCGTCTTGTTCATTTCGCTCTCCAACTTCTCCTTCATCAAGGTATCTCCTCGAAGTTGTAGGATCAACCAAGTAAATATCCCGTCTTCCCGCCAGTAGGTTTCCCTGAAACGCCGGGGTCGACGGGCTAGCCCGATTCTCACAGTACTCCGCATGCCGGTATGGGTCTGACCCGCCGATGCGACAGTACTGCATGATAGGATAGGGACAGTCTCTCTTAGGTTGAGTAGGGGTTAAAGTAAACTCAAAACGCCGCAGCGAGAAGGTCGTCTCCTTCACTCGCCGACACGCCGAACACAATACCATAGAAATTTGGAGATGGATCAACAACAATTATTATTGCTTCATAAGATATAGGAATTCGTGTTCCAGTAAACTTCCGGAAGGTTTTTTTCTATGTTGTCCTGATTTCAGCCTGGTAAGCCTTCCCTACTAACGGTGATGTCCAAATTGTTAGTCAAACTACAACAAAGATCGCTGCACTTTTCTTTCAGTTCATCTCATCTCATTACAGGGGAAAGCACTGGTGGACCCAGCCAGTCGGGAATGTCACACTTCCCATTCTGGGGACGTCCAGATAGGCACCTTCAAGATGGGGGCCCTCGGTTGAGGACTTAACGACTGGAGATGTGGACAATTAAATAGGCTTTACGGTCTTAAGAAGGTGAGGGAGAGTGCAATGAGCTCCGTGGGTGGTCTCCAGCTTGCCCTTCGCCACGTCAGATATCCTCGACGTTTTTGCATGGTTGTTTCCGACTTGGCTTTTTATTTTCTATCTCAAGAAGGCGCGGTCAAGTTCCCCTCGCGTTTTATATCGTCGTACGCGGTTGTTTTTAACCGAGAATTGTCTCAGAATCCGATGAAGTTGAAGAATCCAAACCATTCCGAACGAAGTTATGAGGAGGAAACTCAACTGTTTCCTTCCTAATCGGATGCTGAATGAGTTGATGAATAACTTCTCCTCCCCCCAAGTAGAATAATACATGCATATACATATAATACATATTGTACCAACCAAACTATACAACCAGGTAGTTTTGTGGTAGCAAGGATTTACGGACTCGCGCACAGACAGACAGGTACGAAATCAAAACTCTTCTACGAGTTTGAACCTGAACAACTCCACTTCCTGAACAATTTTGGTTTCGCATCTGTCGGCCTGTTTGCCAAATCGTTCCTAACTAGTGGTTCGATTATGATCAAATTTTCAATTTTTTTTCGGGGAAGCCCGAGACGTAGGAGACGTTCTGAACTCCCTCATGAAAAATAAATATTTTCTTAAAAATTTCCCTTATATCTTTTTAAACATTGGTAATATTAGAAACTGCTGTATTTTCAAAATTTATGTCCATTCACTTGACATGCAAAATTGAATAATCAGGTCATCCCCACGATTTTGAAAGCTCTATCGACACAATACAACAGTCTGCATAGTTGCTACATTTTTTTTATTTGCTTCATTTTTACATTAAATTTTATGATAGTGCTTCTTCATGATCATCATTCATTCTAATAATTACTCATCAACATTCTAATAATAACATAAACATAAAAGAAATGAAAAGAAATAAACATAATTTCCATCAACATGTAGGAATACGTGAATATGTAACTACTGGTGGCCTTGCCCTCACTGTTTGAATATTCATCCCTCATTATTCTACATAATCGTTCCTACATTATTTGTGTGATGCTTAAAGCCCTGAAGATGGTCAATAAATTGGGCGAAACGTTGGCCCACCGTCAAGAACTACATCATCATAGGTATAAGCTAGCGGTCGAGAATTCATTTCACATTCTTAGTATACTCGTATAATACACATATTATGTGAGCTCCAACGATTCCGACATATCGTTAATGAAGAATTGAGACCACTATCCTATGATATCTCTGTTTGCAAATTAATCCGAGAGACGGTAATCAATTCTCCTTTCTGTGTTCACTATTAACATGTTTAATGTTTTAGGGCTGGGGGTCATTCTTTGAATTCCGACACGCAAATCTGCAACGCTTTTTTTTCTTAGTTACCACGGACCGATTTCTTAGTTACCACGTTATATCGGCTCCATTTGGGGTCTAGTTGTACCAAGATGGTCACTGATCAGCTGAGTGAGCTCCAAGGCCATTTTCTCTCCTGTTGAACGCAGGAAGCTGAAATTTGAGAAGCAGGGTCAATGGAGAATGCTGAAGGCGCCTGAGTGGTCACTGATCAGCTGAGTGATCGGCAATCTAATTTCTCCCTTGCGAGGGAAAAACATTAAACATGATTTAATGTTTTTCCCTCGCAAGGGAGAAATTGAACAGAGATTTTTTACGTTGAATCAATAGTTTCACTTTTGTGACAGAGCAACAGTTGCTCCGATACCTGAAGTTTCGGTTGAGTTTCCATGAGTTTCGATTCAGGGATAGCTTCCCATTCGTACTCCAGGTTCACTTCCTTACCCTGGTGGTTCCAAGCCGTTGATATATGTATAATAGGTACTTATAATATTATTTATACCCCCCCCCCATACAAAGATAAAAGCCTCATTGAATATAACCATATATCTTTTCTATATATTGGTTGGCTTTTATTCAAGCGGCCAAATATATTCTGAGGGTAGAATAGAAAATGCAACTGATTATTCTAGTCGACTAACTCAATGGTATAGATCCCCCAAGAGCTATTACACTTCACTTTAAAGTCAAAAATCTTTTAAAATTCACCAAATGAGCTTAAAATCATAAGCGACAAGAAAACGAAGATACGTGACCTGAATTCTTCACTGCTGATATAAGCTACCAAAGGTCAAGCTCCCGAAGCTGGTCAAGCTACCAGAGTCCCCTCCCCCCCCCCCCCCATACATAGATAAAAGCCTCATTGAATGTAGGGTATCCATCTATCTTTTCTATATATTCCTTGTATCAATTCATCATCACATTTTCTTTTGGGTTGGTTTCTATCAAGGAGTAAGTCGTCCCTATACCTGGTAAACCATGTAAGTCAAGTTTATCGAATTTTACAGGGGACACTAAAAACTGAATCATTAAGTTTTCATTCCATTTACAATAAGTTTTTTCGTTCCATTCCATAAAATTGGTAGTAACAGTAGTATTTCAAAGAGCCTGAGACTAATTTTATCAAAATTTACTTCAGCGAACGAACAAATGGACTTACATGCTTTTACCCAGCCTTTGACACCCGACTTACATGGTTTTCAATTTGATTTTAATGAAAATATACCCAGCTTGGGTTATTTTATTATTAGGAATATTATTCAATTTTTTTCTCCAGGTTTCAAGGTTACACAAAATACCCAAATCGATGCAAAAGGAAAATATTTAAATGAAAATTCATAGGCGTTGACTAATACGCAGTCCAACTTTAAGGCTCCGAGTCAGAACGATAGTCTTCAGTTTAAGATATTACTAGAGTTGAGCAATAAATTATTCAATATACTACCAATTCCTCAATTACCATTTCTTAAATTACAACCATTACTTATAGGAACACTTTAACTATCACAACCGTAACTAGGTAGGTATGCATTTAATGTGAAGTGTTAGGCAACTAGATACTTTTGTTTGAGTTAGGGATGAGTTAGGTATGGGTTAGAGATGAACTGGATATGGGTTAGGGATGGGCTAGGGGTTAGGGATAGGTTGGAGATAAGCTAGGGACGGGTTAGGGGTGGGCTGGGTATAAGTTAGGGGTTGGGATAGGTCAGGGCTGGGTTGGGTTAGAAATGGACTAGGGATGGGTTAGGAATGGGATGTGTTAGGAATAGATTGGAGATGGACTAGGGATGGATTGAGGATGGGTTAGGTATGAGTTAGGTTAGGGATGGGATAGGGGTTAAGGATAGGTTGGAGATGGGCTAGGGACGGGTTGGGGGTTGGGATAGGTCGAGGCTGGGTTAGGGATGAGCTGGGGATGGGTTTAGATGGACTAGGGGTGGATTGAGGATGGGTTAGGGATTGGTTGGATTTTGGTAGCTGGATTTCCTTAATGGTTATCTCATTATTATCTCTTGTATCATTAATTCAACAGAGTTTCCTGTAAAACATAAGCAGACCAATAGCACACTACTAATCTCTTGTTGTTCTTTCTAACATCAGCATTACAGCTAGGTCAAACAGCCAACAAAATCAATCAATTCATCTAAAAAATCCTCCTAAATAATGTAAAAATAATTTAGAAACAATGCGGAAAAATACTTGATGTTAGGTAGGTAAGTAAAAAAAACACGCAGGTAGGTCGTGATCTTAAGGTTGGCCACAGTATGGAAAATCACGTGTCTGCAGAACACAAGGAGTGGAATTTATTGCTGAAATTGAGCCTTATAAAAAGGTTTTTATTTATGATCACTTTCTCCGAACTCCATTTATGAATTTTGTAAACTTTTACATGAAAAAAAGAGAAAAAACTGACTATCTTTGATGGAAACTTGCCACCAGCGTGAGCTGCTCACTTTTATGAAGGCATACACAGGACTTACATGGTTTTCCGGCGAAAAAAGAGGTAACCGACTTACACGTTTTTTAAATGCTTTCTGGATAAAAAACTATTCTTCAGATTGGAAAACGGCTTCACTAAATGGACCAAGAGACCCTAATTTACCCGAAAAGCTCAAAACCTTATTTTCGAAAAAATACCGACTTACATGGTTTACCAGGTATAGGGACGAAGTATTCAAGTGACCAAATATTTTCTGAGGGTAGAATAAAAAATGCAACTGATTATTCTAGTCGACTAACTCAATGGTAGGTATAGATCCCCCAAGAGCTATTACACTTCACTTTAAAGTCAAGTCGATTCCATTTTGGAATCCAAATGGAAATTAACGGTTGAAATTTTCAAAAATGCCCTAGTAGGTAGTAGGTATTATGGTTGGTAGGTAAAAAACAATAAATAAATAAATAGTGATAATGGCAAAGCTGCGATCTTTGTAGACGAATGATCTATACAGAAAAATAATAAACTTTGTGGAATAATTTGCAACGTTTTTTTAATTTTTAACCAAGTGATTGACAGTATAATTTTAACGATTCGTTCTATGTGCCACACTCACAAGGCTGAGTAGTAAAAAATGGTTGCTAAGGACGCAAACCTGAGTACAACTCGAAGAAATGAACAGAGATCGCATTCTGGTTAGCTAAAATTTAAACGGAGATTAGACCTCTTTGGTGATTCACACTCGTGATTCTGTTTATCGAAGGGAGTACTCGTTTAAGTACTCGTAGGGAGCGAACAGTTTTCCCTGCAGAGCTCCGGGTGGTCTCAAAAATTTTTTTAAATTCAATACTGTTTTAAATTGGTGATAAAACAATACCTTTACTTCGAGAGTTTTCGAGCTAGGGCACTCTTGAAAATGTCTACCCTTAATTTTCACCCCTTAGAAGTGACCTACATCAACCAAAAGCTTCGCGGCACAACTAGACCCCGAATGGAGCCCATACACCAAATTTGAACCAAATCGGTTCAGTGTTGCAAACCTTTGGGCAATGATTTGCAGCATTTTTTGTTTTACCTACCAACTATTGGTAGGCACTACCTTCCACACCATACTGCCTTCACACCTTCACAATCAAGTTTATTAGAAAGAGCTAAACGCTTTACACTCGATTCGAAAAATAGAAAGCTTCATATGGAAATTTGATTACTGGTTGCGCAGAAAGCAAAACTGTATACAAATCGAAGAAATGAACAGCGATCGCATTTTAGTCAGATAAAATTTGAACGGAGATTAGACCTCTTTTGTGATTCACACTCATGATTCTGTTTTATCGAAGGAAACCCCTTAAGTACTCGTAGGGACCGAACGGTTTGTCCTACACAGCACCGGGTGGTCTCAAAAATTTTTTTAAATTCAATACTATTTAAAATTGGTGAAAAAACGATACCTTTATTTTGAGAGTTTTCGAGCTAGGCTTTCAAAGATACTGGAATATTTTATACTATAGTTTGGCAAATGAGAGGACTGATAATGATACATCAAGATCTTCAAGTATCTTAATTACCTTAGACATTAATTTATTTAAACAAATCTGTTGAATACAGTAAAAGCTGTAAACAATAAAACCCCTGAAGATCCACATAGGCTAATCCAAAAGTCGACAGATGCGAATTTCGAGCTGGTATTTTGCCTGCTTATGAGCGAGCCAGGGATCCCACGTCCTCGCTGCTCAGCCCACCCCGAAGAGTCTGTTGGTGGGCCGCGAATTGAATTAGAAGAGGTTTTGATGAGTGATTAGTCCCCTATCATTTCATTAGCTGTCGTCGACCAGCTCTGATGGGAAGATTCGCGGACCGTTTCACTCATCGCGTCAGTTAAGCGAGCTCGTCTCAGTGATTGGTCGGAAGATGAGCGGGAGGTTTAACTTCCCAATTCTTCCAAATTTATTCATCTCCAAATGGTTTTTCTACGTACTCAACCTATGGAACTCATAATATGAGTTATAAATATTGTGCTATTAAGTATATAATGTTTTTTCATTCTGGTGTGGAGGTAACACCGCTTCAACGGAGGGGACATGGAGCAAATATCAGTAACTAGTGATCACGAACCTTCAAAAGCGAATTCCCATACAAGTCAATTTGAAAGAAATTTCGAGTTCATCTCAAAAATTCAACCTATCTCAAACATCTATCCCAAAAGGAGAATTAAATGAATGCTGATCGCAGGTATTGTTGGTCTAAGTACCGTTATTTTAAACATTATATTAGCTTTTTATTTATTTTTCAAATTACATTTTTATTGCAGCATTAAAGGAAAGATAGAGCTGATGAGCGTTGACTGTCGCCCAGGAAGCATCCAAAGGAGTCTTTTGAAACAGAAAAATTCGTCTCCTCAGTTGAGAAGCATCAAAGCTCCATCTTTCAAGCCCGAGAAATAACCCGGATATTTCCTTTTATTGAGCTAGCCTTTGAAATTGTTATTGGTTTATTATTTTCGATAATAAGCCATTGGAATCGAGCAAGGAAAAAAAGTTTAACCCCCCCCCCTCAAAATTTGATGTTTTACTTTTCAAAGTACGTAGAATCCGAAAATCGAATAAAAAATTTTCCGTTCGTCCGCAGTACGCGGCACTTTTTTTTAGCAACCCTGGACCAATTTGGTCCAAATTTGGTATATGGGCTCCATTTGGGGTTTAGTTGTGCCGCGAAGCTTTTGGTTGACGTCAGTCACTTCTAAGGGGTGAGAATTAAGGGATGAAAAAGTGCCTTAGCTCAAAAACTCTCGAAATAAAGGTATCGTTTTTTCGCCAATTTTAAATAGTATTGAATTTTAAAAAATTTCTGAGACAACCCGGAGCTCAACAGGGCAAATTGTTCGCTCCCTACGAGTACTTAAACGAGTACTCCCTTCGATAAAACAGAATCTCGAGTGAATCACAAACCTAATCTACGTTGAATTTTTAGCTAACAAAAATTCTATCGCTGTTCGTTTCTTCGAGTTGTATTCAGTTTTGCTTTCTGAGCAACAAGTAATCAAATTTCCATATGCAGGAACAATTTCCATATGCAGCACAAAGGAGTTATGTCCAAAAACGGAGTTTTGAGAAAAACGCAAAAGAAATTATCACCAATGCACAATTCCCAAAATAATGGCTTATTACACTAAACTCTTTAATTTCCTCAATAAATTTTCAAGCTATTATCGTTAAATTTGAGTTTTTCTGAAATTAAAAAAAAAAAAGAAAAATGTGGAAGGTGGATGGACATACTCGTAGCTCCTTTGTGCTTTAAGGTATCGATATGAAGCTCCCTATTTTTCGAATCGAGTGTGAAGCGTTTAGTTCTTTCTAATAAACTTGATTGAGAAGGTGTGAATGGTGAGGTGTGAGGGTTCTATGGTGAGGTAGATAGTACCTACCAATGGTTGGTAGGTAAAAAAAAAGCTGCAAATCATTGCCCAAAGGTTTATTATTTTCTGTATAGATCACCCTTCTGTATAGATCCGTCCCTCCCTACCAACCATACCTACTACCTGCAAGGGCATTTTTGAAAATTTCAAACCTTCATTTCCATTTGGTTGGTGGTTGGGGTTGAAATTTTTAAAAATTCCCTAGTTTTTCGCCACGCACTCCTATAGTTATGGATGTAGCACCACCAATTAGCGCAGTTTAGATTCTTTACCTTGTCGTACCGCCAAATAAAATAGTATGTGGGTACCTAATACTAATCATAAAGGAAAATAGGCCCAATTCCTCTGAGTGCAGTACCTCAACCAAATGGAGGAGATTTTGGGTCAGTGAGAAAAATAATCATATTCAAAATATGAAAAAAATTTATAAATGATTCATTCGCGAAATTCAGTCGAACCTAATCTAACTACTTCACGCCAGTGCCACTCCTTGCCCTAGTAGGTACCCTAACCTAGATGAAACTAAAGCTAAATTAATGATTCCTACAATCTACCTCAATATTTCGTAAATATACTGTTATCACAATGGATATGTCATAAATCGTCGGTCCCACCACAACTCCGACTAACTGACATTTTGGCGGTTTTGAGGTTTCCTAATGTAATTTTTAGCGCTGAATCGATTGGTGGGGTCGCTTTTGGGATTGAGTCTACACTTGATTTTTGTTAATGCAAAAAAAGTAATCTGCAGTTATTTCTATTGAAATCTGAGGGTCCCACCTACTGCTCTTCGTTCTGAGAGTAGGTATTTAACTACTAAATGCAGTATTAAATACTGCATGATGAATAAAACTAATGATAAATTTAATGATGAATAAAACCCATAGAAAAAAGAACAAATTTTGTTCTTTTTTCTATGGGTTTTATTCATCATTAGATTTTACTGGTGAATATTTACGCTCGATTTCCTTTGGGTTTCAGAAGAGAAAAGACTTTCCTATGAAGTTGAAAATTGGCGAGCAGTTGGCCACTGTTGTGAGATTTAATGGCGTTGAAAACTTCACTATTTTTTGAATATTTTAGCTCGGTTTAGGCTCTTTTGAATGTAAAACCATCTCATTTATTTTCTGTTACGTGATCTCGAACTCGTTAGACTAATGATACCTACTAGAGATTAATTTTTTGGGATTAGCATCTGATCATCCATACAACATGGTTTTGGATACGAGGAAGCTATGTGCCACACACACTTGGTTGACGTTTTCCCATTTCATTAAAGTTACAACAATAGCTATCTACCTTAGAGTGTGAAACATCAGCGGCTATCAGGCGAATTTTTCGATTTAAGCCACTTTTTGGTGGTTTCTTACTCTGTAAGCGATCTGATAATAAATTTGAAGTAGGTTACCACGTAATACGGCCGTATGACGAGTTGGAGTGAAGAATAAATCATTGAAAATCAGATTTTGCCTCTCCTGAAAAGTTGGTGAAAATCAATTAGCCGGTGTTGTAGTGGGACTGACTAAATACACACAATACTCAATTCTATAAACAACGCTTGCATACAAGTATGCAACACATTGGGACTTTTTAGGTCTTTAGTTCCCACCATCACCACCAGGCGTGTGTTGATCACCAAGTGACAACAAAACAGGCGGCATTGTTTACTACGGCCATTAATAACATTAATAATTATAAAATGAAGACGTAAATACCAAGAACATGTACGTAAGAAATGCGTGATAAATCGAGAGCTTTCCAACGAATAGTGAACAATAATTGCTGTCCGTTTAAAACTAAAGAAGTTTCATTTCCCTAGAAAAGGCTTGGTTGTGAGTGAAAATCATCATAAATCAACAGTAACTCTTTCGATTTATTATTTTCAGTAATGAACCTTTGGAATCGACTAAGAAAAAAACATTTAAATCCCTCTCAAAATTAGTTGATTTACGAAGATCGAATACAAATTTGGTCGTCCGTCTGCCGTACGCGGCACTTTCCTTAGTTTTCAAGGGCCAATTTAGATGACATTTGGTATACGGGCTCCATTTGGGGTCTAGTTGTGCCCCGAAGCTTTTGGTTGATGTAGGTCACTTCTAAGGATTAAAAAATAAGGGCTGAAATTTTCAAAATGCCCTAGCTCAAAAAATGTCGATATTAAGGCATTATTTTTTCTTCATTTCAAAATAGTATTGAATTTTTAGAATCGAATGAGACCACACAGAGGTCTGTAGGATCAACCGTTCGCTCCCTACGAGAACTTAAGTGTTGGTCTTACGATAAATCAGAAACACGAGCGTGAATCTCCGTTCAAATTTTAGCTGACCAAAATGCGATCACTGTTCGTTCCTTTGAGTTGTACTCAGTTTTGCACCCTTAACAAACAGTATTCAAATTTCCTAAGGCACCCGCAACTCCCTATTTCTTCGCATTGAGTGTGAAGCGTTTATTTCTTCAAAATAAACTTGATTGAGAAGGTAAAAATATGGTTGGTAGTTAGTAACGATGACTAGCTGTATGCTTTGCAGGCGAGTGACCAAAAAAGAAAAATAATAAACCTTTGTGTAATAATTTGCAGCGCTTTTTGAGTCCATATGCCAAATACATGAAATGTAGAAACTATGATGGCCTTGCAAATCGAAGTGACAGGTCGATTTTTTTTTAAATCGTAGGTATTCGACGACGGTTGAGTAAAAATCGTACTCAAGTACTGGGACACAAGTCGGTAGGTACTAGGACCCCTAGAAAATATAAATTAAATTATAAATATAAGAACTTATAATCCAGAGTAGGTAGGTACATCTGATACTTGTTGTAATATTCTCACCAAGTAGGGGATTCCATAAGTTTAAAAAAATTAAATTCTTCCAAAAATTCAGACCAAAAGGATCTAATCGGTTTACAGGATGGCTGTTCCATAAAATAAAGAGTACCAGGTGGGTCCAAAATTAAACCTTCCCGCCTGTCCTACCAATACGATGGGACAAGGAATTGGTCGTTCGATAACGCGGAGAGGTGAGTCAGAAGTTCTGGATCCTACCTTCGAAAGGATTACGTGATAAGGGAATAAATCCTAACATTTTATTTCTTATTCATTGAGCTTAGCTCTGTTTACGATGTCCTCATCCCTAAATCACAGAATAAATTGGCCTTGAAACGACAACAATATTGAAATGGGGAGCAATGAGTTTGGCACTCACGTGTGAAGCCACGTGTCGCACATGGCATTCGTGATCCGACCCCTCTCAATATAAAAAACGCTGCAAATTATTACACAATGGTTTATTATTTTTAATTTTTCTATATAGATCAGTCGTCTGCAAAGCCACCTACCATCCAACATGAAGAAAAACATCAATCGCATTTCGGTCAGCTTTAATTTGAACGGAGATTAGGCCTCTTTTGCTATTCACACTCGTGTTTCTGATTTATCGTACCTACGTCCAAACTTTAAATTCTCGTAGTGAGCAAACGGTTTGTCCTACAAAGCTCCGGTTGGTCTCAAAAAATTCTAAAAATTCTATAGAATCTTAAATTGAAGGAAAAACAATACTTTTATATCAAAATTTTTTGAGTTAGGAGTTTTTGAGTTTTCAAAATTTCAAAATTGATTTTGGAACCCTTAGAAGTGACCTACATCAACCAAAATCTTCGGGGCACAACTAGACCCCAAATGGAGCCTACATACAAAATTTCATCAAAATCGGTCAATGCTAAGTGGCAAAAGTGCCGCGTACAGCGTACGGCGGACGGCGTACGGCGGACGGCGTACGGCGGACGGACGGCCAAATTTTTATTCGATTTTTGGATTCTACGTACCTTGAAACGTAAACCATCAAATTTTGAGGGGGTGTTAAAAAAAAATTTTCTTGGTCGATTCCAAAGGTTCATTATTGAAAATAATAAACCAATAGGTGTAGTTGGGTGGACATTATAGTATCCTCACATCCTAGTATAATATCAAGAACATTGCAATAATATTACTGAATTTATCTACGGTTCTCCGTGTTAATGAAGATAGTTTTACGAACTGACAAACATCGGCACTAATTAAAAGATGTCCCCGATCATGTTCAGCATTTTTAGGATTTGACACGTACCGCAGCAACTTTGGTTGGAACTTTCCCAATGAATTTCAACGAAATTCATTCCTAGTAATTGAAGGCATACCGACTCCCGTCATCATCGTTATATCTACCTAAGTCTATTTTAGGCACTTGAATGTGCTAGTTCAGATCCTGCGCTGGATATTTCCTCAGTGGAGTCCCCTCATAAATCAGCCAATAACACGTTAAATTTAAATTATACAGCTAATCTCACAGAAATAATAGGGAATATAAGATTCTACTTTCTTATGAGTAAGTTCCTAACTGAAATAGGTCCATTTCATATACTAAATGAAATAACCTAAGTCCAGTAAACTAACATTTTTGATTGTAATAAGTTGAACGTGTTATATCAATTTCACGAGCAATCAAAATGAGAATGATAGTAATCAGTAATGTGATATTCATTATCTCAAAACATTTTTTATTTCACCTCTGAATTACGTTCTGGGGAGTAATAAAACGGGAAATAATACCGTATAAAACTCGATAATTACAATTAATTAGGAAGGGAATATTCTTGTTTAATTGCATTTTCTACCTACCTACCAGGAAAACCACCAGTTGACGTTATCGACTTGCAAATTACAGGTCGTTACAGGATTACCGTTTTAGAAGCTATAAAAATTTATTGGTTGGGAAGGTTCGTTGAAATATTATTGGTGCAATTGCATAAAGGAGTAGGATGGAAATGAAAAAAATAAAAGTCGATACGGTGGAGACCAATCAAATGGGAGGAACAGAACGAATAAGAAAATCTCGAGTAATTAAATAGGGGTTCTAGTAGAGGGGATGTGGGGGGGGGGTCATATAGGGGAACTGGGTTACCCCCACTCCTGAACTGTGGAGGCTCAGGGTAGCATCGGACCATGGACTGACAGACGGATGACGAGTAAGGTCCTAGGACGTGCTTACGAAATAGCGATCTTGGGTAAGTTTTGAAGATAGGACTGTGATTTTGTGGAGGGATCTGGCTGGATGATGGTCCCAGGGAAACAGAGCCTGCCATCTCATCGAATGCTTCATAACACTCGAAGAGCACAATTCAGCACGAAGCGATTGGGCAACGACTTGAACACCAATATCTTCTATGAGGACAACTGGGAATCGGATGGAATTCGTTCGGATGGCCAATTCAGGAGACACAGAGCCTGCCTGGCGTACCATCTCAACACCCCAGAAGCACCTCGCAAAACGTCTTGTCTCAATACAGCAATGAGATATGAATACGGCTAAAGACTCACCTGATGAGGGACGGTCCGAATAGCGCGTGCAGTAAACCCAAGCTGGCCACACGGTTTCTGCATCTTTGGAGATTTCTTCAGTCTTCGACACCTTTTTGGCGCACCCAAATTCCGGCCGCAGAATGTTCTCTATGCTGAACTTGAGCCCGCGCTCCGGCTGTTGATCACCGCTCACCCGGGTTTCTTCCGTATTTTCAACCATTATTTCACAGTTGTCCCATCTCACTGTTTCATTATCACTGCAGACCCCACCCGACTAGGGGACAATTCGACAAAAAAAATCTTTGTTCGACGAATTGAATCGTTTTATTTTTTCTGCCTTTTACAAAAAAACCGCGTGATTTATCAATAATAATGGGCGGAGCTTAGAGCTCGTCACGCGTGTGTTGTGTATAGTGTCGCGACACCGAATGGTTGTGTGCGAGGACGGAATGAAGGGGGCGTGGCCTGGAATTGGAGGGGAATGACGGCAACCAATAGGAGACGAGGGCGGTGCTTGAAAAGAAGGAAGTGGGGCATAAGTCATCCCCTCCATTGCCAGGTTCGCCCCACGCTGCCACAGTGAATTTCCCCACCATGAGAAGGCTTTTCGACTTTTGCTGGGCTACCGATCGAGGGGAGCGGGAGGTGAAAAAACAAACGCGCGGTCTCATCAAATGAAAACATCCCGGGGGCTTCTAAACAGCTCGTTAACATTCCTAGGGGAGAAGGGCACGTCCTACTTCTCGATACAGTCGCTTTCTGGTACCAGCCACGTCGACACTCTCAACCGCAAATTTAATTTTCATTTGGTTAGAAGACGCAACACCAACAGAAACATCTGTCAAGTAATAGGGTGACCATAATTTCAAGACAAAAGAAGAGTACCATTTGAAAAACAACTATATTAGGTACTTAATATATCATAATATGTTTAACATTATAATACCATTATAAATATATATTATGTTTCATGTTAGGTACCTAATTTAAAAAATAAACTTTTTTTCTTATACCTACGAAGTTCTACAGCATGGTTGTTTACAACAATAAATTGACATAGGATAAGGAACTAAAAATAAGCAAGTGATATTAAACAAACGACGTAGGTAGTAAAGTATAAAAATCGTTTTTCAACTCAATTTTTCAGGAATTAATTTTTTTCATTTTTTAAATCCATCATATTTTGCAGAGCCGTGAATGGCTTTGAGCGTGATTTTTAGGAACTCAAACATTTCTAAACAATTTTTCTTAAAATTTTGGTGAATCTGCATCACCACTTTCAAGGTCTCGATGCCTAATCTGGATTTTTCAAGCGACCAGTAATTATTAATTTAATAACATCAGGGTGATGGCTGCAACCCAGTGCCACGGAGTTGCGTGAGTTGGGCATCTCGGTAGGCGTACTCCTTGGTATCTCCACCCGTGTCCTGCTCTTGCCGTGAGGCACTGCCCTTTATCCCTCTCTCCCACCCCCACCTTCCTCATCCCTAGGGCCGGCGACGGGTGAGTCCTAGGCGTCCTCCCCATTATATTTGATTTATTTATTTTTATTTACGGCTTGCCCCCTGCGTCTTTCAAGGGAGCTTATATTTTTTGCTTCCTCACTACCGAAGGTAGGGAAGCTTTGTATTCGTGAAAGAAGTGAAAAAAAAAATGTCCTCCAAAATCAAAATTTCATCTTGCTTTTTGCGTTTTAGAGCTTCCCGAACAATTTTGGTTCCGTGTCTGTCTGTCTGTGGTCAATCCTTGTCCCGGGCAAAACTATACTAACCTGTGGTCCGATTTTGATGAAATTTTCAGGGATTGTGCGGGTTAGGTCCTAGACGGTCCCCTATCAATTTCAGCACCTTCGGACCAATAGGAGCAAGTGCGCAAACGTGAATTTCCTGGAACCTCGGTTTCTAATGAACCGATTTTGCTCAAATTTGGAGGTTAGTTAGGGACTAACTTCTAAGAGACACCCTATAAGTTTCAATCAAATTGGTCGAGCAATAGCCGCTGCGCATGCGCGAACTTTAAATTTATTGTTACAACCAAAACTCCGCAACTATTCAACCAATTTCGATGAAATTTTCAGGGATTGTGTGGGTTAGGTCCTAGACGGTGGACCGCTAAATAAAATTCTACGTTGAAAATACATATACCATATACCAATAAAGAAAATTCCACATACCACAACTATTTACAACACTATTATAAACATTAATACCTGCAACCCTATCCCGCATATTATCGCCAATATTTTGGTATTCAATAACTCTTTGAATCATAATTTTTTCGCCAACTGATTCTATACGTCCATGTTACAATGAGTGAGGAAGCTATACTGTCCACCCAACTTGGCAGACGTTTTTAAATAGGTAAGTTGGCACCTAGGTACCTACTGACTTTCCACCGACCTGTAACTTCCAATAGTAGGACTTCGGGAGTACCACTTCAAAAAAGGAGTACCATTACTCTATTTTCGTGTATCCAAAAATATGAGAGGACCCCAACTCGAAAAGTACCTAGTACCTGTCCTCCCAAGAGGAGTACCTCTGGTCACCCTAGTCAAGTAGGCTAGGCATCTCTCTCCCTCACGAAGAATAACATGGAAAATAACAAATATAGTTCGACTAGAAAATTATTGAATATTGATAAGAACACCAACAGGCAGTGGTGGGAACCCCCGGGACACCAAGCAACTTCGAACTTTACAAGTACAGGATGGAGCGCAAATGCTTGATTTCCCCAAGCGTTTTTACTTTTTAGTAAAAAGATTTTACTTTTAGTAGGGATGTGTATCGATAAACGAAGTAATCGATTAAATGGTCAATTAATCAATGCCCACTGGGTAATCGATTAATTTGTAATGATTATTTTCTCCTCACGTTATCAATTATCACTGATCAGTTAATTAGAATTAATTAGAATTAATTAGAATGTTATTGTCAGTGCATACTTATACTTACCCTGTAAAGTTATTTTAAATTTATATTGTTTTGAACAGAATAACCCACGTAGTTGAAAATATGCTTGGTAGATTGAGACGTTAGGTATACATTTATCTTCTCTGACGAAGCACGTTTCCATCACAATGGTTGCATCAACATAAGCAGGAGACGAACACAACAGAGCATAATCACCGAAACACCCGTTAAAATGCTCGGAAGTTTCAAAAACCGGCTTCTTCTGGGTATTCAAAGGGACTGCTCCCATTTTCCAGAGTTCCGATTTGTTCAAAACCGTATACATTTATACTTCCAATACTAAATATAATAAAAAATATAAAGTTTGGCAATTTTCCATCAAGTTCTGTTCTTTCCCATTCTGTAATCTGTCTGTCTTTCGCGCTCCACCCTGGACCTACCTGCCAAGTCAGAATAATTCTACGACTTTATTATTGACAATCCAATGGCTCTTTCTCCTTCTTTCGTCACTTATATTGATGAAGGGACTTAGGTGATCATAATAAGAACATCTAGAAGGAACATGTAATTTTAATCCACAGTCATTTTCATACAATCGGATTTCTAGCTCACCGGATTGAGAATACCTGTGTCCCAAATTAAGAACTATTCTCAAATTAGGTACCTTTCCTCCAATTAACACTTTCAGTTCAAACTCAAATTCAACCAAATAGGAGTTATGAGTTTTTGGAATAATTGGTATCTTTGTTTTTATGACTTCGGTACAGTGTGTTTCATTCTGAAGTGATTCACGGTAACAGTAAGTAGGTACCTATAATTGCAGGGTTCATCGTCTACAATTCCGAGTGCTGATCATTTTGAGTAGTCTCGGAGTTAGCCTGAGGTAGATTCAAAGAGTCCCAGAACTGCTGACCGACTGTCTCCTCGGTTTTCCACAGGTTCTCCGACGGGTTCGAGCTCTTCACGTCCAGGAAGGTGATTTTGGGCAGCCCAGATTTCACGGAAGACCAACCGGAGACTGGATCCCTGAGAAAATTTCCAGAGGTTTAGTAGATACACAGCCAGAGTATATTTCGAAAACATAAATTTAAAATAATAGGCTACAAAACCTGGAGAATGGATGAAAATTTGTATTCCTGAGTTCCCGCTAAAATGGAAATGGCAGCTGAAAAGGCTTGGAAAGAGGGCGAGTCCTGGCAAAAGCGCTAATCCGTTATTCCAGAGATTCCACGTTACCCATTAGAGTTACTCCACGTCAACGTCAGAGCTAATTAATTGAAACTATGTTGGAGGATTTTTACTCAGAAAATAAAAGATAGCATTAAGCTGAGCCAGAGATTGGAACGTTTCAAACAGGAGATTGGTGAGCTGTCCATCCAGTCCAGAAGAGCAGTGAATCGCTGTGCGAAGGAAGAATAGCTTAGAACCGAAGCAGACAACTGGTAGCTAGGAACTGGTCGAACAGTCTGGAGGAAGAATAGCCCAACTATAAATGAGTGGTTTTTCATCAACAATTAATGGCGAATAACCTGACCAAGGCGTGCTATATGCCACACAGCTCTTCTTCCTCCAAATGATCTTAGGTTAGCAGTTTTTCCTGCATACAAAATAATTACAAATCATTCTTTTCAGCCGCTATGATGTTTCAACCTAAGTTTTGAATTTTTCAAAATTATCTCCCAAGCTGTTTTCATTTCTTACGAAAGAATAATATTGAATTAGCGACCTAGATGAAACGATTGATATTCACCCAAAAACCCACGATTTCTTGCAAAAGCATGCTTTTCATGATGCCAGATTGCCAGCTAGAGATGGGTCGCTCATTAAAGATCCGGCTCTTTGAGCCGGGTCTTTCAGAAGAGCGAGTGAACCACGGGTCAGTAAAAAAGAACCGCGGCTCTTCGGATCTTTTGAGCTCAGTGCTGGTAGTGTTCGGTTAAGATCGGTTCTTCAAAAGAGCGAGTGAACTGCGGATCAGTAAAAATGACAAATGAATCGCGGTTCTTCGATCTTTGGATCTCTTGAGATCCAGTAAAATAAGTGAACGGCGGCTCTTCGATCTTCGGTTGTTTTGAGATCGGCAGTGTTCGGGAAAATTAGGACCTCCTTTTCGTCAGCTCACTGTTGCCAACCCGTACGATAATTCCGAGGGAAAATACGATATAAGTCGATCAAACAATACAATTTTGCGGAATTGTATCGTACCACCACATGCATTATTGTATTTTCGGTCGTAAACTTTACCGTATTTTTCCAGTGTTTTCTGTGACCCACTTTCTGGTTCTTTCCGTTGTTTTTTCTCCCTGTTTGATTTTTACATCATGATTTTTTGTGAGGAGCTTTCTGATACAAGTTCAAAAGGCATGCAAAATCACAGCCTTATCTTACCAATATTATCAATATTGAAGCTTACGTACTTATTGGTTCGTTTATTCTCTTTCACCTTGGTTACCTTAATTTTCTTTGTTGAATATCACGATATAACATCAAATTGTTATATTATAAAAATGTTATACTTACCTACTAAGAAATTTTTTTTTAAATTGTGGTTTGTCATTAGAGGCATAAAAAAATGCAGATTTCATATAAATAAATATTTTACCAAAAAACTGTATTTTCAAGTCTTACTTATTCATTGCTTTAATCGTGTTCATTTATTAATTTTCGTTGATTTTTGAAGGATTTGTTGAGCATCTTTATTGAACAACAGCGCTTTTTGGGTTATTATTTTCAATAATGAACCATTGGAATCGAGCAATAGAGAAATTATTCCCTCTCGCCCTCAAAATTTCATGGCTTAGGATTCAAGGTAGTGTAGAATCTAATAATCGAATAAACATTTCCGGGCAGAACTAAAATAAACCGTTGTGTAACAATTTGTAGCGTTTTTCATCGTATTTTCATCTCTACAATAAATACGAGCTCAAAAGAGCCAAAAAGAGCCACTGATCCGTCGAAAAGATCCGGATCTTTTGAATGAGCGGAGCGCTCAGAGCCGTTCTTTTTGGTGAACCGTTTTGCCCATCTCTATTGCCAGCTCGGCGTCAGCGGCATGTCGGATGAATCTCAGCTGGTATTCAGCAGACAGCAACATTAAAGACACCGTAGAGGTAATTCTCACTCCGGCAATACAGAAGCCAATTTCCAGTTTCTAGAGGCTGGATTTCACAAAGGTAAAGTAAGTAAAGTAAACAACCATTTCAGGTTGAATTTTCGTCCGACTGCCATTCCTGGCGTCGCGGACGTCATCAGCTGTCTTTCCAAGGGAAGATCAGAATTCGTTCTGATGACTTCGCTCATGGCTTCCCATTGCCTCACCGCCCTGTGTTGGGCGAGCCGCGAACGGTCGAAAACGCGCCCGGCACCCGAGATTTGAACTCACGATCTTCCCGCAAGGATTGGTTCGTGTCTCGGGCCCAGAAACGCGTCGGCGAACGAGCACGGCTATCCGGACCCCCAGCAATTTAGGGGAGAAATTTGTGCTTAAATACGTAAAAACGTGAATTTTCCAATGAAATCGACGTTTTGACGAGGGAACTGCGGGTTTACACCGCCGCCGCTCCTGCCACCCTTCGTCCAAGCACTAAGTCGATTTCTTTGAAAATAATTCACGTTTTTCCATGTTGAAACACAAATTTATCATCAAAATTTGATTGTAAAATATCTTTTGATTAAGTAATCCAAAAGAAAAAATAGCAAATTTTGCCATTTTGACAAAAATTACTTCATCAGGACCCCAAAAATAATTGTTTGTAGGCACTAGAAAGATGGGAAATTTGATGCCCTTTCCAACGGTGACCTTATTTTTACATTTTACGGTAAATTAAGGTAGTAAAAAAGTAATTTTAGTAAAAAAGGTCAAAAATAAGAGCAAAAAATTTTGAAATTGAAAAACATATTGTTTAGTAATGCATGCATTCCAGGGGACGTCCCATTGGATAAGTATTGGATCAGTTTAACCAGTTGTTAAGCGATAAGACTGTTTCTCTCGATGTAATTTATTTATTACTTTAGGCAAGAAATAGTGACACCCCCCCACTATTATAAACCATAACACTTCTAGCGGCATGATAGCCTCGAATCTGAAGAGCATTTTGAAATCCATGATCTACGACACCCAACATGCGAATTCGAGTTACCCCACCACCACCACCAATGGTGCCGGTCTGGCACCAAAGCGGAAATACGTCGTAACATTGAACTTTCATCTATTAGGTTTAGTAGGCAGTCCGTCGAATGTCACATCCTTATTCAAGGTGAAACACCAAAAAACCCAAGAAATATGAGGTTTAAGGTGCCCTGGCGCCATGGTGGCACCACTTTTATTTCCATGGTGGTACAGAAAGTAATTAATGCAAACCCTAAGGTATAATGAGAATTTTTCCTCAATTTCAAAGCTTGGATACAATTAGTAAGCAGTAAAGGAACCGAAATATTGAAAAATTGGATATTTTGTGAATATTATCCCCCACCCATCCCCTCCTCTTGCAAATTTTGGTACTCTGGTGAAATCATGTACAACTCGGAAGTCATTTTAGTCAAACAAAAAAAGAAACACACAAATCGGTTGGAAATTGAGGCCTGGGCAAAGTTTATAAGATTATGCTCAAAAACACACGTTTTTTGAGCATTCACCTCCCCTTTCCCCTCCTTAAAAGGCGAAATTCGAAATTCCGTCGCCGTAGTGCACAACTAGATGATTTTCCGCGTCGAACAAAAAAAGAACCAGGAAAATGGGTTGAGAACTAAGGCCTGGGCAGAGTACACAAGATTTTGTTACACACACACACACACACAGACATACACCTATGGTTTTTTTTCGCGGATTTGGATTCAGAATGGTCTAAAACGGATTACTGTGTGGTTATTGCTTCCGAGTCTACCAAGGTAGCGGAAGCTTTGTTTTCACTTTTCAAGGATGAAAAAAAAAAGTTCTCCAAAATCAAA
Source organism: Apolygus lucorum (assembly GCA_009739505.2). Lineage (NCBI taxonomy): Eukaryota > Metazoa > Arthropoda > Insecta > Hemiptera > Miridae > Apolygus > Apolygus lucorum. Next base: position 45,405,239 of record CM019168.2, on the reverse strand, counting down.
ATTTTCACTCGCGTTTTGCGTTTTAGACCTTTCTGAACAATTTTGGTTCCGTGTCTGTGTGTCTGTCTGTCTGTCTGTCATGAATTCCTTGTAACGCGCATAACTATACGAAGTTATTGTCCGATTTCGATGAAATTTTCAGGGATTGTGCGGGTTGGTGTGTAGACGGTCCCCTATGAAAATCATCATCCCCGGACTGATAGAAGCGACTGCGCATGCGCAAACGTGAATTCCTTGTAGCGCCCATAACTTCCACATTTTTCATCCGATTTCAATGAAATGTTCAGGGATGTTACAGATTAGTATTTAGATGGTCCCCTATGAAAATCACCACCTCCTGACGGATAGAAACGACTGCGCATGCGCAAACGTGAATTTCCTTGTAACGGCCATAACTTCCACATTTTCAACCCGATTTCAATGAAATTTTCAGGGATGTTACAGATTAGTATTTAGATGGTCCCCTATGAAAATCATCATCCCCGGACTGATAGAAGCGACTGCGCATTTTTTTAAATCTAATCACATACACCTACTCACTTAATTTTTCATCCGAAGTTGATGAAATTTTCTAGGATTGTCCAGATTAGCGTGTAGATGGTCCCCTATGAGGGTAATGAAAGGTACTTAGAGATTAGTGTTTTGAGATTAACTACTATGCATCAGATCATCTATATAATCGAGTTATGGATACGAGGAAGCTATGTGCCACACCCACTTGGCAGACGTTTTTTTTTTCTGTTGAGTGTTGTCCTCCTTCACCCCAGATCGATCGCATAAGGACGCCCAAGTCTTACTGTGGGACGTCCTAAAAATGGAAAAAACGTCTGCCAAGTGGGTGTGGCACATAGCTTCCTCGTATCCATAACCCGATTATACAGATGATCCGATGCAAACACCGATAGTAGCAAAACCGGTAGTTAGTATCAAAACACCGATCTCTAAGTACCTTTCACTACCCTCATAGGGGACCATCTACACGCTAATCTGGACAATCCTAGAAAATTTCATCAAATTCGGATGAAAAATTAAGTGAGTAGATGTATGTGATTGGATCAAAAAAATACTTAGCCTCGGCTGGGATTCGAACCCGCGACCCCTGGGGGACAGTTGAAGTCATGGCTGTTACAGGGAATTCACGTTTGCGCATGCGCAGTCGCTTCTATCAGTCCGGAGATGATGATCTTCATAGGGGACCATCTACAACCTAATCCACATAATCCCTAAAAATTTCATCGAGATCGGGTGGAAAATGTAAAAGTTATGGCCGTTACAAGGAAATTCACGTTTGCGCATGCGCAGAGGCTACTATCAGTCCGAAGGTGATGATTTTCATAGGGGACTATCTAAATACTAATCTGTAACATCTCTGAAATTTTCATTGAAATCGGATAGAAAATGTAGAAGTTATGGCCGTTACAAGGAATTCACGTTTGCGCATGCGCAGTCGCTTCTATCAGTCCGGGGATGATGATTTTCATAGGGGACCGTCTACACACCAACCCGCACAATCCCTGAAAATTTCATAGAAATCGGACAATAACTTCGTATAGTTATGCGCGTTACAAGGAATTCATGACAGACAGACAGACAGACAGACACTGAACCAAAATTGTTCAGGAAGGTCTAAAACGCAAAACGCGAGTGGAAATTTTGATTTTGGAGAACTTTTTTTTTCGTCCTTGAAAAGTGAAAACAGCTTCCGCTACCTAGGTAGACTCGGAAGCAATAAGGGGGGAAATTGAAGAATCGGCTCCCGAAGTTTTCCGGTCCTTAACATGGGATGTATAAGCCGTATAAGCTGATTATGTAGCGGTAACTCACTCTGCGATGAACTTCATCCAGATGTCAGTCATGGTTTCGGCCATACCCATCAATTCAGGGAAATCCTTGATTGGCTTGAGGTATAAAGCGTTGAACAAATATGAGTTGTCGCTCCCGTGAGACGCACCACCTGAGAAAAATCATCGGTAGTAAATACTCGTATTACATAGTTGAGGAACACCGACAAGTCAAAATTCAAATAACGAAAGTTCATGAAAAAACTCTGTAAATTATTACACAAAAGTTTATTGTTTTTCTGCATAGATCACTGGCCTGTCACTATCATATTGATTTTCGCTTCTCAAACAAGTTTATATTAAATATAAACTTTAAATTTATAAACTTTAAATTTTAAAGTAATAAACGCTCCACGCTTAATTCGAAGATACAGGGAGTTGTGGTTGCCTTCATTACCAAAACTGAGTACAACTCGAAGAAATGAACAGCGATCGCATTTTTGTCAACTCAACTTTGAACGGAGATAAGGCCTCTTTTGCGATTCGCACTCGTGTTTCTGACCCTTTCCAACCCTCAAGTTCTCATTGGGTGCGAACGGTTTGTCCTACGGAGCTCTGGATGGTTTCATTCGATTCTAAAACTCCCATTCTATTTTAAATTGGTAAAAAAACAATACTTTTATATCGAGAGTCTTCGAGCTAGGGCGTTTTGAAAATTTCAGCAGTTGTTTTTCACCCTTTCATCAACCAAAAGCTTAGGGGCACAACGAAGGCCCATCATAACTAAGGGAATTGTTGCGTACGGCAGACGGACGGAATTTTTTTTTAATTCCATTCTCGGATTCTACATTAATACCTTCAAACGTAAACCAGAAAATTTTGAGGGGGGGGGGAGGGGAGTAATTTTTTTTCTTAGTCGATTCCAAAGAAAATTTTTTAAATTTTATTCTTATTCATAATTCTTATTTTATTCTATTTTTCCATTTTATTTTATTTTTTTAAATAGCAAATCAAAATTACAAAAATTACTTTATTACACCGTTGTGTTATATTTTGCTGAGCCCTTTTCCCGATGTCATCTCACGCAATTTCGACCAGTTGGTCCTATGGACTCGATGATATGATGATGCGTTGGTATCACATTAATCACATTAATTTAATTATTTATCAGATAGGTACCTTTGTATCCCAAGCCATCGAAAGCTGCTTCCAACATATTGAATTTAGTTGGACCGACGAAGGAGAATCTGTACGAATATACCGGAGACGTTTGATGTTCTGCGTGAAGAATAGCTGCTTTCTGGATTCCGTCCACAAACATTCGTTCACCAAACATCTGAAAAAAGTAGTCGATGTATTCATAATCGAGGGCGAATTTCGGGGATATTTGGAAAAACATTTGAACCCATAACGAGACACCACAGTGTGGGTGCTACCAGGGAATTATCAGAGTGCAAATTCGGCATCACAGCTTGACTGCAATAAATTCGGCCAATCTAGTCTGCTATCTGCTCCAGCTGGTCACATCCCATGCCAAGCCTAATCAAAACTATTGAGTCTGGCATGCTCACTGGTGTCTTCAAGATACCACCTGAATCTGTTCGAAGTGAGCTCCTCCCATTCAAGTAAAAGACCCCGACTGGCTCTTGACAATCGTCGAGAACTATCTAACGACGAATAGGCTCTAGTGTGCGCTACCTCTTACAAAACTGTAAGTTCTCCGTCTTTACTGCTACAAACGCATCTCCTTACCTGTGAATACTCCCTAGCACTATCTTTCAGTGGTTTGTCGCCCAGGAATCGCTTCCTGATTTGTTGCGCGATCTCCTTCCCTTTGACAGGATCGACGTCGAACAAGTTGGCTTGCGGTATCACCACGTCCCAATTGCTTTCAACAGCTTCCAATTTTTTTTCGTCTAAGTAGGTGTCTGAAATTTGGACATAAAATATAATTGGTTTAGAAAAAAATTATGTTGAGTCATAAGAATGTACCTATAATTTATACAAGAAAAACAACAGAATATCTTGAGAAATTCCACGTTTTATCCTCAACTTTAGAGCAAAATATTCATTTTTCCAAAACTCTAACTTACTTGTAAAGACAATAGATACACTAACGCATTTCTAGTTGTTTTCTGGTTTTTCGAAAATCGAAACATAAAAAGTTTCATAAAACATTTGATGCGAATTATCATATTAGTTCCTACTTAGAAAAGTAGGATCCTAGGATATTTTTCAGAAATTGTACGTAGGTACCTACACAAAGAATAAATCCTGTAATTTCTATCGAATTCCTAGGATGGCTCAAAAACCCTCGATAAACAAAGCAATTACAATACAGCGGTTCATTTTCCAGTTTGATTCCTTCTTTACTGACCTATAGAACAATAGCATTAAATGCTCAAATTTTACTCAAATTTTGAGTAAAATTTTTACTCAAATTCTGAGTAAAATTTTTACTCAAATCTTGAGTAAAATCTTCTGTACCGTACTTTCTTTTGGTATTATTTCGATTTATATTCGGTTTTAATGAATAAATCATTTAGTGGATTTTGTCTAAGTTCAAAGTTGGGGAAAGTGATGCAGAGAGATACTGCTGCTTTTGACATCATCTACGAGTGCATTGTGTGGTTTCCTGCTCATTGAAGCTTTTTTATCAGCAATATGATGGATTTTCACGTTACGTAAATACGATTCCATCATAAGTCCGCCATTCTTAATAATTAAGTAGCCCTGTCTGATCAATTTTCTCTATTGTGATATGAAATCTGTAATGCCTGTGATAAGAGATATAACCTGAGATTGTTGTTCTTGTTAAAATTGAAAAAGTTCTCCTTTCTGTGATCCCCTCTAGTCGTCGTTTTATTGTTAATTAGTTTTAAATAATTTTTAGATCCTGCCAGTGATTTGAAAAGAATAATTGTCATGGAAATGGACGAAGGTATTTTTTGAGATTTTCTATTTTTGTATGTTTTTAGTTAGTAGAAAGTTCTTCAAAATTATGTTGAAATGTGTTACTGGTTTTCCAGTGAGAATAGTTTTCAAGATTGGCAGAGGTGAGATTTGGTGATTGAGGAGGGATGGAAGATAGTGGGAGAATAATTGCAGAGTGAACATAGGTAGGTTGTTTTGTTTTCTTTCTATTTTTTTAATGTTTGTCTGTGTGTTAGTGTGTGTATTGTTCAGTTCTTGTTTGCTTATATTCTTATTGGTTTTTAGGTGACGAAGAATAGGTTTAATCTTGGTGGCTCATTTTTAATGGTTTTAATAAAAAGTAATTATTAAGTAATAACTTTTTTGACATAATATTTTTGACTGGTTGGTTATACTAACCGTGATTGTTCATGCTACTGTTATTTTTTAGTCTTCAATTAATTATTTTTTTTCTTGTAGGCTTGAGAAAGGGGCCATAGTTTGCCCGAAAGCGCTTGCCAAATAAATGTTGAAAAAAGTATATTGACGTCCTCTGCTTCCTTCTCCACAACAACCAAGAAAATAATTAAGTTTGTTAATAATTGTGTTGTTACCTATCTATGGCGCAAACAAGAAAGCAAACCGTGAATTTCAGCTGGGAGCGCCTTCATCGTGCATGTACGCTATCCTTCTACACTCCGCAACATAGCGTGGCCTAACCACTCCGTTCGCTGTCAAACTCAAGGTGGTCTCAATCGGTCGCGCGTTCCGGGTTAGTATTTCACGAACTTACCGGCGCTCAAACTTTAAAAGTTGTACTTAAATTTGAAATTATCAAGGAATCTAATTTTATATTTTCAAGGATTTTCGGATTTCATGAGTGCAGCAGCCTAGAGAATTGAAAAATTAAAAAAGATTACTGCTAGACTCATCAAAATCGAACAATGATGAGGAATTCTGTTTGCATTTTTCCTGAATAGTTAATGGTGTGGGAAAGATGAAAATCGGGTTGATTTTGGAAAATAAGTCTCCTGTTACTTTTAAATACATTCAAAATTTAAGATTTAAAAAAACACGGAGAAACGGATTTCTTCAACTTGAAGAGGAAACGCTTGCTGATTGGCTATTTGGATCGCCATCCCCTCCAATTGTTGCCCGATGGAACGACAAAATCGTCTTATCCAAGAGGAAAGTTATTAAACAAAAACAGGGGAAACCTCATTTTTTCCATCTTGCTTTTTCTTTTTTTCTCTTAGTTCTTCGATTTCAATCTTTACTGGTTTTGAAATGATGCCTCTGAGGACTATACAAAGTGAGATTTCACGATCTCAGAGCTTCAAGTGGCCGTACATGAACTATTGCTGGTTGACGTCATCCTCCCGGTTTTTTAAACGTTCATATTTTCTACATCATTTTGTTTATTCGTAAATTAGGAAGTACGGGCTGAAAGTTTGCCCTAGGGGGTTTTTCGAGGTGCTGAATCCGATTTTGGGGTCAAAAATGGGAAATTCCGACATGGTACAATTCCTCATTTTTGACCCCAAAATCGGATTCAGCACCTCGAAAAACCCCCTAGGGCAAACTTTCAGCCCGTACTTCCTAATTTACGAATAAACAAAATTATGTAGAAAATGTGAACATTTATAACTGACCGTATTTTTCTCAGGCAATTATTGTTCGATTTTGAGGATTTCTGCAGTAATATTTAGATAGAAGAGAGAGAAACTTGTGTTCATGCTGCTTTTTTGGAAATTATTCTAGTGTACTAAAGTTCGAATGATCAGAAAATTAGAGGCAGGAAGCTCCAAACCTGGGATGACTATCTAGTCTGAATATGCGAGGGCAACAGCAACTTCCATTCGACGAGAAGCCATGATAACTCTTACGGACTGCATTCAGACGAATTACTGAGGTCCAGGACAGTAAAATAGAAGGCAGAAGACGAAGAAGACTTACTAAGTGAAAAGATGGACCCCTCGTCGTCGCAGTAAGAGAAGAGAGCAGGAACGTCATTGAAACCCTTTGCCTCGATGAGGTCGATGGGGTGCTCGTCTATGAAGGCGTTGGGACCTGGAGGTTCCACCACCGGAAGGAAAGGCAGCGTCAATATATCACCCCCCTGTAAGTTAATGAAACTAAATTACCCAATAATTATGACATTTATAAATTTTTGAAATAATTAGTACACAAATCCACATTTTTTGAGATTCTCTACTATAAATTTCGATTAACCTCTAAAGTCGTTATAAGAATGGTTGAAACCGAATGGGTAGAAGATAACATTATGTAGATAGTTTGGAGTTTGATTGTCGCAAGTAATCCCTCTAATAACCATTTAAAACACTACACGAAAAAAGTGATCATAATAAATAAACCTTCTTGAACTTAAATTTCTAATTTAGATTTTTTTAACGCATCATGTTTTATGTTGCTTATGAAAGTTTATTATCCAGATTGGCAGTCTTAAATAGACGCCATGTGAAATTTCAGCTTCTTGGGGCCACCAGATGCTAGTTTAGTACACCCAGCCGATCAGGGAGGATCTCAGTAGGCTACTGAATTTGAGGAGACCCTGATGGCTTCAAAGCAGTGGCAGCTACTGATAGGAGCATAGGCGCACGTGCACCCGCAGCCAAAGAAAAAAAGAAAAAACAAATCAAAGTTAATTCCTCTGGGTTTGAAGAGTAAGTTGGGGAGTAGCATCGAAGATGTGCTCCTGGCTCTCAAGTTTCATGGTTTCCTTATCGTAAACAAACAAAACTGGTAAGGGCATTTCCCGTTTTTCGTTTTCGGTCCACTGTTTTGTTCAAAGTATTGTGATTATTTAGGAGTGTTGTAGGTACTATGAATAATTCGGTGCATTACATTAAAGTAAACTATTCATGTTTGTTGGTCGTGGAAAAGTGCAACATTTGAGAAACTGGACGCCCCTTGCTGTCTCTACCTGGACTCCAGCAGACGTTAAAATTTAAAAATCGTGCAGATTCGTACCGTAAGTTTAATGTTGAATATTATAAGAAGGTAGATTGGCTTTGCGGGTGTGAAGTGACTAACAAATTATTGCGCTTTGTTTGCCTACTTTGTTCTACTAACTGAAATGAGGCTTGAGTTGAAGATGGCATAAGTGATCTGGCCCATTTAGCCAAAAAAAAAAAATTGAAAAACGCATTGGCTGTCTAACGTAAAAACGCTCTGGTAGATTTGCGTATACTGGGCCGTGAAAATATAATGCAACAACTCGACAGTGCATCTTAATCTAATGCAAAAAGCCGAAACTGAATTCTGTCCCTTCTCCATAGCTTCTCCTGATCTCTGTGCATCCCCTGAGTTTCAGGGCAGGAGCCGCCACTACTTCAAAGTGTCATCATAGTTCGTAGATACCGTAACTAATACCAAAAAGTGTTTTTGTGCAAAGGAAAATGGCGAAGATAAAGTTCAGTTGCAAAAAATGGGTTAAGCCTTGGTGGTGTATAAGGTGAAGGTGTCGGTCCCGGTCACTCTTGCTATCCTAAAGACAAGAAACATGTCAAATCAACTTTTTCCCTGCATTTAAACTCCTATCTCCTTACATTAATTGACTACATCCAACAATATTTTTTTCCTCCTTAACCCTAATTGGACCATGGTACCACTAGTCACCGAAAACATCTCAGGAACTCCACAGCTCTGCCAAAGTGTCACCGGAGTAACCAAAATTACATTGAAATTTTAGATTTCATGGACAGCAGAATTTTTTGTGGGCTTATGATAATTGATGATAATTATGACAAAAAATTTCTAAAGAAATCGGTGAAAAACAATTAACGAAATGATTGTCATAAAATCATTTGACTTCTAACAACTTACCTACAAAACATTTTTCAAAAAATTAAGCTATATCCATTAACTTTTAAATTGCAATTTAAATCTAGTTAATCTGGTGACACCTGGGACTGCGGGGGAATTCCTGAGATGTTTTCGGAGACATGACGGTAATATTACGGTTAAAAAGATGAGATTTTGAGGAAATTTTTGGTGACAAAAGAAAGCCTTTGGCTCGCATCTTTCTCGATGTTTTGTTTTATCTCTTTCTCTCTCTCCCACTCTATTGTATACTAGCTGAAAAGCCTACTAAAAGTAGGCAAAACGCTTCTTCCTACTCTCCCCGCATCCCACTCCCTCCGGCTCCTCCCGCCTCCGATTCCCCCCCTCCCGCCCCTCCGACTCGTCCCGCCTCCCACGACCCCTCCGTGCATACGTACGTACGGTTGGCGTTTTATTATATTAGATTACCGTCATAATGGCGACAGCTCCTATCACGTGTTCAGCAGGGCGTTCTCGTAGACACCTCAGAGTCAGCAAAGTGTCGTTGATTGGACATCCGAGGGCTTTAGCAAATGACAAAGCGGTTGCCCTCGGGTTTTTCGTTATCGCCCAAGGATTGAGCGGTGAACCACTGTTGGAAATCGCTTTTTTGAACAGACCTGCAACAACAATGGGACGGATTGCGAATCTCGGACATGAAGTAAGTAAACATCATTTCAGGTTGGATTTTCGTCCGACTGCCATTCCTGGTGTCGGACAGCTGTCTTCCAAAGGGAAGATCAGAATTTGATCTGATGATTTCGCTCATGGCTTCCCATTGCTTCACCGCCCTGAGTTGGGACGAGGGAGGCGATGAGAGCCCCGGCTGCCGAAAAATGCACGCTGCCGGCGATGAGCCTTGAACCCACCATCCCTGCAGAGGTCGGTCCAAAGTCCCTTGCCAAACAACGACGCCCCAACGAACACAATATTCGGACATGAATATTGCGCTGTTACACTAAATCCAAGAATTAATTTTTTCAAAGAAAAAAATTCTATCATACATTTTAGAGGATGACTTGTGGAATTGTCAGGCACTCCATCACACTTTTTTCCTTACAATGTAGAAACCCAAAAACAAACGTCTGCAGGTGGGTGTGGCATACCTATATATTAGTTTCCGCACTGTGGACCAGTTTTGGTACTGTGATCAATTTCCAAAAATCACATCTCTACATCATTCCAGTTAATAAACTAGTCGAGGATCAATTTTAATCAAAAATGTAAACGGAAATATGCGCTAAAAACGAGTTGCAGGGTTGATTTCCATCACAGTGTGACTTCCTAAGGTGATAGTCGAGCATTACCAAGCATTAAGGCGGGTTTTAATCGTTCCCAGCTCCTAACAAGTCATAATGTACGGTGGTAGCAAGGCCTACCTACACCATGAGAAGGTATAAGTTGACTTATCTGTTCTAAGTGCCATTGTAAATCTAAGATGAACTGTGAAAACGTACCTAGGTGGTTTTTTATACAGCATAAATAATATAGATCACGATGCGAAAGTCTTTTTTTTTTTTTTTTTCAAAAGAGCATGGGTCAGGAATAACGGTAATTGGGTCTGTTCGTCGAGAAAATGTTTAGAAGAAGTTAGGGAAGCTAATGAAAGTGGAAGATTTAAATGATGTGACGTAGCAAGTTGTTGTGACGTATTAACTTGCTGACCTTGAATCAAGGCATTCCACTAATCCCAGGCAGTCTCGAACGCCCCGTGGCCATGGATAATACAAAATACTACACACACGCCCGCGGCATAGAGGAGCATCTAGGGAGAGAAAGTGGTGGAACGGCTTGAGTGCTACCTGGCGACCTCAAAACCTACATTACCTATCTCTTATCGGTCCGTTGATGTGATGTCAACTCCGTATCGTTGACACATTTTACCGAGAATTCTAGTAGTTTTGCCTTGCTGATTTTCGGCGTGTGTTTCCCCTGATTTCGCGAATCCCCCAGTGCGAGAATCTGGACGACTGAATCTCCGAATATTACCTCGCTGTGACGAAGTGCTACCCTGAACTTACTTTCATTTCATCAATTCCAAAATTTGTAATCTCTGTAAAATTGATACCTACTTGCTCGGGAAGGTTCATCTAATCGTCGCCAGGCAGGGCTCAGGCTATTCCACCACTTTCTCTCCCTAGATGCTCCTGCAGCATAGTGTGTGTGCGTCCATGGAGGCCCGCCTTTTTTTCAAACGTGTGATCTCATTATTTAATTTGTCTACCAGATGTTATTGTATCATTGAGCAAAAAGTTGGAGTATAGAGATTTTCAATGGTGCTGAATCCAAATTTGAGGTCAAAAACCTGAATTTCCGACCCACCGAAATACCCCATTACCTGGTGGCGAGGTAATTGGGTTACCTGAACTGGTCGGTAATCCCTATAAAATCCCCGGTCCGTATTAAACATGACAAAAACACCCCAAATATGCTCTCAAAAAGGAAAGTCCCGAAATATGCATTTATATCCTCTTTAAATTCAAAATTGGAACACCAAATTCGATGGTCAATTTTTCAACTATGTTTTGATCTATTCATGTTCAAAACTTGAAGGTGAGAACTCAATCGCAATTCCGACCCTGAATTAGGATCATGACACAACTAGCAGGTAGCGGGACAGGGCGGAATCCACTCGAGCTGTAAATACGATCGCTCTCTCGAGATAAAAATATCTCCTAGTCATTCTACCAAATGTACGAGTAACAAGTAAACAAAGCTGGAGTGTAGGATTGTTACAAATAATGAGACCATTACGAGATAACAGTTTAGAGTACAGCAAGAGACAACAGAACTGATAATTAAAATCGCCGAAATCTAGAAAGGCTCAAGTTAATTTTCCTGACACCTCCCAAAACTGATGAAGCAGAGTTTCACCAGGATTTTGCGTACGCCCAATTTTTTAGGACGTCCTACAGTAAGACTTGGGCGTCCTAATGCGATTAATCTGGAGTGAAAGAGAACAACACTCAGCAGGGGAAAAAACCACGCACTAATCCGTTTTAGATAATTATGAATCCAAATCCCCGAAAAAACCATAGGTATATGTCTGTATGTGTGTCTGATAAAATCTTGTGTAGGCCTTATTTCCCAACTGATTTGCGAGATTATTGCTTCCGAGTCAACCAAGGTAGCGGAAGCTTTGTTTTCACTTTTTAAGTTTGAAAAAAAAGTTCTCCAAAATCGAAATTTCCACTCGCGTTTTACGTTTCAGACCTTTCTGAACAATTTTGGTTCCGTGTCTGTCTGCGTGTCTGTCATAAAATCCTTGTAACTGGCACACGAAGTTATTGTCCGATTACGACGAAATTTTCAGGGATTGTGGGGGTTGGCGTGTGGACGGTCCCCTATGAAAATCAACACCCCCGGACTGATAGTAGCTGCTGCGCATGTGCGAACGTGAATTCCATGTAACAGTCATTATTTCCACATTTTCTATCCGATTTCGGCGAAATTTCATAGGATTGTTGAGATTGGCGTATAGATGGTCCACTATGAGGGTAGTGCAAGGTATTTGAACCAGTTTTTTTTTTAAAGGGGTTCTGTGTCATTTGTGAAACTTTCGGGAAAACGCAAAAAACTGTCCCAAGTCGTCAAAACGATCAAAACATCCCATTTTTTGAAATATTCCAATACAGTTAAATACTCCACAATCCTCCAGAATGTTTCAGATTTTTTCAGCAAGGGGAAGTGTATCAAACTGCAATTTGAAATGCTCTCACATACCCCCTTTAAAAAAAATCGATTTTTCAGGACTGAAATCATTTAAATAAACAGCTTTATTCATTGAATGAAACATATTTTGATTAAAATATGTACATAAAACATCATAACATAAAATATGTATATGATCAGTTTATTCAAAATTAAAATCCAACCAACCAAAATCAAAATTTCCACTTATTTACGTTTCAGACCTTCCTGAACAATTTTGGTTCCGTGTTTGTCTGTCTGTGTGTCGGTCATGAAATCCTTTCCACAGCCATAACTTCTACATTGCTCATCCGATTTTGATGAAATTTTCAGGGATTGTGCGGGTGGGGGTGTAGATGTCCCCTATGAAAATCATTACCCCCGGACTGATAGTAGCCGCTGCGCATGCGCAAACGTGAAATCCTTGCCACGGCCATAACTTCTATATTTCCCATCTCATGTGGATAAAATTTTCAGGGATTATGCAAGATGTGATGATGATGGTCCCCTATGAAAATCATGGCCCCCAAATTGAAAGTATCTTATGCGCATGCGTAAACGTGAAATCCTTGTTACAGCCATAACTTCTACATTTTGCAACAATGTTCAGATATTGTGCAGGTTGACGTGTAGATGGCTCACATAGCCCCTTTCAATAGACATCGGAAATTTCAACTTGTTTTTCTATGGGAAGCGTCAATGATACGAGGTTCCTTTTAATCGCAATCGATGTATGGAGACCCAGAAAATTAAAGAAAGTGAAAATGGCCGAAAATGTTACATAGCCCCTTTAAAAAAAAAATGGGTTCATTTATAGATTGATGTTTTGAGATCAACTAGTATGCATCGGATATATACAATCGGGTTATGGATAGGAGGAAGCTATGTGCCACACCCACTTGGCAGACTTTTTTTGTTCGACGCGAAAATCTATCTAGTAGTGCATTACGTCATCGGAATTTTAAATTTTGCCTTTGAAGGAAAAAAATGGGGTGCATTTTCAAGCATAGTTTTATGTACTTTGCCCACCCTTATTCTCCAACTGATATGCGAGATTATTTTTTCGTCGACTCAGATGACTTCCGAGTTCCACATTATTTCACCAAGGCATCAAAATTAGCAAGGGAGAGGCATCAAATTTGGAGGAGGGGTAATATAGGCAAAATATACGATTTTTCAATATTTTGGTTCCTTGAGCACTTATTAATTATTGTACTCAAGCATTGAATTTGAAGGAACATTAGCAAAATACCTCTTGATTGTCATGAATTTATTCTTTGCGACACCATGGAACAAATCAGTGGTGCTAGGACACCAGAAACCACGTATTGGGTAAGATGAGATCTTCTACATACTTCCTACCAAAACTAACAGATGACGACGTATAACCCCTTTGGTGCCAAAGTATTACAATAATTGGTTGTGAAGAGAAGGAGGGGGAGAGAAGACTACAAAGAAGAATTTGCTTGTTGGGTATCGTAAAGCACAATGCTGTTCAAATTCGAGGTTCCCATGCAGCTAGAAATGTTATGGTGGCTAAGTTGTCCAAATTCTTTAAATTAGGTTATCCATTTAGAACGAGAAGTTATTGCTAACTAGCAGGTACGAGTATCAGAGAGTAATTGTATAAAAGCTACCTGCACTTGACGGAGAGAGCATGTGGTAGTGCACACTAGCGCCTCCCGCGGACATCCCCGCGATGGTCACCTTAGTCGGATCACCGCCGAAGCTCGAGATGTATTTCTGGACCCACTGGAGAGCCAAAGTTTGGTCTTTCAAGCCGTTATTTCCAGGAACTAAGTTATCTTCCAGACTAAGGAACCCTAAAATTCAATATGCTATGTTAATATGGTTCTTTATAGGTAGGTAAGAAGTTACCCATATAATTTTTATATCTCTAAATTTAAAAATAATTTTACCCATAACTCCAAGGCGATAGTTGAAAGTGACCAAAATGACATCTCTGTCCAGAAGAATGAGCGGTCCCCATATATTGCCGGCTCCAACTTTGAAAGCCCCTCCGTGAATGTAGACGATTACGTCAAGCAGTTTTCCATCAGCTTGTTCAGAGGGGAGCTGTAAAATTATTTGGATCATCAGGGAGTTCTGAAATATTACTCGACAGAACGTACAGTATCACTATTGTTCAAAACTGTAAGTAGTTTTAGAGGAAATTCCTCTTGAACATAAAAACATACGGGGAATTCAGAATGGGGAATTTGCCTCAATTTTAGATTCTGGAATTTCAAGTCAAATTCTATAATAGGTCCCTACAATAACGTTTAACACCAGGAATACTCAAGGGAAAAAAATACCGTAGATGAAAATGCCTCTGTCAAAAAACACTGAAGATCAGCTTTGTCACCACCTCAGGTCAAAATGACGCAAAAACTGACCAAATTCCCACTGCTGTGCTCTGGCGAAGCGTAAAAGAAGTATCTCAGCAAATAGTAGAGAGTTTTTGCACGCCACTACTGGGGCCTGTGGACTTCCTCCACAAAGTTCAGAGTTTGCAGGTGACAATGAATTTGCCTTCCGCCAACAGCGGGCGAAGATGAGAGGGTTCCCCAGACAGTCACCCATTTCTAGAGCCCCCCCCCCCCCCCCTGTGCATAGTTAACCGCCCTCCTCCTTCAACTGGGTAGCATCCTCCAATGCTCGCGCTAGTCTCCTCTTAACAGGGCCCGCCAAATTTTGGTAGCAAAAACTCTCTAATATTAGAGAAAGTCAAAGTAGATTGGTAGGCACCCTTATGACTGATATTTCAAATTAATTTGGGCAACAGCACGATTTTTGAAGAAAAAAAATTATCTCGTAAGCAGTGATAAGAGAAGAAGAAGACTAATAATATTAGTCTTTGGAAAGGCTGAAAGCGAAAAGGGACCTCTTGTCGGCAAAGCTGATTTCGAGGAGAAGGCTAAAAACTGGAAGAAGGGCGAAAGTATCGATTTTTCACTTTCTATCGATTATTGATCCTTGGACCCTCTAGAACCCAAGTGTATAGGCCTGAAAGATCGAATCGAATCGAAAGTAACCTAAATAAGAAAATATCGATCTAAGAATTTAAGGTAGCATTTTGAAGTTTATGGTCGTTTTTCTCAAAATCCATTTTTTCTGTTATAAAACACTGAAATACTGCAGCTTCGTCATTTTTTGAGCAACAAGGATGCTTTTGGTCTTAGATTCTTCTTAAATCTATACAGATCGAGAAAATAGCAATAACTCCATTTCGACGAACGCCGACAAGAGGTCCCTTTTCGCTTTCCGCCTCACATATGTAGAAAAAAGAGTGAGTAAAATTGCTCCTTTCAGTCACTTTTGCGTCTGTTTATTCCCTCCCTCAGTTTGCACACTCCCGTGTTTAACCACGTAAGCTAATTGTTTCATTTATGCTTCCAGAGGTAGCACTACTGTAGAAAGCACCACAAAACCCCCTAAGAAGTGACTCTTCCTAATACTCATTCCATGAATGGAATGAGAAGAGAAAAAAAAATTATCATAATTATTATTATTATTTTGTATTATCATTCATTCCATGAATGGGAACATGGCTGCTCCCATACAGATTGCTGCTACATTTAAAATGTCCATCTTCCTTGAATTCTCTACATTTTTTGGATGCTTTTTCGAGCAGCACACTACAGTTTTCTTCCTTATCAGTGAACCCTTTCGTTTTTTTTTTTTTTTTAATTTTTAATGCGAGGCAAATTCCCCATTGTCTATAACCAGATAAAAGACTAAAGGTGACTAGCCTTCAACTTCTGCTCAAGTAAGGGATGCAGTTTGGTTTTTATAGCTGTAAAGTATTCCAGAGAATTTCCTGGCGAGTGTAAAAAACGCTGCAAATTATTACACAATGGTTTATTATTTTTATATAGATCACTCGTCTGCAAAGCCACCAACCATCAAACATGAAGAAAAACATTGATCGCATTTCGGTCGGCTAACACTTGAAAGGCGATTAGGCCACTTTTGCGATTCACACTCGTGTTTCTGATTTATCGTACGTCCAAACTTTAAATTCTCGTAGTGAGCGAACGGTTTGACCTACAGAGCTCCGCGTGGTCTCAAAAAATTCTAAAAATTCTACAGAATCTTAAATTGAAGGAAAAACAATACCTTTATATCAAAATTTTTGAGTTAGGGCGTTTTCAAAATTTCAAAATTCATTTTGGAACCCTTAGAAGTGACCTACATCAACCAAAATCTTCGGGGCACAACTAGGCCCCAAATGGAGCCTACATACCAAATTTCATCAAAATCGGTCAATGCTAAGGGGCAAAAGTGCCGCGTACGGCGGACGGCGGACGGCGTACGGACGGCCAAATTTTTATTCGATTTTTGGATTCTACATACCTTGAAACGTAAACCATCAAATTTTGAGGGGGTGTTAACATTTTTTTTTTCTTGGTCGATTCCAAAGGTTCATTATTGAAAATAATAAACCAAAATTCAATAAACCTACAAAAATAAAACAAAAAAGTTTTTTCTTAATGTTCAGCACGTTGGTGAACAGGTTTTAGTACTTGACTAAATGATTCAATGCCAGATTCATTTTATCATGCACAAAAGCCCGAGGATCCATCAAAACAAAGATAGCGACAGGAACTCTCAGACTTGCTCAGATGTGCTTCCGCACATTGAGAATAATAAAGTAAACAGGAGTTCAAGGGGCCTTTAGAGACATTTTATCTTCAATCGATTCAACTCAAGGAAAAATAAATCTATCCGCACTACAATTGTACTCGAGTACTGTAAAATTACTACTATCTTAATTATTGAGAGTAAAAAACCAAAATGATACCATAAAAAAATCACCCTTTTTCGCGTTCAAACATAAATTTTCCAGTAAAAAACAGCTTTAAAATAAAAGTTTGGAAACATAATAAAAAGTTTAGTTATGTTAGTTAGGAAGACAGGGTGGTAGAAGAGATAGTTCATACCTTACAATGATAGAAAATACTACAATGACAGAATCAATTCACTTCAATTCCTCAGGAAACTGGGAGAGGCATTTTATTCAAATTCATTCCACTTGACAATAATTTCTAGATCCGTCACTGAAACTATTTTCAGTTCACTACTGATAATATATTAGTTACCTTGGGAGTGAAAACGTTGAGGTACAGACAATCTTCAACGCCCAAGGAGTCCAAAGGATTGTGAGGAGCAAATATGGGGTTAGATTCCTGGATGCACATATTGGGTACTCTGGTTGCATTGTAGACTCCTGTCCAGGGGCCGATGGGAACCGATTGCTGCGAATGAAGACCATGAATGAGTTAGTGAAAACGCAAAACAGGTAAATACCAACCTAATATGCTCAAATTCTAAGAAATCGTTTTTTTAAATACATTATTCTACGACTAAAATAGATTTTTAGAAGCAATATTCAACTGAATGAACGTCCTTGAAGATAATTAAGGTAATGTAATACTATGCTCACCTTAAATCTGTGTTTTCCAACGGGTGGTTTAGCATAAGGCACGCCCTGGAAAGCGTAGAAATTTCGTCCCTTCACTGTTTGTTGAACAGACCCTACCAAAGTCCCCAGCGAAGTTGTTACTTGAGGCTGTAGAACCTCAGCCGACGTCAAACCCGCAATTGCAGCGCATGCGAGCAGCGCCGCATGGAGAAGAGACGGCATCGCGGACTCTTGCACGGAGGAGAGATAATGAACAACTGGACTGGACTGAGAGGAACCAAGGCCTATTAACTTATCAGATAATTCTGTAAGGTCGTTCCACCACTCTGGATACCGATGCTCCAAGCTGGGAATTCCAGTTAGATGAAATTTCAAATTGACTCCAATAGTTTTTTTTTTCTCGAAAAAATGCTGCCCACCTTTAATTGGAGTCGCAAAAAGCTAGTACAGATTTTTGGGGTTCGCCAACACACATCAAAACTATAAATTCTCCAGGTAGGTCTACAATATTTTCATGTTTTCTCAGTGAATTCATGTTTTGTCCAAAATTACTCTAGATATTGATTTTGTTCAAATGCAATCCATAAGTTCACATCCATAACATGAGCCCCTGCGAACCACGTTCTGCACATTATCTCTGATCTGACTGATCTCATCTCTCTAGAAGTTCTACTTAATACAGTTCTTATTTTCTGTTCATCGAGTTGTATTCATTACTCTTCTCCCGAATCCAATATAGTTAGAAGAGGACATCCTGAGAAGGTAAGGAACACTGGTTGAGGGACATAAAAGGAAAATAAATAGGTATTAACCCTAGAGTGAAATACTACGTAAAAATGACGTAATGAGTGGGGAAATGAGACCCCTACAACCCCCCCTCTCGGCCTTCTGGGCCTCCTCCAGTGCTATCGGTACCTAGCAGTGAAATGACCTTTGTGGTGTCAAGACCTCATCTCGACTTCTTCCCGTCAGGATCTTGGTTTTCCATAACGCCTACACGTCAGAGATACGTTGCTATTTGTTGAAAATTATTTGGAGTCCCTTCCTGCCAACCATAGGTACCAACTACCTACTAAGGCATTTTTGAAAATGTCAACCCTTCGTTACCCTTTGGTTGGTAGTTGGGGTTGAAATTTTCAAAAATGCCCTAGTACATAGGTAAGGTACCTATGGTTGGCATGGGAGATCCCTCCCAACAGAAGGGTGATCTATACAGACAAACAATAAACTTTCGTGAAATAATTTGCAGCGTTTTTCTATAACATTTATATTATGAAAATTTCGTGAATGAAGCACACCTTTTCTCCACATCTCAAAATAGCAAGAGATTTCTCTTTTTTCTCAAATTTTCATTAATTTTCTCTTTCAAAACATTTCAAGCATAATATATTCATTTCAAAACATTTATTTTATCGAGTATAAAATATTATCCAGAGTAAAAATCGAGTTTTGGATGTGATATACTTAAGAACATTTATGTGATATACTTAAGAACATTTATGTGATATACTTAAGAACATTTATGTGATATAATTCAAGTATTCATAGCTTCTCTTTAGAAAACATTATTTTATATAGTACTCAACATATAAAGGTAAATACGAAGAAGGATGAGTTTATGTTCGTTTTTGTTGAATAAATGAAAAATATATGACCATTTTCTGTTGAAAATATTTTTTCAGATTCACACGTCATTTTTACGTTGTCTACTAATAACTGTGTGTCAGGGAATTCTACTAGGTACTCTAGGGTTAATGTTATACCCTACCTGATTGACTTTAATTCCTGATTTGTAATTTTCCGCTTTTCAGACACGAGATGAGTGTGTAAAAGTACGTTAAGTAACCCAATGTTGTATGAAGTGGTGCACACAAGTAACTAACGATACGTCGGGGGTTTAAAGCCAAAATATAGTTCGTATCTTGGAATAAATTATAGAAATAAGGACTTCCGATTCGCAATCATCCTCCCAAAAACAACAGAAACCGAAAAATAAATGTCATTCCCACTTAATGCTATAGCCCATACCGGACAAAAATTGTCTGGTTCAGTTTCACTCCGAGTGGCCAACATCTGGCTGATCAGTGTCAGTTTTATGAGATGTTATTTTATTGCTTCCGAGTCTACCAAGGTAGCGGAAGCTTTGTTTTCACTTTTCAAGGACGAAAAAAGAAAGTTCTCCAAAATCAAAATTTTCACTCGCGTTTTGCGTTTTAGACCTTCCTGAACAATTTTGGTTCTGTGTCTGTGTGTCTGTCTGTCTGTGTGTCTGTCTGTCTGTGTGTCTGTCCGTCTGTCATGAATTCCTTGTAACGCGCATAACTATACTAAGTTATTGTCCGATTTCGATGAAATTTTCAGGGATTGTGCGGATTGGTGTGTAGACGGTCCCCTATGAAAATCACCCCTCTCGGATTGAGATTAGCTACTACGCATGCGCAAACGTGAATTCCTTGTAACGGCCATAACTTCCACATTTTCCACTCGATTCCGATGAAATTTTCAGGGATTATGTGGATTAGGTTGTAGATGGTTCCCTATGAAAATCATTATCCCCGGACTGACAGAAGCGACTGCGCATGCGCAAACGTGAATTCCTTGTAACAGCCATAACTTCTACATTTTCCATCCGATTTCAATGAAATTTTCAGGGATCTTACAGATAAGTATTTAGATGATCCCCTATGAAAATCACCACCTTCGGACTGATAGTAGTCATTGCGCATGCGCAAACGTAAATTTCCTTGTAACGGCCATAATTTCTACATTTTCCATCCGATTTCAATGAAATTTTCAGGGATGTTACAGAGTAGTGTTTAGATGGTCCCCTATGAAAATCACAGAGAATTGTTTTTCATAGAGGGATTTATTCATAGAGGGATGGTCTCCTGTGAGAATCTCAAATCCCATTAATTGCAGGTCATCGGTAGCTCAGAGGAAAAAGTCTTGAATTGGGCTCTTAAGGTCGCGGGTTCGAAACCCAGTCGAGGCTATGTATTTTTTTTATCCAATCACATACACCTACTCACTTAATTTTTCATCCGAATTTGGTGAAATTTTCTAGGATTCTCCAGATTAGCATGTAGATGGTCCCCTATGAGGGTAGTGGAAGGTACTTAGAGATTGGTGTTTTGAGATTAACTACTATGCATCGGATCATCTATACAATCGGGTTATGGATACGAGGAAGCTATGTGCCACACCCACTTGGCAGACGTTATTTATTATTTATTATTTATTTTTATTTTTATGAATAGACCCTATTCATCTTGAGTAGGTACCAACTAAGCACAAGCAGGAACCCTAAACTTTGCCCTCCTCGCTGATTGTGCAAAAAGAATGTCTTTGAAGATATCACGGGCGAATAACTTTCTTGCTCACCTTAAATCGGTGTTTTCCAACGGGTGGTACGCCTTCGAAAACGTAGAAATTTGATGCACAGATTCAAATAAATTTCCCAACAAAGTTGTAAATTTAGGACGTCTAAAAACTCGACACCTCAACCACACCACACATGGCATGGACATGAGATCAAGAGGCATAGAGAAGAGACGGTCTCCGTATGGATGGTATAAACCATCCATGCTTCCGTTTACAAACCGCAAACCCACTGCATGGAGTACCTATCCGTGGGTTACTGTCCGTGGGTCCATGCCATGGATGTTTTGAAACATCCACGATCCATGGTTGGTTACCCAAAACATCCATGTGAAAGTATACAATCCATGGCTCCAATTTTGATTGGTGGACGGAAACGAGAGAGCCGATCGAGCGAGTGTTTTAGCGGCCAGGGTCCAGATAATCGATCAACACTCCTACATGGATTACAAGGACTTCTATGACCAGATAAGATTGAAAACCTGGGAAGCCTGGAAACAGGAATATTGGTCGATGGAGGAGGGACCTGGGGGCTGGATGAGACGTCTCAAGATGGATATCAACGAGAGGGCATGGTTCTCTGAAGCCAGAGATCTAAATGTTAAAACCATAACAAGAATAAATAGAATTCTCATCGGCCACTGCAATAATAGGAAATTCCTACATTCAATGAGAGTGGTGAGCGACCCATTTTGTAATCTCTGCGGAGTTGCTCAGGTGCAGGATGTGCTCCACTTTTTCCTGGACTGCGCTTTCACAGCAGATGTTCTGAAGGAGCACATGGAGGAAGAAATGGCGAAAACCTACGAACATTACAATGAGGAAGCAGTGATGGAGTACTTGAGCGAGGGATTGAAGGATTTGAAGAGGCTGACCCGATTGTTGGAGGTAATGGAGGCAATGGACATCCCCATTTAACCAAAAGGAAGGATTGAAAGGGATTGGAGAGGCAGAATTGATTCAGAGAATTCATTCATTCAGAAGAATTCATGACAAACAAGAAAAACAACAAGAACAGCAAGAAAAACAACAAACATGTGACCACGCAACTCAAGATTACGGTCAGCAAAACCAGAGAAGAAGAAGAAGAAGAAGAAGAAGAAGAAGATTTTGACAGGCGACTGGTCTGTTGTCCCCTGTGAGTGCAACTTCTCGCCTGTCATTCTGTCGTAGAGTGATGAATTGAACTCATTACTACTCTGTCACTAGCAGCGATGTTAATTCAACCCCCATGAAACACAGAATTGAGAAATAACATTCCTGAGAAGATGTCGACCCTTCACAACCTACCCACATTGAATCTATTGATTCGATTCTGCTCTCTGATGGGTTTCGTACTGTCGCTTTACACGTACATAGTTGAAGTCAACATTCACTACAATCACGACTACGTACCGAGCTGCGATCTTAGCGAACACATGAGCTGTTCCAAGGCTTTCACTTCTCAGTGAGTTCACTCAATATTGATTATTTTACTCAACAAACATGCACACCAGTACCAGCACTTACTGGTACTAAACAAACATGGTAAGAGTACCAGCACGTCGGCACACAAAATACTCATGGACACTGAAATCCGTGGGTTCATTGAAATTCAGTGTTGATTGATGTTAATTTTTTTTTTGTATCAGAGCTCAGATGAAGAGGAACAATTTCACGATCAAGTTGATTGAGTTGGTTTCCTATAGAAACTGCAACACGATTGAGATTTCTGTCCGATCCATCTCCTCTATGATTTCTCCTACATTCCTTATTAGATTGCTTTGAAACTCCTCTGCAGTTATTTTCCTATCATCTTCTGACAACCCTCCAAACCCATGTCAAATTACATCGTAAGAAATCGATTTTTTAGGCTGGTTCTTTTCAAGCTTGAATGGGGAGTGCGCCTGATTTTTTTTTTTTAATTTTTAATCAAAAGTAGGCTTCATCCTGAGAATTTTGACACCAACCGTTCTCTTTTTGGATGAGTAGATCTTTTTCTATGATTTTTCAAAGTTTCGAATGTTTATGACGTCACGCGCCTCCCCCAGCACTCTGTGACGTCATAGACATTCGAAACTTTGAAAAATCATAGAAAAAGATCTTCTCGCGCTAGAAGGTGGCGCTTGGTGTCAAAATTCTCAGAATGAGGTCTAGTTTAGATTAAAAATAACAATAAAAAATTTTTCCGACCAGTGCCCATATCAAAATCTTCTCTTATGTCTTGTAATGCTCGGGAAAGATTTTCGACGTTATTTTCTCTTTTCAGAGTGCTGTGGCTCCTACAGATCCAATTTAGTGACAATGTCACTTATGAAAATAATTCCATTATGAAAATTATTTATAGGAATTTAATTGTTTATAAGGAATTATACATTCCTTATGAAAATAAGGGAAAAGATGAGAGAAAACCGAAAATCCTCCTTGAATTCGTTCCAAAAAATAATGTCATTATAGGCAATCTTTTTGGAACGAATTCAAGGAGGATTTTCGGTTTTCTCTAGTCTTTTCTTATTTTTTCCCTTATTTTCATCCACCTAGCTAGGTGATGGGAAATTCACACAGGTCAATAATTTCCCCTCGGGATAGGGCGTAGCAGAGAAGGTATTTGCGAAACAACAAACGATCTACTTTTTAATTTTTTATTTCTAAGAAAGTCAGATCGTTACTACAGATCTCTCTAATAATACCAAGTAGGTTCGTTAAATTCACAATTGCTTGAGCTGTCCTTTTATTGTGGTGAATTCGTGTGAAAAAGGCGTTTCAATTGGAACTATGTCGAATGTTCACAGATGGGGAACTGGTTTTGGATTCGTCGGGAAACTTCTCGGCGAGGATTCATCTTTCAATCAACCTAACAGCGTTCCTGGGATGATATTCTACGTGATATTTTTCTGTCTGAGTGAGTAGAGAAATGCATTCTTTTTTGAGGTTCTAGAGACTAGGCGGTATCCGTAGAGGAAGTGGCACTCTCGCTAGGAGCGCTGGTGGTAAAAGTAGTTTCTCCTACGTCCAATAGAGTGCTCTGATTAAAATTACTTTGGAGAGATCACATCACCTTTTTTCGAGTGTCATTGATAATTTTCAACATTAATTAACCTTTGGGCAAAATTCAACCAAAAAAAACTGTTTAATTTATTGAAAATTTTCAATGTAAGTACTTAATCATAAAATAATGTACTGTCTAATCTTGCGTTGCGCCTTCCCACACGCAAAGTAGGTCACGCTGCTGTGTTTGTATGTTTACACCGCAGTCATTCTCGTTGCGTATTTTGCTCAAAATTGTAAAGTTTGACAATCTGAAATACAATAAATTGAAGTACGCTTGCTTCGGTTAACATTTTTATTCGTACAATTGGAAAATATTGGATTGAATATGTAAACTGGAACAAAACAATAAAACCTCGGAAAGTCTCGGTGCAGCTGTCCAAACACCGCTAGGTAGTGCATGCCTTACTCGCTGATACCTGAAGCAGTGGCGGCTACTGATAGGAGCATAGGCGCATGTGCACCCCCAGCCAATTAACATTTTCAGTGCGGGACTAGAACACCCTACTTGGGCCTCCGGTGGGAGATAATTTTGTCTGAATTTCGACATTGGAGCTTAGTTTTTAGCTATTTATATACTACTTGAAATGAATGGTTTTTTATGGTTTTTATTGCTTGTTATCATATGACATGACCCGCCACTCGGCAAAGACTCGGTCGTATGCAAGTCTCAAGCGAGCAGCATGAGGCCCATCATGTCATATGACCACACTCGCCAGAGACGAAACTCTTCATGCTGTCATATGACATGATCCGCACTGAAAGTGTTAAGAAAAGAAAAAAAATCAAAGTTAGTTCCTCTGGGTTTGAAGAGTAAGTTGGCTAGTGACAGAAGACACTGTGCTAGTTGAATCTACACGCAAAAACAGTGGCAGGGAGCTCCCTCTTTCTGACCAATCAGCGGCAGTTGGAGCACCAGCAGTTGTCTGCTCCGTGCATTGGGGGGAGGGGGGTGACGTGTTTCAAGGGAGGTGGCCACGTGAGAGAGCAAGAAATGTGTCCTTGGGGAGCAGCATCGAAGATGTGCTCCTGGCTCTCTAGTTTCATGGTTTCATTGTGATTATTTAGGATTGCTGTAGGTACCATGAATAATTCGGTGCATTACATTCAAGTAAACTATTCGTGTTTGTCGGTCGTGGAAAAATGCGACAATCGAGAAACTGGCCTCCCCTCGTCGTCTCTACCTGGACTCCAGCAGACGTAAGTTTAATGTCGAATATTATAAGAAGGTAGATTGACTTTGCGGGTGTAGAGTGACTAACAAATTATTTTGCTTTGTTTGCCTACTTTGTTCTACTAACTGAAATGAGGCTTGGGTTAAAGACGGCATAAGTGATCTGGCCCATTTAGCCAAAAAAATTGAAAAAAGCATTGGCTGTCTCCCATAAAAACGCTCTGGTAGATTTACGAATACTGGGCCGCCAAAATACAATGCAACAACTCGACGGTGCATATCGTCTTAATCTGATGCAAAAACCGAAACG
Organism: Apolygus lucorum; assembly: GCA_009739505.2. Taxonomy (NCBI): domain Eukaryota; kingdom Metazoa; phylum Arthropoda; class Insecta; order Hemiptera; family Miridae; genus Apolygus; species Apolygus lucorum. Next base: position 45,379,698 of record CM019168.2, on the reverse strand, counting down.
GTTAACACCTTGCACGCGGGAAAAAAAACGCGTTGGTCCCCTGTGGCGGAGAAATTTTTTTTCGACGAAACGCTATAGCAGCAACATATATTAAAAAGTACATTTTTCCAAAAATTTTGACATAAAAAAAAGTTGAGAATTTTGAGAATTCATTCTCGGCGTCAACGTGACGCGGCCAGCGGTGGTGTCAAGTTGCTCCAGTTTGAATGGGAAAATCAACCCCTATGTGAGTGGGTTGGCTCAGGCCGCCCGTCCACTGGACGCGAATTCTGGCGGCCTTTGCAAGGGAGATAGGTTGATGGTGCATAGAATGGGTAGGAATCAATCATGTACGACAATATAATACCTAGTTATTCCATACCTGGAAAGAGAACAAGTCTTCTCTTTTTTGGGAGCTTTGTAGAGTTGTCTGGCAAAGATTCAAAACAGAAAAACCGAGTGAAACACAAAAAAAATCGGAGTCGAACCACTGTGTCTTTTTCACGATAACGAACTGAAAGTATGAAACTTGTGAGAGGATTGAGCTGATTATTGACACAACCAACAATTAAACAATGTCGATCAACCTTAAAAAGAGTGAATTATTCCGTAAAAATGGATGAAAAATGTGAAAACATAAAAAAATTACCGGAGGCGCACACAAAGATAAGGTGTCACTTTGATAACTGCTCAATTACCTTCAACCTCGACCGATTCAGCTCCGGATTGAACCGTTCAACTCATAATATGTTCATCTATCAAGAAAAAATGCTAGAAAAGAGTGGAAACTGAGAACGAAAGAACAGGAGCAGATATTCTTGAACCTGTTTTGCGAGAGGTGTTTGCGTGACATAGACGCGGCCAGCCACACAGACCCCGGGATTTGCGTGACATAGACGCGATCCGCGTTCAACGTGTTAAGAAAAATAGGTACATTCTATCTCGAATCATTAGAGAGTTTTTGCTTCACACGGGCGCACCGTGGGAGGCACCGTCCGTGGAAAAAACGTGGTCCGATGATGACCGAAAAGGTACGAAGGTTCCCGAAGTTGTCGCGGTGGCCGCGCGTTCGTGAAGCCCGCCCGTGTGAAGCGCTCTTCACACGGTCCCCTCCCGCGGTCGGGTTCCTGCCAACGCAAGATGCAACCTTTAGGTAGGTTAGACTCTGATAACAGTTATTACATTGCTTTGGTTTTGCGAATCGCAAGATTTCTTTTACTTTCTTCTTCAATTCTTGCCAAAATATACTTCAAAAATGAGTACCTACCTCACATTGAAACTACTTCAGGTTATTACAGAGCACTGCAGTGCAACTTCAATAGAGGTTTATTTAACTCTGTACAAAAATATATGTATAGTCCCCCCATGCGAAAAGTAATTTTAATATGATAAACATTGCCTAACACACGTTGAATTTTGAGGTCCGAATATAATCACGAATGATGTTGGTACTTGATCATAATTTCATTTGATTAATAGTGAAAGAAAACTGATCTAAAAATGTGTACAGGCAATAACACATTTAAAACTCATTCTTACGTATGTGCAATTTTTAAAAAAATATTATATTTAATATAAGGGGAATTTAATATTATATATTTAACATAATAATTTTCCCGAGTTTATTGTCATTTATTAGTATATTTTAAAATATAAGTATTTATTAATTAGGAGTAATACCATACATGAACTCTGAAAATTTTGGGACTGAGAGAAAAACTTATAACAAAAGATAGGCCTAAAATATCATCATTCTCAGTCATATGCTATTTTTTTAAAAATTGGCATTTTATAAATAGCATGTGACTAAGAATTAACACAATTATTGTGTTCATGAGTTTATAAGAAGTTTGCCAACAATTTAATTGTAATTGCAATTTGATAGTAAAATTAATAACTATGCATCAAACTGCATAATATGCAGTTTGCGCATAATATGCGCAAAATAGAACAAATAGAAAAATACCAGTCAAATTTAAAAACGGATGACACCCTGTGATTCAGAGTAAAAAAATTATGAAAAAAGATGTGCCACAGTTAGGGTTCTCCAAAACCTAAGTTTTGTGCAATTGTGGAGTTGCACAACTTAGAGCGTTCAAAAAGTCAGGTTTCGCGCAATAACAAAATTTGGTTCGGTTATGAATTTGTCATGAAATTTGAAGTTGAATTCGAATTTGTGATTAAAAAGGGGGGGGGGGGTCCATTTGAATAAATGAAGTTGGTGTCAATTGCGAGCAATTACCCGCAAGTATTTGCGCGAAAGTATTTGTCCTGAATTCCTCACAAAAAATCATGGAGAATAGCGTTGGTCCCAATTTTTTATGCTGAATTCTGGGGAAATGAAGAGGGGTGTAACCTTTTCGTGAAACACCCTGTATACTAATACACCTACCAATAATACCCAGAATACTGTTTGGTCGGGGAAAAAATGGAGACAGGATTATATAAAAACCTATAAAAATAAATTTTTGAGGATTTGTGAGGGTGAGGTCATGAGTAAGGTATCTCTTTCTTCTAGAAGAATGACGAATTTAGGATTGCAAACAACTGAATGTTGAATGTGAATAGTCGTTTAGAATTCCTCAGAATGGAACCAAGGAGTTGGTTCATCACTCAAATTTGGTAACAACGTTTTCCAAAATCTCAGAAAGAAATCAAAAACATATAATTTTAATTTTAGGCGTTCTACTACAGATATTGCATGCTCTCGAAGTAGGAAATGACGCAGAATTAATTTAAATTTGAGAGGAAAAGAAGGAAATTCCAATACAATTATCACCTGATTTACAAACTTGAAATAACTTTGATGCTTGATCACTCAAAACTAGGTTTTTGTAGTTGGTTCCATTCTTTGGCTTCCACTTCAACAAGAACGAAAATGGTGGCGAACTTGTCACAGACAAAATGGTGGCGGTGTCAGGTTATGATAACAGAATCCACGGAGCGTCCCGTTTCCATGGTGACAGTCACGGTCCCGTGGTAAAAAGGAGTGGGGAGGTTAGCATCAACTCCAGTTTTCCGTAGCTTCACGTTCACGGGAGCTCGCCACCGTGTGAAGCAAAAACTCTCTATTGATTGTATCAAGTTCTGTGGTGTTTTCGAGCTAGCCATGCGGGGACATGATGAGAGGGAAGATTCTTCAAATCCCGGATTCTTCAAGGGGCTCATTAATTTTTCTTCCGAGTTGGACGATGTTTTGAATCGTCACGGTCAAATATACATTTCAGCTATTGCAATTAGATGGATGCATTTCTTGGGTTTAGACCTTTGAAGATTAAGTATTTCAGAATTTCTGTTAACCACTAGAGAATATTATTTTTCGTGTCTATTGCACCTACGTATTTAGTACCGTTTGCAATTTTAAGATGAAAAAGTTACCAAGATTTATCCCATTTGCATATCGTTGAAATTTCTATTTGGCAGAGAAAAGCACCTATTCTGTCCCTTCTCCATAGCACCCTCTGAGTTTCAGGGCAGGAGCCGCCACTGGCCTGAAGCAAAACTGAAGAGCAATTTTTACGTCGCTCACAAGGTGGCGACTCATTTGCAATTTAGGGAGTGGGATTCTAAACAAATAATACAGAAGGGGTTTGGGTGAATTTTCGGAAATTTGGTCAGAGGGCAAGCGTTTTCCTACGAGTGCGGTGTAAACTCCGCAGGCGCGACCAGTGGAAGGCTAAAGAACAAAGCATAAGTGAAGAGCTTAAGGATATGTGGAGCAATTGTGAAGTTATACGAAATATTTTTTCGAACAGGTTTTCCGGACCGATTGTTTTTCGCTGTTGCTCTGGTTTTCCAATCCGTCCTGGCAAACATCATGTCCGTCTACCTGGCGTACATCCTCTACTTCCTCCTCCACGACTTCTGCATCGTGTGTGTCTCAACGTATGTCACCAATGCAACGCTTCTCTACCTCACATACCACAAATACAAAATTTTACGGTACCAATACTCAGTGGATCAGGCCAAAAAGTCACATTAGAGGCTTTGAGAACAGGTTACTCATTCACACATTTGGTAAGTTCCTATGTTACTGTTACATTAAAATAAAAAATGGAGAATTTGCCTCATATTTTACAATTTTTTTTTCGGAAGACAGTTTACAGATATGGAACGCACGTGCAACATTCAGCTGCTCTGAACCTTGCTCCACACTTCTGTCCTGAACATTGCAGCGCTCCAAACCACACTCCGCCCTTACTAGGCTCACCCCACTCCAAACATTTCATGCAAGGTGAAAAACTGCCAATGGAACGATCAGACTGTGCTCTGACACTCATTCCTTCGAAGTTTTGCCACCCCGAACCTGTCAGAGGAGCAAGGTTAGGAGCAGTCGAATGTTCCAAGTGCATACGCAGGTCAAGGAAGATGGAAATGTGCAACCTGAATGGGGGCAGCCATGTTGTGACATATCCGCCTGCCTAACCAATCTGATTCCATTGCTCGGTGATCCCCTCTCTGTGGGGTTATCCGCAGGAAGGTTAAATAAAAAAAGAATAAACCTGAGACAGTGTTAAGTGTATCAAGTCGTGGTTCAAGTAAAGCTCAAGTGAAAACTCATTATGGGGAGGAAGAAATAACAGTTTTATGAAGGGGTGCACAAATGAGGACTCTACAGAGAAAGTATTTGTCAGTGTGCTGAACAACTCAGTTTTATTGTTGTTTTATTGACTCTGTTTTATTGTGTTGTTGAAGACCTTTTGTGTGTAAATTTTTGATCCGACCATTTGTTGATTGGACAGCCACCGGCCCTCAGCCTTCCTCAATTTTCGTGTTTTTTTTTTATATGGTATAATTTGGTTCTCTTGGGTATTCCAGTTGTTAAACAATATTCTTGGGCCCTATTCAAGGATTTGACTTGAAATTCCAGAATTTGAAGTTGAGGCAAATCCCCCATTGTCCTTTGGAAAAACTGTATTCTATTTTCAATCTGCTCCGAATTTTTATTTAAGTAAACTTATTGATTTTTAGCGAAAGAATCCTTATTTTCTGTCATTAATCAGAAATTGTCAATAATGATCACTCTGGAGAATAAAAATCTCTTTAGAGCAGCAGTTGACTTTTATTGAGTTCATTGATAACTCGCACCCGAGGATATTTTGAATGATATTTCTAGGAACTGGTCATGTGTAGGCAGCATCTACATAATGACGTCTTGTCAGCCATGACGTCACCAGATGGTTTTTTTTTCAACATCGTAGGGTGTAGGCACCAGTATCAGACACTTCAAGCGGAGAGTCTCAGTTTTCTTCATACTGCAAGTCGTGATTTCATCAGAGGTTTATCGAGGGAGAATAATTAGGTGTCCCAATTTTTTGACAACTCACCAAGACTTGAAAATCGAAAGATATTTTTGTTTTTAGGATTTAATTTGGTTTTTCCCAAACCATGTTTTTGGACCAGTAACAGACACTGAGAAATTTGAGTTTCGCTGGTATCAGAGATCAGGCCCGGAATCAGACACGGAGAAATTTGAATGGCACCAGTATCAGACACCCTTCAGGTCCAGAATAAGACACGGGGAACTTTGAATGGCGCCAGTATCAGACACCCTTCTGGCCCAGAATCAGACACGGAGAAATTTGAATGGCACCAGTATCAGACACCCTTCAGGCCCAGAATCAGACACAGAGAAATTTGAATGGCACCAGTATCAGACACTCTTCAGGCCCATAATCAGACACGGGGAACTTTGAATGGCACCAGTATCAGACACCGTTCAGGCCCAGAATCAGACACGGGGAACTTCGAATGGCACCAGTATCAGACACTCTTCAGGCCCAGAATCAGACACGGGGAACTTCGAATGGCACCAGTATCAGACACCCTTCGGGCCAGAACCAGACACGGAGAAATTTGAATGGCACCGGTATCTGACACCCTTCAATCCCAGAATCAGACACGTGGAACTTTGAATGGCGCCAGTATCAGACACCCTTCAGGCCCAGAATCAGACGCGGGGAACTTTTTCTGGTGCCAGTATCAGACTCTTGGTTCTCTTGGGTATTCCAGTTGTTAAACAATATTCTTGGGCCCTATTCAAGGATTTGACTTGAAATTCCAGAATTTGAAGTTGAGGCAAATCCCCCATTGTCCTTTGGAAAAACTGTATTCTATTTTCAATCTGCTCCGAATTTTTATTTAAGTAAACTTATTGATTTTTAGCGAAAGAATCCTTATTTTCTGTCATTAATCAGAAATTGTCAATAATGATCACTCTGGAGAATAAAAATCTCTTTAGAGCAGCAGTTGACTTTTATTGAGTTCATTGATAACTCGCACCCGAGGATATTTTGAATGATATTTCTAGGAACTGGTCATGTGTAGGCAGCATCTACATAATGACGTCTTGTCAGCCATGACGTCACCAGATGGTTTTTTTTTCAACATCGTAGGGTGTAGGCACCAGTATCAGACACTTCAAGCGGAGAGTCTCAGTTTTCTTCATACTGCAAGTCGTGATTTCATCAGAGGTTCATCGAGGGAGAATAATTAGGTGTCCCAATTTTTTGACAACTCACCAAGACTTGAAAATCGAAAGATACTTTTGTTTTTAGGATTTAATTTGGTTTTTCCCAAATCATGTTTTTGGACCAGTAACAGACACTGAGAAATTTGAGTTTCGCTGGTATCAGAGATCAGGCCCGTAATCAGACACGGAGAAATTTGAATGGCACCAGTATCAGACACCCTTCAGCCCAGAATCAGACACGGGGAACTTTGAATGGCGCCAGTATCAGACACCCTTCAGCCCAGAATCAGACACGGGGAACTTTGAATGGCGCCAGTATCAGACACCCTTCTGGCCCAGAATCAGACACGGAGAAATTTGAATGGCACCAGTATCAGACACCCTTCAGGCCCAGAATCAGACACAGAGAAATTTGAATGGCACCAGTATCTGACACTCTTCAGGCCCATAATCAGACACGGGGAACTTTGAATGGCACCAGTATCAGACACCGTTCAGGCCCAGAATCAGACACGGGGAACTTCGAATGGCACCAGTATCAGACTCCCTTCGGGCCAGAACCAGACACGGAGAAATTTGAATGGCACCGGTATCTGACACCCTTCAATCCCAGAATCAGACACGTGGAACTTTGAATGGCGCCAGTATCAGACACCCTTCAGGCCCAGAATCAGACGCGGGGAACTTTTTCTGGTGCCAGTATCAGACTCTCTTCAGGCCCAGAATCAGACACGGGGAACTTTGAATGGCGCCAGTATCAGACACCCTTCAGGCCCAGAATGAGACACGGGGAACTATGAAAAGCGCCAGTATCAGACGCCCTTCAGACCCAGAATCAGACACGGAGATATTTGAATGGCGCCAGTATCAGACACCCTTCAGCCCAGAATCAGACAAGGGAAACTTTGAATGGCGACAGTATCAGGCACCCTTCAGGCCCAGAATCAGACACGGGGAACTTTGAACGGCGCCAGTATCAGACACCCTTCAGGCCCAGAATCAGACACGGGGAACTTTGAATGGCGACAGTATGAGACACCCTTCAGGCCCTGAATCAGACGCGGAGAAATTTGAACGGCGCCAGTATCAGACACCCTACTGGTCCAGAATCAGACACGGAGAACACTTCCTTATTAGAGTAATTGTGAAAAGTCTCATAAAATAGTGACTTTTCAAATATTTTTGTCCTGACTTGAACAGCCCCCTGTAGAGGACACCATGAAAGGAAAGTGCTTCCGACAAGAATAGGTTGTTATGTAAATTTCTTTCTCGTCAGTGGAAGTTAATTGAATCCTGGCCAATGTAATGGAGTTAAACTACAGGCGTCGGCTGGAGACATTCAATTTCACGCATCAGATTTCTATCAAGTTGATTCTGTTGAACGCGTTGACATGAAATTATCATTTATATTCTCTTCCAAAAGTTGACGAAACATTAATCAATGATCCTTAGAAATATTAGTACGTCCAATAGAAGTTCCGCCTTCATATTATCGAATTTTCGGAAAAATATACGTATTGCAATGGAGTAAATAAGAGTTCGTTGAAGGTATCTTTGGAAAATTCCCTCCACCGAAATCTGGTCTCATTCGATTCCGAATGAAATTTCCTACAACTTCCATTGATAAAAATACATGCAGTGCAATGGAATCAGAATCAAACAGTATCATTATCATCAGTACCTGAGTTAAGGTACTTCGAAATGGCGAGGAAGGTTGAAGAAATATTTCGAGTTTGATTTCAAAGATTCTTTATTGAAAATGATAATCTGGCTCTAATTATGATTTTAGAGCTACAAAACGCTGCAAAAAATGTGTTGGTTAGAGTAAATTGTATTACCCCATATTGTAACTCATATTTATATAGCAGAATAAGGTACTAGGAATTGACAGTAATGTCTAAGCAACATAATTAGGTGTCTAGACAAGGCTGGAACAAAGTGGATGGATGGTGAATAACCGCATCACATAGCAATGTAGTTTGTGAAATAGAAACGTGATAACTACTATATTTGTCTACGAACTAGATATATTTAAAAATATAATCAATGAAAACAATATCACAGCTTAAGTCGGAATAAAACTAACATTAAGTATTCATAAGTTGTCAATCTAAGGCCTGTGTGACATGGAACAATTCTTATTAAACTAGGGCCTGTGAGACATAAAACAAGACAACAATATCAACAAAAATAATACCTATTATTCAAGTCCAAATTGGCCCGAGGAGAATAACGAAATATCACGACCGCGGATACGAAGTGTTTGCCCGTTCGTTCAGGATTCCTAGTTCGAAAGTTCGTACGAAGACGTTTTGGAAAGTCTACTCATTTCAGGAAGTTGCGGAGTCATCAGTTCGAACTCCACAGGCTGAGCTGTGTAGGCGTGAATCGATGGAACTCAGACAGAACTACATAGCAAATTATACAGGGTTTCTACATTTAACCCAACGATACGCGCGGTATCATATTGATACAAAATTTAGTTTTGAAAGGTTGCTACTAAGGATGGGTATCGTTACAAAAGTATCGATGTTTTGTATCGATACTGTATTGTATTCAAGTATCGATATCCTAAGTATTGTTGGGCATGAGTATCGATATTTTGAAATATCGAGTATCGATACTTTAGTGTCCCAAACTATCATTATTATCCAATTTTCTCAAGAAAAATAATTTTTTCAACAAATTGTATTCATTTTTCACCATCAAGAGTCCAAGCAAAGTGATTTTCTCCATGATACAAACGTTATTTGTGCAACCAAAGAGTAATGACCCAAAAGCCTATCTACATTCTTCATTTTTTAGCCATTATGTTGAATTTTCCGCGAGAACTGTATCGATATTCGATATTTAGAAATATCGGATCCAAAGTATCGATATCCAAAAATATCGGATAGTGCAGTATCGATACAAAAATATCGATTATTGGTACGGAAGTATCGATACCCATCCCTAGTTGCAACGCCCCCCTCGTGTGGATTTGAGAGTACCCTTGTCGTTACCTTCCTAACTTCGAATCCTCTTCATACTAATAGTAAGTTGGGCTGTCACAGAAGCCACCTGTGGTGCCTGGAGCTGATTTTTATCAAATCAATACACCGCGCGCATCCATGCAACTTCCGGAATTTTCACATAAAGCGGGGTTTTCTTGTCACATTATCAATGTTCAAAAAAATTGAAATTTTCCTGTGAGTAATGTTGCCAATGAATTGTTTAGCTCGATGAGTAAATCCCTACTGGGTCTATCTTTAATTTTTCAACGTGAATAAGGTTAACACAAATTAATTTTTTTTTCTCATACAAGTTGGTTTCCCTTATACAATAAAGATAAACAATTAACTTTCTTCTATGTCTCAAAACCCTTTCTCTTTCTCAAAAACCGTTTTTCAAAATGATACACCACGCGTATCATCGTTTTTTTTTTTAGGCCGCGCTTATCCGAGGGTTAAGTTGGGCATAACTTCAGGGCGCGATTCTACAAGGTATCATTGATATTTTTTCTTCGATAAATCCACTTTCTAGACCAGGCGGTATCTGTAGAGGAAGTGACAACTCACCCTAGGCGCGCGCTGGTGGTAAAAGTAGTTTCCCGTAAAGTCCAATAAAGTGCTCTGATTAAAATTACCTTGGAGAGATCACATCAACTTTTTTCAAGTGTCATTAATAATAATCATCAATGAAAATTGAAAATTATTTTCAACATTAATTAACCTTTAGGCGGGCGCGGCTAATCTCAGAGATGAATTTTTTATTTTTCATTGCGCTCAAAAGAGTGTGGTTGGGTCTAGTAAGTAGCTTCCTCCCTCCTCGCCTTCTACTCGTTGGCACCCTTGTCATATTTTCAGTAGCTTCCTAATTTTGTGTATGAATACGAAAAAAGAAAGAAAAAAAAGAAAAAAAGGAAAAAAAAAACAAGAAAGATATAGGAACCTACCCACGTTTCCTTTCTTATACAGGTATTTTTTGTTCTGATTATTGTACTTGTCACTTATTGTATACTTGATACTTGTCATTATTATATGGGTAGGCACCTACCTAGAAATTGTCACCTAAGGTAAAACCCCCAATGGCGGACAGGTACCCAATGGCGGACAGGTGCCTCTATTTTATTGAATAATAAGACTTCTATCGTTTTCATGCAGCTCTCGCTCGTTATGAGCCAACTACAGTATATTTCCAACATGTGATCGGAATGCCAGCCGGTAATAAGCCGAACAAAAGCGTCTGGTTACTCGGTGAAGTGAACATGTGATTTTATAGTTCTTGAGGCGACCGAAGTTAGCAGTTTGCTTAAGGAAGATGCCGTCCAGATTAAGGTATGTACACGTTATTTTTCATTACTTTTCTAAACAATGGTGTTCATTGTATTCTTGAACATTTGTAGAATGTGTTTATAGTGAAATTTTTCGAGAAATATCACGTTTTTGCGGAAATAAAAGGGTGTCCGCTATTAGGTTATAGAATTTGCAGTAAACCCCAATCCCGGACACCCCTGTCCGCCTTTGGATCAAACACGATTTTTTTGTTAAGAAGATTTTTTCACGTAAATCAGCTCATTCTGGGCTGCGGAAAAGGGAGGAATTTGTTTCAATAAGTTATATTATGTCAGTCCAAAGTCGGACAGGGGTGTCCGGGACTGGACTTTATGGATGTCCGCCATTGGAGAGAGGTGTCCGGGATTGGATTAGGTTGATGTTCACGATTGGTTCCTTGAAAAAAAAGAGCCTGAGAGTGCGTATTTTTGCTCGTATTGGGCAAATTCCTTTACTTAATATGGGTTAACAACTTAATTTTAAATCAGAGTGTGTCATTATTCGCGTGGTCTAATAATATTACTATACGTACTTAGCAGCATCATAATAAGGTCATCTTTCAGCATTACGATACCACAATTTTCCCATCGATTAGCAGCATTTTCTAATGTCATTTTCAGAAAGAAAACCAATGCCAAAAAGGATATGAAGTGTCGTACGAAACCCTCACCATCGCCCCCTTACACCGAGGAACAGATGAGAGCAGCAGTCCAACAGGTGTTGGAGGGAAAACCTATGGCTGCTGCTGCTCGTGACAACTGTGTCCCTAGAACTTCTCTCCTTTACAAAGCTAAAGGGCTCCGGCCCTTGGAGAAGAAGATGGGCCCCAAAACAATTTTAACGTCACACGAGGAAAAGTTTATTGAAAACTGGGTCCTATCAATATCAAAAGCAGGATTCCCAATCACGAGTGTGGAACTTCTGGATAGCGTACAACGCCTTTTAGGCGAAATCCAGAGGGAAAATCCTTTCACACAAAACAGGCCGGGGAAAAAATGGCTTGAGTGCTTTCTAAAACGCCATCCATCTGTCACTCTGAGGACTCCACAAAACCTCACAAATTCTAGAGCTTCCATTAAGCAACATCAAATCCTCGAGTGGTCAAGCGCTGTCTACAGCTACCTGGTGGAGAATGATTACGCTCAAATACTCCATGATCCTATGCGAGTTTTTAATGCGGATGAGAGTGCGTTCTTCTTGTGCCCTAAGGGTGAGAAGGTCTTGGCTCAAAAAGGGAGTAAGACCATTTACCAACATGTAAATAATGATGAGAAGGAGTGCATTACTGTGCTAGTCACAGCAAACGCTGCCGGCCAATTCGCTCCTCCACTGTTGGTGTTTAAATACGAAAGGATTCCTAGCGAAATACTGGATGGAGTAGACCCTTCGTTTGGAATCGGGAAATCGGAGTCAGGTTGGATGACAGGTGCTACTTTTTACGAATTCATCACCAACGTCTTCCACCCTTGGCTAGAAAAAGAATCCATTCAACGTCCAATTATTCTCTTCATTGACGGGCATGTGTCACATATGACTCTCCATACTAGCAACTTCTATAGTGAGCATGGCATAATTCTCATCGCTCTGCATCCGAACGCCACACATCTCCTACAACCCATGGACGTTGAAGTTTTCAGATCCCTCAAGGGAAGATGGAGCAAACGAGTCCACAAATGGAGAAGTGAAACCATGGAATCAAGACCTGTCAAGACGTGTTGAAGGAACTAGATCCAGCCATTGTGGCTAATGGCTTCAAAACATGTGGACTTGTGCCATGGGATCCCAATTTAGTTGTTATAAAGTTACAAGGAGAAACAATAAATAACAGGGACGAAAATGTGTCACTCCATAAAGCCCTCTGCAATCTGGACACAATAGAAACTTTGATGGGAAAAGAAAAGGTAGAACAATTTAAAGTTTCACAGGTTGCAGTGCGTGATGAGTCCTTGTTTTTGTTGTGGAAAGAGGCAAGATTGAAGGCTAGGGTAGAAGTTCCCGATGGAGAGATGGATCCCGAGTCGAATTCAGCATTCGATCTCAATACTTCAAACCCTATTGACGTTTCTAGCCGCTCAGCACCCATAGAAACTATTGCGAGTAACTGTGTCAATCTACCCAGCACCTCAGCAACCATAAACACAGTTACAACACCAAACAAGGCTGCTCCAGATGTACCCAGCCCTTTCAAACGGGCGTTCTTGTGGCCTGGCCCTCAGCCATTGAAAAAGAGAGGAAGGCTTGTCGTATTGCCTAGTGTCGTTACGTCGCAAACATGGCGAGAGTATAATACGAACAAAACAGTTAAGAAGTTAGAAGAACAGGAAGCAAAAGCAAAAAGAGCAGAAGAGAGAAAAAAGAAGAAGGAAGAACGAGAGCAAATGAAACGGAAAAAGTCAAAAGAAAAAGCATCAATGAAAAAGAAAAAGGCAACACAGAAGAAAAGAAAAAACCAGAAAAGCGTTTCATCGTCTTCAGAAGATGAGTGGGTACCTTCAGATGTTTCTATTGCAGAACAAGAAGGAGTCGAAGGATCCCCTGGATCGAATTTCAGTATTGAGGAAGACATTTTACAAAGCAGTGAACCAGGAAATGGAATAGACGAACGAAATGATATGCTGATGGTTCCTCTTCAAACGGTTCACTTGGAAAATTTGGAATCATACAGGTCTACTGAAATTGATGAAACGTTTAATTTGGATGGGCTTGATATAGTAACTGATGAAGGGTTCTTGCTTGACGATTTACAAACAGAGGAAGTCTTACAAGAGGGTGATGGCCTTGGAAGTGGACATGGACATGTTGAAGTCGTGCAGGTCATTCAAATCAATGAAACGAGAGAGCAAGAAGCAAGAGAAGATCCTTCTGAAAACCAACAGTATCCTGACAGGTACCTACCCAACTAATTTTCAAAATAATTATGAAACTCCTCATGTCCCTCCCACCTTAGATTTATCGCTTTGTGAATAAATATTTTTGATTAGGAAGGAAACGTTGAAACTATTGATGATATTTATGTATTATATTTAGGGCTCTCTGATATCCATGAACTAATTTTTACAGGCAACGCGAAAAGGAAAAGGATGAAGGTGATGTCGAAGCAAAGAGAGATGAAAGAAAAGGAACCCAGCTCACAACTGACGTTTCAAATAAAGGAAATCAGATAAAAACACCAGAAAGTGAAGATTGCTCAGCCCCCCAGTTCCCAGAGAGAGGCGGTCACCGATATACCCGGTAATTTTACTATGATACTAGGTTACCTATTTTATATTAATAATATTAACTTGAACGCTAAAGTTGCCTTTAATCCATGCTAGGTCACTCCACGCTACAATAGGTTTTGATTGTGTAGTTAGAGATAAGTACCTAGGTACCTACTTCATGTATTAAAGGGGTATTCTTGTTCGCGAATCATCAACATTAGGTACTTACTTACCTAGTATTATACAACTTTTCCTTAAATCAGTAGTTACTAAGTGATATTTTACCTATGGGCTTACATACTTACTTACCCATTGTCTTTTTTAGGCAACAAGCGAAGGAAGGTTCCTTCATAATAGCATTGATGAAGAAAAAGAAAATGGTGTGTAAAATTTTAAGATTTGGAAAGGACTGCACAACCGTGCAAACATTTATTCCTGCATCTAGGATAGGAACTGTTTTTAAAGTAACTGGAAATATTGAAATTGCTACTGACCAAATAGTGGATATTTTACCACAGCCATTTTACTTGGGCACTGGTTGTACAAACCAAATTCAATTTCAGAATGCCCCATCACTTTCATAATTTCGTTTAAATTATTTTGGTGTTTCCATTACTTAACCTTTAAGATGAATGTACATTAATAAATGAGTACAAGTTATTGAACAGTTCTCAGTTGATTTAATTTAGGTCTGTATCCGTACTTATTCAAGTATACCTAATACATTATGCACTGTGATTATGCACTGTGATATGAAATCTAGTAATATTGTGAAAGATGAACTGAAATGTAAGACATTTTATCAATAAATTATTATTTTTGTTACTAGAATGTGAGTAACTACTTGAAGTACCCATCAACCCCTGTAAAATGCACATTTTTATTGTTTTAGAAGTGAAACTAGTAATAAGAAAGTTATACTTTTGCACCTGTCCGCCATAGGATTTCAAACGTCTGCATTAGGAGGTCACGGATTTTTGGCATGTCCGCCATTGGAGCTTACACCTCTTATCGAAAATTGTCAATTATTCGATATTTTAATTATGTTTAATAAATTTTCAACAATTAAGGGGGAAAGAGAAATAATTTGTGGACCCAATGACGCCCTCATAAATTGCAAATGGAACAAAATTAATAATATACGGAAGAACGAAGTTGGGATTTAGGCTTAGCGTGTCCGCCATTGGGGGTTTTACCTTATATAGAAAATTGAAAATGTAAAAAAAATATTGTCCCTGTAAAATATAGTTGTGAAATATAGTCGGTATCTTAAGACAAAAAAATTATAAATAGAATAATATTAAATTATATATTTTGATTGAATGGTTGTGAAATATAGCAGTCTGTATCTTGTTTAAATGAATGGTTCTGTAAGTTTACCAACGTTTGGAGAAAAAATCAACCTTTTATCTCACAGATGAGGCGCGCCTGACTGTATCAGTACCACGCCTGCCCAAAGGTTAATTATGTTGTTGAGTTGGATGTTATGTCTTCTGTCTGATACGAGATAATGTCGAAAAGACCCCTTTTTTATTACAAAAAGGACCGAAAAGACCCAGAGTGGTTTCGCACACCAACAGAAAAAAATTTAAAAAGTAGGTAGGAGCATCTAGGGGAAGAAAGTGGTGGAACGGCGTGAGTGCTGCCTAGCGAAGATAAAATGAATCTTCCAGAGCTCAAAAACAAAGGTTATCTCTCTATCTCTATCAGTTGGCTTATGTGATGTAGGACGTAGGTATCGTATGTTGTGTTTCTAATTCTTTTGTAAACAATAGAATGTTTTCAAAATTAATGTTGTTCACCTACGAGTACATAGATTTTCATTTCAATCTGAATGCCTTTCTTATTGATGCCTCAAACAGATTTGATTGCCTTTTTCATTGAGGGCAAATTTCTGGTTTCCTATAGATTAGGCAGGGATCTACAGACAGTATCACCTGTCAATAATGGAGGTGCATCCATCTTGCCAAAAAAAAGAAGAGAAGGTTCATCTAATCGACGCTAGATAGCGCTCGGGCTGTTCCACCACTTTCTTTCCCTAGTTGCTCCTAAAGTAGGCACTTGAAAAAAGTTGATGTGATTTCTCCAAGGTAATTTTAATCAGAGCATTCTATTGGACGTACAAAAAAAAACTACTTTTACCACCAGCGCGCCTAGCGAGAGCTGCCACCTCCTCTATCGTTACCGCCTAGTACTTTCTAGTGGACAGAATTATTCGGAAGTATTACCATTGGATTTAGCGTGAAAAATTACTTCGGAAATGATACCAATATACCCTGATCTTGATATCGAGGGTGCTTAACACCGCTACTTCTTGTTCATCATACTTGGGGGATTTTCAGTTGTAATGAACCAGGAATTCACAATAAAATCTCAATGAAACCTCATAAAAAGATAGGTTAAAAACAGGAATTTAAATAATGCTGAAACAGTCACGTCCTAGATGAATGATGGGGCAATTTCAATACTATACTAGGTTTAAATAAAAGGGGAACTTAAATCCATTTTAAAGGAAAATTTACATAAGACTAAGTACGCTGCATGAATAATTCATAATTACCTTTAACAATCTAAAATCGACATTCTCCACGTTTGTTCATAAACTATTCCGTCTTGGAAAAATCAATTGTTCATCATTGCTAGCGAGGCATTTTTTTAAAACAATTATTTCGAGTGCCAATTGAATAGAATTAATAAATTAACAATTTGGTTGAAATCTTAAACCAGTTTCATGTGCACACGATTTCGAAGTGTGCAGCATTTGGTGGAAAATATATCAAATTTTAGTTAACAACAATCATCAGAAACTGAGGAACTTGAGAAGGCACTCATTAATAGAGTTTCAGCGGGTAACATGACTGTAGTAATTTGAAACCTCGATTTAAAACCAAGAAGAGTTTCAAGCCTTGTACAGTAATTTCATCGTAATGGATGCTATAGTGGCCCACACGTAATGGCAAATAAGAAGTTCTAGCAGGTGACATGAAATCGTCTTCATGGATGCTATACTTGCAGGTTGCAATAATTTTAGGTGGCATTGGGTAGTTGGATAATATTATACCTGATAGTTGGTCAGCGTTTTTAGACCCCAAGCTAACGTCCCTTCTGTGGGCCTGTCACTCTTAGGATAGCTCCTTCAAATGATTGCTTTTACAGGGGGTCCTGGACTCCTCTCCCACCCCCCACCCCCCCTCTAATGACTTCATGAAACCTTATAAAATTCATTTCCTGGTACTTGGTATATACAAACGGATTTTACGTAACCGTACTTCATCGATAGTAATCCAATAAACTACCCTGTATAACCCGACAATACGAGTTTGCAGATCAGTGCTACCTGTACAATGTGAGAAGGAAAGTGACACTGATCGTGAGAATGCTGTAGGTAGCGACAGTGGCGCTACTAGCAGTATGTCTTTCAGAGTTGAGACTACGGCACTGAAGATTGTGGGGTTCACGTTCCTGGCCTTCACTGTCCATGGCGACAATGCACAATTCAAGAGGCCCCTGCAAACAACAGTAGATCAATTAGCCTGAGTTTTATTCCCTTACAATTATCATAGATGTAACAAATAGTAAAAGTGAAGTAAAATTACATTCACAAAATACAAAGTTTTACAGATTGAGGAAGTGCGTGTAAAGGTCCATTTAGACGAGCAACTAAAATGGGGTATTTCGGTGGGTCGGAAATTCAGGTTTTTGACCTTAAATTTGTGTTCAGCACCCTTGAAAACCTATGTACTCCAGCTTTTAGCCCAATGAGACTATAAAATGTGGTAGAAAAATTAATTAAAAAGATTACACGTTTGAAATAAAGGCGGGTCGCCATAAATGCACACACACTACGCTGCGTGTGTGTGTGTGTGAGTAGTATTTTGTAGTACTTATCCAAGAGATTCTCATTTTGAATAGCATTACTTTATGGTTCAATTGTTAGCGTTACCTACGTCTGCCATCTGTAATCGGTTGTTTTCTGTTCGCTTCGTTTGTGGTTTCGATTTATCAAATTTTCTGCTAGTGTATCCCATGATTTCTTTTCTTTCTTTCGTTTTAAATATGACGGAAAAGAAGAAGAAGATCAACGTTCTGGAGCCTCAATTTGAACCTACTACCAGTGAGAACATTCCAGTCTCTGCTCTGTGCATGGATACTTTTTTCAAAGACAGTTTTGGCTAGCTATGTCACACCATTCAAATCTTCAACTTTTCTTAGCTTCTCTGATTTTTAAAAATATTTTCTCGACGAACAGACCTGATTACCGTTATTCCTGAGACATACTCTTTTGAATTTTCTTTTTTTTTTTTTAAATTGAGTGAAATACCCCATTGCCAGCAATCCTGTAATTTTTGTCCTCTTTCCCTTTCTTTGAAAGTTGAGCAACTCCGAGCAATGAGGAATTTCACCGAATTCCGTTTGCATTTTTCCTGAATAGTTAATGGTGCGGGATAGATGAAAATCGGGTTGATTTTGGAAAATAAGTCCCCTATTATTTTTAGGAGACAATCAAAATTTATGATTTCAAAAAATAACCAGGAAAACGGACCTCTTCAACGTGAAGCGGGAACGCTCGCTGATTGACTGTTCAAATCGCCGTCCCCTCCCCTTGTTGCCCGATGGAACAACGAATCGTGTTATCTAAGAGGAAAGTTATCAAACAAAAACAGGAGAATTTTTATATTTTTTCTCTTCAGTTCTTCGATTACGATCTTTACTGTTTTGTGAAATGTTGCCTCTGAGGACTGTACTTCACGATCTCAGCGCTTCAAGCGGCCGTACATGAACTATTTCCAGTTGACGTCATCCTCCCGGTTTTTTTAAACGTTCATATTTCCTCCACTGTTCTGTTTATTCGTTAATTAGGAAGTACGGGCTGAAAGTTTGCCGTAGGTAGTTTTTCGAGGTGCTAAATCCGATTTTGGGATCTGAAATAGGAAATTCCGACATGGTTCCTCATTGCCTGGAGTTGCTTACCTTTTTTTATGCAATCAGTTGGAAAATTATATCGGTTGGGATATTTTTCTTCCCACTGCATAATTCATACCATAACTCGATATCGATTGTAAAATATTGGTTGGGTACATCGAATCGTCACTATTCACGGACTCCCGTCCCAATACTGTGATTCACGAAAACAATGAAATTTCGAAACATTTATACCGAATCGATTACAATAACATAATATATCGAAGACCAGGGATATCGACTATAAGTTTAGAGTATAGCACAAATTTATACAGGGTGTCTCCGAAAACATACCCCCAACCCTCTGCTAAAATTGTCCAGATAGTTCATTCAAATTCATCGAATTCACGTTCATCAAATGATCGAAATGAAATAAATAGATCAACTAGGAAATGACTACCCAACAATATTAATCCCATTTGGAATTTCCTTTTTACTTTTCTACATAATTTCGCTAGAAACAGGGTTTAGAGTGGAGGCCAAGAGAAGGGATGAACTGGAAGTGGGGAGGAGTGGAGCTATGCTAAGAAATGATGGGAAGAGGTACGAGAATGAGCTAACAGGTGGCGCTAGTTGTGCTTTGGCGAGACACTTCTACTAAGTGTCAGATAAATTTTGAAACCGTTATAATTTTTCAAACTTCGAAAGGGATTCTTAAGGTGCCCGTCCACTAGGTCGACAGCGCGGCGCGGCGCCAAAAAAAATTTCTAGAAATATAATGGGAAATAAATGGGAGCCCGTCCACTAGGTCGACAGCGCGGCGCGGGTCGAAAATTTTTCGCAATCTGTTGCTCTCCAGACTTCTGGAGCGCGGCTCCGCGCCGCGTCGCGCCGCGCTGTCGACCTAGTGGACGGAGGGCGAAGCGAAAATTGTCGACCTCGGTCATTTTCGTCAGTGTTCGGCTTTTGTATACGAGGCTTAATCAATGTGTGAAGCTCGAAAAACTTCCCCCTCGACATTCTAAAATACTTAATAAACTTTGCTCGTCTCTTAGCAAATTGTCTTAGCAAATGTCTCTTAGGTGATTGTGCTCCCCCAGGTCCATCCTCTTTATTGGATGGACCCAAAATCTTCTCCTTTTCCCACCGATTCGGTCCTCTTCTTCTGCTTCCAAAGCTGCAACTAAAATGAACATTTCTTCGTCGTCCGATGAAAACATAATATCTATGCCCGACATTTTCCTGAAGAAGGCACCTTCTCAGGCGTGGCGAAACGGCGGGTCGAAAAATTTTATCCGCTCCAGTGGACGGAGCTCAAGAATTTCGCGTCGCGCCGCGTCGGCCAGCTTTATAGGCCATCAAGTCCTGATTGGCTAACTTCTGGGTTGGGAATGGACCGGCTAGGTGAGGATCGCCGACCATCATGAACGTAGGTACTTGATGAAGTTTCTAATGGTCTTTAGTGCATCCTTTGGAGCAGCTTTCTTTGGCGTTGGGCTCTGAAGATAGTTTTGGCTGAGACTCTATGTGTGACTTTCTGCTCCTCGAGAGGCTTGTTAGAGACAGTGTTTTTTTTATTTTCTTAGGAACTAGGAAACTTGGTGCGATCAACTATTTTCTACACAAGACGTTGGCCAGACTGTCTCATGACCTCTCCTACGGCCGAACTTCTAATAGACGAAGAGCTGATTTATAAAGCATGAGCTCTAACTAATCAACTTTAAAAACCACTAGATCAATAAAAACTCACGTTCTCTGAGGGAAAGTTTGACAGTACAGCGCTCCTTGTGCTGTACGCCAGATTTTTCTTCAGAAGCGTTGACTCTTGATTGTCAAAAGTATTCCTTCCTTTGACCAAAAGGGAGAAATCAGCGATGTCCTCTTTAGCTGTCACGTACCACGTCAAAGATATTTTGCCGGTGGGATCCCTGAAACATTAAATTATTATAATGAAATCTAGAAGGATAGAAGAGAGGAGAGAGCAAAATGTTAATAATGAAGAACACTTTCTTGTACTTTATGAGACTCTATAGTTAAAGGTGATGCTAAGACGTCAACGTTAATGCAACTGACAGTATAGGGGTATTCACGGCTGAGCTTATCCTGTTAAGTGGTAAACTTGTTGAACAAAAAAAGCGTGAACAACCCCAGCCGACTCGTGTTAAACGTGCTAAAGTTGTTAAAGTCTCATCACTCCTTCTTCTTCGATTAGGTGGCAAGACCGCAGCCACGAGGGTCATATGGTTGTTGAGGGCACGATTCGGTGGAGGAAGTGTGAACAAAAAGGGGAAAATGGGGTAGAATTTTTTTTTTAATCTACAATGTCCATTGCTTGTTCCATGTCAAAGAAACAAGCAAGGTTTTTCACCTAAGAGTACCGGATACAACTATTATACCTCACCTAGATTGTTTACGGATTTTTTTACTTTTTACACTGAAAACTTGAGTATTACTGCAGTCATGCCAAACAAAAGTTATAAACAAGAACTTGATGATGAAGTAGTCAAGAAAACAGTTTTTCGAATTTTTCCTTCACTTTCATTGCGTCCAATTGCTCCTCCCAACCACTTTTCTCATCTCTCCATACCTCCATGAGACCTCCATACCTTCAACTCCAACTCAAATAACTTACAAAATAACCGAGACAAACAAACGAACTCCAACTCAAAAAACTAATGACGAAACTAACTAACTCACAAGTAAACGCACTGAGAAGCAGCTGGCAAGTTGTCGGCCATTTTCTTTCTGATGTTTCGACGGTTAAAGCTTGGTTCACATGGGTGCGTAATGTCCGTAATCCGTAGTGCGCAATTGGATGCTATTGGCTGGAGCTAATTGAGGGAGCGGCACTGATCTTTGCTGATGTCGACTTTGGGAGCTGAGTGTATCGTTTTGAAAAATTGGATATTTTACGCATTACGGATGAACTTTGACAATCTTCGGTAAAATTTGTAACATACTCTCGTCATTTGTTCACAGAAAGTTTATTGACTCGGTCTCGATTATTAACAAAACAGCCAAAATCATTGTTTTGGTTTGGAAACAATTCTGCGCAGAACGTACTGCGCACTTCTGCGTAATCACGTAATCATTCAGTCACGTGAAAGCTCTTTTCTGCATTACACACTTTCTGCATTATGGAACACCCCCACTTCTCTTACGCATTATGGACTTCAAGCACCTATGTGAACCCAGCTTAACACGTTTAGCACTCACAAACAGACCATTTGGGTGTGTTAACTAGCGACGACTGATAACACATATTGATAACATGTTTATGACAGATTTGTTCGACGATTAACACGTTCTTGACGCATAACACGTCGAGAACAGACTGACCGAGAATACCTACCCTTATTATTTATCATTTGAATTAACATACATAATCTCAAATAAGAAGTTCAACAGGCAAATTATTTAAAACTGCCTCTTTATTATGAGTTTTAAAACATCATAAATGAGAAAACGCTGACGAAACTGTTCGAACAATTTTGGTCATCAAATCCTCAACTTCGGGCAAATCTGTACGAAATATTTAGAGTCGGATTTCATTGAAATTTTCCGGGATTTTGCTGGTTACGGAGATGATGGTAGTGCAAGATACCTGGAGATTGAAGTTTTCTCTTTCGACTAACATACAGTCACGAGGAAGCCATGTGCCACACCCAATATGCAGACTTGGTTCCTTGGCAAGTTTTCTTTTTTGCGATTCAAGTAAACGACTTTTGATAGTTTACCTCTTGTCTCCACGAAAACATAATCAGCGATAAAACCGTTTTTGAGTAGTAGGGAAAGTAGTGTGGAACTTCAGAACAAATGTTTAACCCTTTACGGTACCTTTGAATTTCTCTGAATTTTACGTCAGGCGTAGTGTCGTAGTCCTCATTCCCTTCAGATCCCGCTTCGCCGCACGAGAGCTGCTCTTCGTCGATTTCGAGGAAGGACTTATTGGCCAGCGCTGTTGGGATGTAGCACCTGACGTCGACCCAATCATCCGCCCGAGACGTCTCGTCTAGGATCCACCTTTTCAAGGGTCGTAGGCGACAGTCACAGTTTACGTGGTTACCTGGATAATTTAATCAATAATTATTAACGAACAATCAATGTCGAACGATAAAAACTAAAATTTTGTAAATTTATTTCTGCTAACACAGTTTACAACTCAATATCATCATACACCTTTCTTTCAATTCAGTTTCACACAAACTCACCAGCATACAATATCTGGCTCCCATTTTTCTCCATTTTTGTCAGCTGTGTGTAGTAATCGAGTTGGTTATCCCGCAAATCTACAAAGGAGAGCTGTTCGATTTGAGCAATGGGCAGAGTCAACAGCTGGTTGGCTCTGAGACTCAAGGATTTAAGAGAAGAAGGCAAATCAAAGGCATTGGGCTGCGTTATATCAGTGAGCTCATTGTACGAGAGATCCAACTCTTTGAGTGATGTGAGGTTGCCAATAACACCTGAAAACAACAATAAATTAGGGTCAATGACACTTGTAGAAGTCGTTGTCAACTTTGTTTCAAGAATTTTTTTTGTCGATACGACGGCTTCTCACGACCTGCAGGTTCATTAGTTAATTTATGTCACCTGTGACAGAGCAACAGTTACTCTGTCACCTGATTCGCGATTCGATGGAGCGATTCTTCCACTCTATCGAGTCACTACTCAGAGATAGCTCGCCAGTCTATTTGCAGACATTGATCGTGTGATACATATTTTCATAGATCATTTCCCTTATCCTCGAGGTTCAAATCCGAAGATCTAATAAGTAAACTCTATTGATACTTCCTTCCCCATCTATAGATTCAAGCCTCATTGGTTATAGGACAATATAGCATTTATCTTTCCTAAATCAATTTGCATCTGTTATTTATTATCCCTAATCCTAGGTTGGTCTCCGCCAAGAAATAGGTACTCAAACGAAACGTATATAGGTCTACCACAGAAACTTTGCATCCGTGTGGCGCCCCCTAGGTGGCGGATCCGCGAACTATAACGATCGAGTCAACCTTCCATGGTAAAACCTTGACACAGAATTTGGAGCTGTGAAAAATTTGATGTTCCTGTAGAGCCACGGAATTTCAATTTCGAAAATGCTTGAACATCTGCAGTAGGAGGGGAATCAAGTCACTTTTAAGGGGAGAAATTTGCAAAAAATTATTGTACGCGCGGGAATTTGCTTGATGATAAGAGATAAGTAAGTTCTATGTTCTCCAGCATAATGCGCCAAAGGGATGCAAAGTTTCTCTGGTAGACCTATATTTCACTAGGGGTAGAATTCAGTGCATATTTAATTATTCTCATCAATTAATCAGATTCTCCAGATACTCTAGAACAATACTGTTTCACACCATACACAGGTGAGAAACATGTTAGTTACAGCCAAGAGAATTTGTATGTACATCAATAATATTACACACTGAATTCGTTCAGAAGTATAATTAATGAAGAAACAATTGGAGACTTGAGACTCATGACCTGGAAAGACCCCAGGAAACTGACGGGGGATTTCCCAGAACCTAGGAGGGCCCCTTTATAAGCCCAGGCATGAGCATCCATTCCACCTTTCATCTCCTGAATCATCAACCTGCTTTCAATTCAAAGCGTAAAAACCTTGAAGGTTTGAAGTTGGCCAAGCGTTGCTCCACCTAAACGTAAGTCATTGTGGTATTCCCTCCTGAGAAATACTCACACCTCATAGGAACTCAGAACCTTCCCTCTTCAAGAAAAAGCTCCTAACACCAATGTGGACTTGACTTACTTGACTTATTTCCTGTAACTCCTCAGGAGGAGCATAGGGCCGAGACGAAATTCCGCCATTCCTCTCTATCTCTGGCCAAAGCCTTGATCTGGCTCCAAGACTTCCCCACTTTAGCTGCCTCTACCTCAACAGATCGCCTCCAGGTCATCCTTGGTCTCCCGCGTCTTCGGTATCCTTGTGGGTTCCATTCCAGCGCGTCTCGCTCCACCGCTCCCTCGCCCTTCCTCAAAGTGTGACCAATCCACTGCCACTTCCTCCTCTTTACCTCAACAGCAATGGGAAGCTGTTGAGTCCTTCTCAGCAACTCATCATTAGAAATGGTGTCGGGCCACCACACACCGAGGATCCGCCTCAAGCAGCGATTAACAAATACCTGTAGCTTCCTCGATAGATTGCTGGTAACTTTCCAGGTCTCGCAAGCATAAAGGAGTACCGACTTGACGTTTGTGTTGAACAGTCGAAGCTTCGTCCGCAGAGAAATATTTCTATTTCTCCATACCGGGTATAGCTGGACAAACGAACCATTTGCCTTCCGAATCCTGCTCTTAATATCTTCTTCGGCACCCCCGCTGGCATCGACCATGCTACCCAGGTACTGGAACAAGTCCACCTGCTCTATACTTTCCCCAGCAACCTGCAGCTCATCTCTCAGTGAAACATTTACCCTGATTTCCCTCGTTTTCTTAACATTTATCTTGAGCCCTGTGACCTCTGAGTACTGGTTAAGTTTGTCAAGCTTGAAATACATATCACTTAGACGGTGTGCCAGCATGCACACATCATCAGCGTAATCCAGATCCTCCAGTCTGTCCCGAAGGTTCCACTGGATACCCCGCTTTCTTCCACCAAGTACTTTCCTCATCAGCAGGTCAAGGACCATCAGGAACAATGTAGGAGAGAGCACACAGCCCTGTCGAACACCCGAAGTGACCAGTATGGGAGAGGAGAGGACTCCATCATGCATGACCTGGCATGTGTACCCATTGTACATCTCTTGTACAAGACGAAGGATCTTTCCTGGAATTCCGTAGACCTCCATAGTTCTCCACATTGCGTCTCGCCTGATCGAGTCAAACGCCTTGCGAAAGTCAATGAACAGGGCGTAAAGAGGACTCTGCCACTCTGCACTTTGTTCAAGGATTATACGGAGAGTATTAATTAGATCAACACAACTCCTGTGCTTCCGAAAACCAGCCTGTTCTTTCCGCAGCAGCCGCTCCACATGCTCCTTAATCCTATTCAAGATGACCTTCGATAGAACTTTACTGGCCAGGGTGAGAAGGGTAATCCCTCTCCAGTTGTCACAGCTTGTGAGGTCTCCTTTCTTCGGCAACTTAATCACTAGACCTTTCTTCCATTCAGAGGGGATTTTTTCCTCGGTCCACATACGACAGATGATCGGATGGAGCAATTGTGCAGTAGTGTCAGCATCCACCTTAAGAGCTTCGGGTGGTATATTATCAACTCCAGGGGACTTGCCATTTTTCAGTTCACTGATAGCATTTCTGATTTCAGAAATGGAGGGGGTTTCTTCACTGATCTCCCCTTCAATGGAGGGTACAAACCTACCCACGCTCTGAAAGAGTGTATCCAGCTCAGCCCCATTTGTATCATCTGTAGGGTTGAGCACTTCACGAAAATGCTCTTCCCACCTTTGCACTTGCTGGTCAGGAGAGGTGAGCAACTCTCCTTCCTTGCTTTTCACTGGCTGACTTCTTCGAAACCCTCTCTTCGACAACTGCTTTGTTATTTTATATAAAGTCTTGGAATCCCCTATTCTTGCTGCCTCCTCTGCTCTCGTCGCCTGATCATCAATCCACCTCCTCTTATCTCGTCTTGCACTCTTTCCTACTACTCTATGCAGCTGATTGTATTCTCTCTGAGCCGCTGCCTTCTGAGTCCTTGTTTTGCTGGCATTTACCTTCTGCTTAATTTCCTTCCTCTTCTCAATATCTGCCCAGGTATCTTCAGACATCCAATCCTTTTTCAAAGGGTTTCGGTAGCCAAGTACAGATTCGCAGGCCTCTTTGATGACACTTGAGGTCCTTTCCCATTCAGCTTCTATGTCAGTGTCATCCAGTGGCTGAAGGTCCTGAAGCGCTTGAAACCTATTCCGAAGTTCAACACTGAACTCCTCTCTAACACTGTCCAGCCTCAGCTTCCCAGCATCAAACCGTTTCCCCCGTTTTTCAAATTTCTTTCCATTTGCTAAGATCTTCATGCGAAACGAGGCCCTTACCAAATGATGGTCTGAGCCTACATCCGCTCCTCGTTTATTCCTCACATCCAGTAGTGAACGACGGAATTTTCGGCTAAAAGCAAAATGGTCAATTTGGTTCTCTGTGGTACCATCCGGGGATACCCAAGTTACCTTATGACATTCCCTATGAGGGAAGAGACTGCCACCTATGACCAAGTCCTGTTCAGCACAGAATGTGGAGAAAAGCTCTCCATTCTCATTCATCTGTGCCTCCATACCATGAACTCCCATTATATGTTCCAGGCCTTCATTATTTGAGCCCACTTTGGCGTTTAGGTCACCCATAACGAGAAGTAAATCTCTCCTTGGTTTGCCTGATATGACCCTCCTCAGGTCACGGTAGAACTCTTCTTTTTCCTCCATGTCTGCCCCCTCTGTTGGTGCATAGCATTGTACAATCATAAAGTTGCGAATAGCTGACCTGAATCTGGCCGAGATAATCCTGTCTGAAACTGGCTTCCATTCGAGCATTCCTCTGGCAAAGCGGTTATTCATCAACAGACCAACTCCATTTCTGTGAGAGGTCTGATCTCCAGCCGGCCCAGAATATATGAAGGTGAGCCCCTCTCTCGTGACCATCTGACCAAAGTCCTTCCATCTCACTTCACTGAGCCCCAACAATTCAATGTTGTACCTCTCCATCTCCCTAGCAATAATGCTTAGTTTGCCAGGATCCATCAATGACCTAACATTCCATATTCCAAGCTCAGTAATCCGTTTCATGCCAAAAGTCTTCACCATTTGATCAGTCCGGCGGATATTCGTATTGGTTTCTGTAATCATTTATTATTCAGGTGTGCGGGTGATTAGCCCACAGCACCCTAGCCCTATGGGGTCTCCCACCTTCAAGCCTAAGGGCCGGCTCCCCCCCCTGCTTCCAGGTTTGTGATGTTGTTTTACCTGTACTTCCTGAGACGGTGTACCAATGTGGAAGTACAGTGGTTTTCCTCCTCAAGGAATTAATCATTCCTTTACTCCACAATCTAGTTGTTTTCCCTTCCAGGCAGCACTCTCCCACCGTAGAGTAGCTGTTTTACAGGGTCACCTGCTGTTTCTTCATCATAAAACTAACAATTTCGTTTAAAAAAACAAAAATTTCGTTTTGTTTTTTAACATGGACATGTCTTTTAGCTTGGGGTCTGTGAAAAAAAAAATTCAGCCCAAAAACGTGTAACGTGAGTAAGAGCGGAAACACACTGTCCTCACGTCACATGAGCTCACACGAGTAAACGAATTGGTATCACGGTCAATCATCAGTTGTATGTTGATGGGCTCTAAAAGCGCACTCATTCGTTTTTGCTTTTTTTTTTTTTTGTTCCAAATTGTTCAATTCAACATCTTTTTTATTGTTATCACATGGTAAGTATAGAACAATCGTCAAATATTTAGTTGGGTTATAATCTAATTTAACGTATATATCTAGAAGTAAATAAAAAGCATTTAACACTGTGAAAAACTAAAAAGACGTAAAACAGGAACATAATATGTTCCTGATCCACATATGTGGATTAGGAAGTTAGGTGATTGGACTGTCTAGGAATTAAGGCATGTGTGGAATGCCACAGCACCGGCCGGGGTGTCCCGACCAGCCCAGACCCACCCACCACGGCAAATCTCAACTCACGTCACACCGAAATATAGTTATCCAGACTTCATCTCACGTGAGGTCACGTCTCCGCCGTGTGAGCTCACGCCGCATGAGGTCACATGAGCTACCATCAGTGAGGCTATTGCGAACGAATTACCTTGTGTTCTTATGGGAGAACGGTCAACCGCACTTGGCTGACGTGACGTGAGGACAGTGTGTTTGCAGCTTAACTGTACGAATCTGGACTGTTTCATAAAATAAACCTAAGTCTGGGGGACCGAGGTTCGATACCAGGCCGTGACATCAACTTTTTTTAATTTAATAAATTACGAGTTTATGTATAATTTTGTTTCTTTCTTCCTCCCTGAATATTGCTACGGTCATTTCAAGTATTAACCTCCATGTAATTTCTCCTTTAATGGGGAGAATATCACCTAGACACATCCATGATCTATTGTTTTTCCCATCAAGGGAGAAATTAGTATTTTTTCCTTCACTACCTGCCCATATCAAATTCATTTTCAAACATGGTAGTCTTTTGTGGGTACCAACGCCATCTAGGAATATTTTCTTTTATGTAAGTACATTGACACGACTTAACAAATAGCTACAAAAATAAGAGAACAAACCTTTTCTAATTTCGTTGATAGCGTTGTGACTGAGATTCAACACTTCTACTTTCCGCGTTCCATACGTCAAATCGAATGTGACAACAGGCATTACGTTGTAGCTGAGATCAACTTCTTTCAATTTGTATGGCTGATAAGGGTCGCTCGGGAACGTTTTTCGGGTAACGAAAGAAATCCTGTTGTGGCTCAGATATGCCTACAAGTTCATAAACAAAAAAAGTTGCAAATTATTACACAATGTTTTTTTTTAAATTTCCTATCTAGATCACTCGTCTGCAAAGCCACCAACCATCAAACATGAAGAAAAACATCGATCGCATTTCGGTCAGCTAAAATTTGAACGGAGATTAGGCCTCTTGCGATTCACGCTCGTGTTTCCGATTTATCGTAAGTCCAACCCTTGAATTCTCGTAGGGAGCGAACGGTTTGTCCTACAGAGCTCCGCGTGGTCTCAAAAAATTCTATAAATTCTATAGAATCTTAAATTGAAGGAAAAATAATACCTTTATATCATAATTTTTTGAGTTAGGGCGTTTTCAAAATTCATGTTGGAACTCTTAGAAGTGACCTACATCAACCAAAATCTTCGGGGCACAACTAGATCCCAAATGGAGCCTACATACCAAATTTCATCAAAATCGGTCAATGCTAAGTGGCTAAAGTGCCGCGTACGGCGGACGGACGGCCAAATTTTTATTCGATTTTTGGATTCTACGTACCTTGAAAAGAAAACCATCAAATTTTGAGGGGTGTTAACAATTTTTTTTTCTTGGTCGATTCCAAAGGTTCATTATTGAAAATAATAAACCAAAATGCTCCACTGTATATAATATGAACAATTTGAAAAAAAAACTCGGCGCTTAGCATCTTGCCTGGGAGCGAGCCCCCCTGGATCCCAAATACCATCTACTAAAGCCTACGGCGTAAATTATAAAAACATGGAACATGTTTTAGCCAAATTTAGTGCAGAACCTTTAGTAGTAGGTAATACTAAAGTTATATTATCCCTAGCAACATATCTAAAATGTATTGAAAAACTCGGTGCTTTGGGTCTCAAAAAGCCCGCGTCACCCTCCAGCGTAACATCTTTTGGGTAGTTACTCTATGGCTAAAACATGTTCCATGTTAAAACAAAGGTTACTCTGGGGTGGAATTTCTTGTTTCCCAGTTCTTCGTGTTAATAAATAATTCAGTCGTGATCTCCTCTTGATGGAAGATTTTCCAAATAAACACGTAAATTCTTTTTTTTTTCACGTGAATTTTTGTGTGGTCGAAGACTTCAGGCGCCTGCCTCCTTGCTTATCAAAAAGTTCTCTTACATCTTTTTCTCAGGAGTACATAAGGTCCTCTCGGCACACCACTACCATCATTCTACTCCACAAACTTTTCATAATTCATTTCAACACTCTACTTAAGTTCACTGATCAGAGAGAAGGTCGGGTATTCATCCAACCAAATTCCTTCACCATATTTCGAAACTTCCAAATTCCCGTGCAAAAACAATTTAACAACTTCACCAAAGTACATTAAAAAAAAAGTTTATTACAACCAAGAGAGTCCTGAAGACTCCCCCACTCTGACGTCAGGCGTCACGTCTGTTTTCTAGCGCTAACTTATATCAGGCTATTGTGTAGTAAGATCTTTTCAACGAGAACCTAGCAAAAATACTATTATTAAGAAATAAACAAAGTTACTCACTCTTTCTAGAGACAAGCAGTCATCCAAGACTCCGTGGGTTTTGTTATCAAGAGTTTCAATCATGTTTCTTGACAAATCCAGTGTTTGGAGAGACACCAATCCTGAAATCCAGGAAAGGAGCATTATTATAAACGTGAAATTTCGGAGAAATGAACTATGAGGTATTTTACCCTTGACCCAGAGAAGACGAATTTATCCCAAGAATTCAGACATGGCGCTTCTCTAAAATTGATTAGTCATTTATTAAAGTCATATTTTTTGAGTCAGTACAATATTCAAGGACCAGCAATTCCCAACTCTATTGCTGCTAAATGTCCGAGGACGGTGGAATTCATAGGAGAGACCCTCGATGAGCTAAATCACACAAACCATGAAAATGTATTCAAACCCCAGCAGAACTCTTTGCATTGTGGGTGAGCATAGCTTGTACAGGACTCACCATTCCATATTTCGATAGGAATTTACCTTTAATTTTTCTTGGCTTTGGTAAAAAATTGATTCTTAAGTACGCATATTGGTTTATACCCTGGCAACACGCGGCAACAAATCTCACTCGAGACTTCCAATTTAGAATAGTAATGAACACGATCCAGAAATTCCCACTATTTCAAGAGAGTCTAGCCCCCAGAAAGTGTTGTCGGGTTTCAGCGCTAACTTCCACCACTTCAACGAACTACCATTTCTGATATCTTATCAGGTGATCACACTCACAACCGCATTACCGTCGCTCCTCTAACTTGCAGTTATCCCAAGATTATGAACTTGCAGTTGTCTCCACTATAATAATGCATTCTGCTTGATTCTTCACTCCAAAACACAAAAATGCAATAACAAGTTCCTTTTCCTCGCAATTTAAAAAGGCAGGGAAACTTAGAAATTAGGGGTAAAACCGAGGTAAGCCTACTTTTCAGAAATGCCGCTTGACCACGCTCACATCGAGCTGATAAGGATGGTAGTTCGCTGAAGTGGCGGTAGGTAGCGCTGAAACCCGACAACACTTTCTGGGGGCTAGACTCTCCTCACTAGTTCACACCTGTATTGGAATCAAGGCTACATTTAAGGGGGTCTCAGTCGGTCGATGTGTGTTCCTCGTTCCGGGTTAGTATTTCGCCAAATCGTAGCCGCAGAAACTTAAAAAGTTGTACCTACCTACCTAAATTTGAAATTTTTAAGGATTTTAAAAATTCATTAGTGCACGGCCCTAGGGAGTTAAAAAACTGAAATATTGCCACCGGAATCATCAAAATCGAACTATAATTGCCAGACAAATATGGGAAAAACCGTTAATTCAGCTATGTTTTTCCCATAAAATGTAGCTAAACTTGAAATTTTTAAGGATTTTAGAACTTCATTAGTGCACGGGCCTTGGGAATTGAAAAACTGAAAGATTGCCGCTGGAATCATCAAAACAGAACAATAATTGCCATAGAAATATTGGAAAACCCGTTTATTCAGTAGTTTTTCCCATTTTTCTCTGGCAATTATTGTTCGATTTTGATGATTCCGGCGGCAATATATCAGTTTTTCAATTCCCTAGGCCGTGCACTAATAAATTTCTAAAATCCTTCAAAATTTCAAATTTAGGTACAACTTTTTAAGTTTTTGCGCTTTCAATTTCGCGAAATACTAAGAACGGATGGCGACCGACTGAGACCCCCTTAAAGTTACTCAGCAAACTCTTCTTCGATTTTCTATTTAACTGTCTTGTAATCAGTTGACATTCAAGCTATTCGAGAACGATTTACACACTGATAATTATTAGTATTAAACACTGATTTAACAGTTCAATAGTTGTCAATATCGGTCAATGTTTATTATCATTGTAAGCAATTATGTGAGAAAGTAAAAACTCAATTCAAGACCTTGAAAAGCTCCATTCGGGATATTTTCTATCTGATTGTTGCTCAAATTCAGCGTCAACAGTTGGAGGAGGCCGTCAAAAGCCTTAGCGGAAACGTTGACGATTTGATTTTCAGAAAGATTGAGCTCGAAGACGATAGGCAACTTTCCAAAAGCGCCTTTGCCCAATGATGTCAGGTTGTTTCCCTGGAAGCAAATAGTGTCGATATTGATCTTTTGGTAGGAAGATATACATGTGTTTGAGGTAAGAACGAAAAAAAATCTGTTAAACGTAAGTTGTTTGGTTTTTTATCTCTCTCCCTGAAGATATGAAAGTTCATTGATGGACACGTAGAGTTGATGGTCACCATTCTACCTTCCCATCCGCAGGTGAGTTGTTTGCCTCCCCGCTTAATCAGTCATTGTCAGTCGTTCTTACAACCGCTTCCTCTTCTCAACAAACTCCGAATGAGACATTTTAGGATCCTCTGCCATGCCAAATGAAAATGAAAGGACCGCTGGGGAAACTGCGGCCTACTGGACTCAGTAACGAGTGCAAACAAAAGGAAAGGAAGAGAAGAGGGTAAGATGGGGTCTTTCAATAGTTCGCAGACCTATAAAAATGAAAAAAAGTAAGACTGACCAATAAGAAGAAGTTACTACCAATGTGAGAAAGACCCCCACGCTACCAAGATGGATTCCCAACCAAAGGACCTACCAGCTTGACTATTACCTAGAAAATTATCCGGCTCGAAGGACCACTATATTCATGTGTAGTAGGTACGTATCCAGTGTATGGGTTAGAAAAAGGTCCACAGCGTTGGTATAGAAAAATTAGAGAGTTTTTGGCAACCACTAACAGGCCCGTGGAACCTCTTCACAAAGCTCGGAGTTTGCGGGTGATGATGAATTTGCCTCCCGACAACAGCGGGTGACGATGAAAGGGTGCCCCCAGACAGCCACCCGTTCCTAGAGGCCCACTGTCACGAGTGCCTCCCTTCCCCCCTGTGTCCATAGTTAACGGGCTTCCTACTTCAACTGGGTAGCATCCTCTGTTGCTCGCGCTAGTCTCCTCCTAACGGGGCCCATCAGATTCTGGCACCAAAAACTCTCTAATAAGTGTAGAGGGACAAATTCGGTATGAAGGACACATACAATTACTGATGATAACACAAAATATGTAAGACAGATGAAAAAAATAGGTACCTTGGAGAAGGATCCTTCTTGCTTCCCATCAATGGGAGGGTATACATTGTTCTCGGAGGTGAATTTTGTGATTTTGATAGATGACACCATTAAAACTTTTGAGAAAATTACTTATTTTTCAGAAGGTTTTTAGCGTAAGTTTTGTAGGGTCCAGGGAGGAAGAGGAAAGCAAACGACGAGCATGAGGATGTGAAGATAGAAGGGTGACCATCAACAAAACTGTAGGTACATGTCCATCAATGAACCTTCAGGGAGAGGAATAAGAAACCCAACATGTATTATGTAAGAGTTGCTTAATATAAAACCTCACCGTCATAGTTGAGTGAGTACTTCCCAAAAGCAAGGCAATGAGACGATCTGTAATCTGGTAGTATCGTATGTTTTACCCCCACTCCAACTTATGAGTTTGTTAGTTAACAAAATCTCAGCCTAAATACTACTACAGAAATAGTCCATAAATAATAACATGATACAAAACTAATGAAATCCATGAAATATTTAAAGTTAATAATTGGTTGATAAAGAACCCACAGAGCTGTTTCATTCAGTTATCAATGAAACGAGAGTACGTTTAGTGAATTAGAATGGGTCGTTTTTATAATATCCGGGGCGTTAGGATGAAAAGTAACAAATGAGTGGTTTCAAAAACCACTCGGTTGCTTCGTGAAGCAACTCTGGGTGCAATTAAAGTATTGTAATAGCTCTTAGGATTGTTTCAATTTTCGCATGTGTCAAATGGGTACTGATGATCAGTACAGTACTTAATTACAGTATTCTTAACTCACTTGCAAATGGAGATACTGAAGGGACGAAACATCAGCTAAACTTTCCCACGGAGGCTCAGTGATGTAATTTCTGCTCAGGTCTAGCCTCTGTAGAGTGAGGAGGTTAGTGAAGGAACCTCTCTCGAGGTTATCTTCTAGATAGTTATCGCTTAAATCGAGACTCAGAAGGGCGTTCATGGTCGGCCAGGCTCTTGCGGGGATTTTGTTGATCTCGTTGTAATTCAGATAAAGCCTGGAGAGGGATATGGGAATTTGAAATATGGTGGGGAGCAGGTTGTAAGCGACGGACAACTGTTGTAAAGACACAAGGCGGTTGAGGGCGCCACGAGAGACGTCTACCAGCAAGTTGTGACTCAGATCCAGTTCAAGAAGAGTTGGGAGAGGTCCGAAGGTGGCGGATTTGATCTCTTTCATGTTGTTGTGACTTAAATTCAGAAAACGAAGACCAAAGAGTGTTTGGAACACTCCATTGTAGATTTCAGAAATCTCGTTGTGGCTGACGTCTATCGTGTGAAGCTCATATAACTTTGGGAATGTATTGCGGGGGATCGTTCTGAGTTGATTATGAGTCACGTTCAAGATCTTTATTCCTGTCATATTAGCCATTGGCACCTGGAAAAAACAAAGAAAAACGAACTAATGCATAATTGGATTTAGTGTAATAAAAACAAAAACATGTTAGCGTAAACATTCCCCTTTGTTCTCAAGGAGAGCAGGAGCAGGCTTGTTGCGCGGTTGGCACGCAGCCTTCCTTTCTTCCCTCACTCAATCATAGCTCCCTTTGTAACCAAACAAAAATTCTTCAATTTTCGCAGTCAAATATGATCATTTATGGCCGCTATCAACCAGTAGATTCAAGAAAAATTAAAATCGGCCCAAAAGAAGTCGAAATATGGGCTACTATTTGGTTTCAAGGAGAGCCGATTCAAACTGGATTACACAACCCCCTCCATCGGCAAGCAGATAGATGGAACCCCGAAAACCCTAGGAGGGTGATCGAAGGAGTGGAAGGAACTCACCACCCTAGAGCCCCAGGGGAGCTAGTTATGACTAGCTAAGGTTCTACCAACTAGACAGGTTGGTGCCCCGAGTTCATAACAGAACTCACATGCCGAGAGACATCTTCAGGGGGCAAGCCCTTGAGGAGGCCATCTCTCCCCTTGTAGCCTTCTTGGTACAAGCCCATGAAGTAGGGGTTTGCTCAACCATGACCACCACGAATCCAACCTCTACTGAGGGGCAGGCAGGTGATGCCTTGACCGAGGTCGGTGCATCTGTAGCCTGGGGCTCCCCTCGCCCATGGTACTGGTAATTGAGAAGAGTAATAAGCCTTTTACGGCATTACTGCTATCCCTGGAAGCCCAACCAGGTAACAGGCCTGGAAGCAGAGAATTTGTCCTGCTCCCTAACCGCTCTACTCCTGTCAGAGGCATATGCTGGAGCCCTAACATTAAGGGGGTACAGGAGAGGGAGGCATGATGCGCAGCGGTACCTATAACAAAAATCGAGAAATGGGTATCGAAATATGGGCTGTGGGAGCAGAAGTGATAGCCCTCACCACTGCCCCTAGCGGGAGTGGTTGTAATTATCCATTCCCTTCTTTCTCCACCTTGTCCGCTCTCCAAGCAACCACCCCAAACCACCCCCTTTTTATGATTTTCATTACCCATTACATTTGGGAAAAGTGATCATTATTTTGTTTAGTTTTTCATACGAAAATTATGTTCCCAATATCAAATCTCGTGAGTTTGGTTAGAGATGTGCCAGTCCATGCCTTCCTCTGCTCTTCCTACCTTCAGCTGGATCTTTAGGACACCACCCCCAGTTGAATCACCGCCTCTAGGGGCCCCTGAGGTAAACGCAGCGCTGCAAAAAGGTACCGATCTACCATATATCTTCGATTTTCCTTCCTCTCCTCGCATAACCTGCCTTCCTAGTAACTATCTCATTTTTCCCCTTTTACCTAAACCATTACCGAGACGGTCCTATCAAAAACAGTCCAAACGGCAAATTCAACTCAATTCAATTTAAAAATGGAGTGTCCATTTTTAATCAGATTTTAATACATTTTTACCGTTTTTGAACATTCGATTCCCAAACTACTAAGTATCTCGATATGATTTTTTTTTAATTAAAAAATATATTTTAATTGTTACCAACTCCACTCATGCTTGGAAAAAGTTTTTCCTATTTAGCGAGGAAACTTGTTGAAATCTAAAAGAAACTACTTTCACGACTCCTCTTTTTCATGACTGCCTTTAGCTAAAAAGTTAGTTCCAACGTTGAGTAGATAACTCAGTTGGGCAGACGTGAAAAAAATAAAAAAGCCGATCAGATGAGCCAATCAAAAGATATGAGTTCCGAAAAGGGGATAAATTGATAAAAATATTGTTGAAAATGGACGACCCAATATTTAGGCTTCTGAGGGGCCGATTTTGATTCTTCTTGAATCTACTGATCGGAAATGATATTTGAATGCGGTAAATATTGGCGAATTTGTGGTTGGATGTAGGGATGGGTATCGATACCCGATATATAAAAATATCGATGCTTTCATACCAATACTTGATATTTTAGTATCGATACTGCATTATCCCACATTTGTGGATATTGATACTTTGGATCCGATATTTCTGGATATCGATACTAAATGGTAATGGTTAAAAAATGAAAAAATGAAGAAGGTAGAGGGGCTGATATGTCATTACTCGGATAAAATTACCAATAATCAATAGCAGTTATTAATAACGTGTATAAATGAACTCATCTTGGACTCGTGATTGTAAGAAATGAATAAACATTGTTGAGAAAAACATTTTTTTTGAGAATATTGAATAGTGATAATTTTGTGACACTAAAGTGTCGATACTCGATATTTTGAAACATCGATACTCAAGCCAAACGATACTTGGGGGATCGATACCAAATACCATACAGTATCGATACAAAATATCGATATTTTTGAAACGATACTCAGCCCTAGTTGGATGCAATACGAGTTTTGATTGAGTGAGGGAAGAAAGGAAGGCCTGTTAGAGCACGCCTTAAGGTGATATAAGGGAATTGTAGGTCTTATGAATCTAAAGTGGAGGCTACATCGGAGCAGTACGATTTCCAAAAGCAGTCGGCTCCGGACTAAACATAGTTGTACAGCATTAACTAAAATATTTACTTTTGATAGGTCGGTCAGATTATTGTAAGACAACTGCAGCTCATTCGCATACGACAACTCGTCGAAAACTTTAGGCACAAATTCGCTTATTTTGTTGAAAGACAGATCCAGTACGGTGACGTTGACGCAGTTTTCGAAGGCTCCTGGTTCGATTTTGGAGATGGCGTTGTGTGACAGGTTGATGTGCACCAAGTATAAATCCTTGAAGGCAAGTTTCTGGATTTCAGTCACGAAGTTGTCTGACACATCGATTTTCTAGAAACAAAAAATTTTAATTTTAAAAATCTACTTATACAATTTTTTTGGAATATTAAGAATGTGATATCGATGGCATCATATGATAACCTCGTATCTCAATTTTTGGCCAAAATGGTTCTTTTTGGATTCTCTGAATGAAAACCTCGTATCCCACCCACCTGTAATTCAACTTTTAGCGGGAATTGCATTTTCTGCTCTCTAAAGCCCTAAATGATAACCTCGATTTTGATCAAGAGGGCTGAGTGTCACTGATATCCATGGTTTCTTATCGCTAAAAATTGAATTACAGGTGGGTGAGATACGAGGTTATCATGTGATGCCATCGATATTTATTTATGAGCCAACAAATAAAATGTCTGCCAAGAGGGTGTTGAACATAGCATCTTTGTATCCATAACCATAAGTAGATGATCCTATGCACAGTAGATAATCTCAAAATGTTAATCTCCAGGTACCTACCACTCTAAATTTGTTGATTGATGAATGATAGAGCATTAAATTTCCTATCGGTTAGATGCTTGACTTTTTTTTTGAGTCAAGGTTGGAGGCATGAAAAAGCCCTCTGAAAAGGAAATTTTATCATATTTGGGGAAACCTCGGGTTTTTTCAATCAGAAATTAAACTACGAGAGACAATATTTTTTCAAGATGCAAGAACGGTATAAACTGCGCCAAAATTTCAGCTTTCAAACGGTTCAGCCATTTTTATTTTTAAAGTGGGACTTATCACAGAAATTTGTGTTAGAACTTGGAAAAACGTGAACTTTTTCCACGGAACCAGCGTTTCGGTCAGTCTGAAGTGTTTCGGGTGTGACGTTAAATTCTTGGACTTACCTCAGCATATTGAAGTTTGGCGAACATTTGGAAATCGATTTTCTTCAATTTGTTCCTCGCCAAATCGATTATTCCGATCCTAGCGACAGCGCCGAAAGTATCTCGACCGACTTCGGATATCTCATTATCTGCCAAGTATAGTCGGCGGATGAACCGCATCCCTCGGAATGAATTGGAGTCGATTTTCCTCAACTTGTTATGGTTGAGATTTAGAGAGCGTAGCACGGTGTTACGCGCGAATGCACCTCTAAAATCCAAGAAAACGACAACACATTACAAAAACACACGAAATACATTTAGAAAGTCAACCTCAATCAAATCAGCAGATCGGACTCACACTTGGAGCATAAAATTGAATTAGTTATTCGCAAAATCATTCATGCTGCCTGAATGGGACATGGTGTTATAACTTGGTAAAGCTGCAAATTATTACAAAACGGTTTATATTTTTTGTATAGATCACCTGCCTACGAAGAACACAGATTCGTTTGCGATTCACACTCGTGTTTCTGCTCTACCATTCGCCCCAACTTCAAGTCCCTACAGGGTGTCCCATAAGTTATCCACCAAACTTCGGGAGTAGTTTCTATAACTAATTTGCAACAAAAAATGTCTCCTAACAATTTTCTTTTAACCCCCTTAAAATCAGACTTTTTTGACTTTCAAGATTTTTTCGTGTTTTCGACCTTACACCATTTGAACGGTCATAACTCCCTTAAATTACACTCAAAACTTAAAAATAAGGATACCGTTGAAAAGAGCGTAAAATTTCTCAATAGATGAGCCGTTGACCAGTCGAGAAGAACAAAACGCTCTAATCCGGTGTCTTCTCCGTTACGTTTTTTCGCATAGAATTTTTCGCATTTCCGGCCACTGATGCGTTTTCGCATCGAATTTTTTTTTAAATATTGAAAATAGTGGAAAATCTTCGTAGGAAATTTTTTCTCGTTCATGCTGGTCCTAAACTCGTTCAAAAAAATGTTTCGACGTTCGGGAGCTCGATGCGATTTTGGAAATTTTTTTGAAAAGGAGGCCTTTTGGCCAAAAGCATAATTATGGTGGCTCGAAATTATGGGCCACGAGTCAAAACGGATTCCGGCACATAAAATAGATTTTTACATTTTACCAACAACAATGAATTATATAAGTCACACCGATTTGGAAGACCGAGGGCTCTTAAATCCCATTAAATTGTAAAATTCATAAAATTTGGAGTATTTTCTCTCACTCAATTGGTGAGAAAATTATGCCTTATTTCGGCCGCCATCCTGTAAAACAGTTCATCCTCTTCCTCTCAGTACTCTGTTATTTCTACCCTTGGCTTGAAATAGGTTAAAACTAAACATTGGGTGACCGTTGGAAAGCTGATGAAATGGAGCAGTTTTTAAGCTTTTGAGCCCCTCAGGCAAATACCTTGTTTTAATGAGGAAAAATCATTAATATTTTTAAAAAAGACTATTTTTTAAGTTTGAGGTAAACATACTAATCTCGTGTTTTGTTTCTCTCGGCTGATCAACGGCTCATCTATTGAGAAATTTTACGCACTTTCCAACGGTATCCTTACTATTAATTTTTGAGTGTAATTTAAGAGAGTTAAGTCCGTTTTTATGGTGTAAGGTCGAAAACACGAGTCGGATTTAAGGTTGTTAAAAGAAAATTGCTAAGAGACATTTTTCGTTGCAAATTAGTTGTAAAAACTACTCCCGAAGTTTGGTGGATAATTTATGGGACACCCTGTATAGGGAGTGAACGGCTGGCCCTTTAGAGCTGTGGGAGGCTTCATTCAATTTAAAAAAATTCAATACTATTTTAAATTGATGGAAAAATAGCGTTTCGAAAAATTGCAGCCGCTATTTTCCACCTAGAAGTGAATGATAATAACCAAAAGCTTCAGGGCACAATTTCATCAAAATAGGTCCATGGTAAATAAGGAAAGTGCCGAGTACGTCGGAAGAACGGAACATTTTTATTCTATTTTTGGATTCTACGTACCTTGAAACGTAAACCAACAAATTTTGATTTTTTTACTCATTATCAATCTGTACCTTCGAAATGGAATAATTATTCTTCGTTCAGTTTCAACCCTAATTGGAATATGGTGTCACTAGTGTCACCGAAAACATCTTGAGGATTCCACAGCTGTCCCAAAGTGACACTGGAGTAATCAAAATTAATGTAGAGCTGAATTTTTTGAAACTTTTTTGTGAGTTAATAAAAGTCAAAAAAAGATGTTGACAATAATTTTGAAATTTTTTGAAAATCATTTTCCTACGAAATTTTTGTCATAACTCTATTTTGAGACTTCTAATGGTCCACAAAAAATTTATTGTGCTGACCATTAAATTTAAAATTGGAATTTAATTTTGGTTACTCCGGTGACATTTTGCTCAGCTGTCGAGTTCGTGAGATGTTTTCGGTTACACTAGTGGTACCATGTCCAGTTAGGGTTAATTTAGGGATAAATAATTGTTTAGATGTTGTTAATATAAATAAAAAAAATAATAAATGTTAATAATAAATGTTGTTTACTAGATAGGTACCGTGAGACCATTTTAAACACTGACCTGGTGATGTCTGTGATGATATTGTGGGAAAGGTTGCAATTCGACAGCTTATTGAGATCGGAGAGATGGGATCCATCGATTTTGGCGATTATATTGTGAGACAAATCCAGCGTCTCCACGTTTCTCAACCCTTTGAACTGGTTCTTCTTGAGCGTTTTGAATTTGTTACCGTGAAGATCGACTCGTTTGAGTTTCTTGCAAACGCTTAGTGTCTCCACGGAGAGATCAGCCAAGTCCCCGTTCACCAAACTGATCTTGTCCAAATTTTCCGTGATGAGGCCGCTCAGGGACCCAGCAGGGAAGCTGCTCAAGTGGTGGCCATCGATGTTGAGGTACGACAGCTTACCAAGGATCTGGAGCAGAATTAAACCGTATAATTATGTACGGAAAATGTCCCTGGGGATAAAGAAAATATTTTGACAGCTATACAAAAGATTTCTTAATTAATTTAAGCTCTTTGTTGTTTTATATTTCACCTTGAAGACGAAGATTGTTACTTCTTATTATTATTCGTGAAGTAGGGTTACAGTCATAGATATATCTGGGTATATACGTCTATGAGTACTACCTATGCGAAAGAAAAAAATTTTGGAACTATTCGTAAAGAACAAATAATTTGACTTATTATATGTGCGAATCGAAAAACCTCCTCGCCCATCAAGTAATCCTTTCCGACGCAACATCAGCAAATATCGGAGACGCCACCCAGCGTCCGACCTTGGGCCGTCTATCCCAAGAGACGAGATTCGAGATTGTGAGTGGTATCCGTGAAGCGCACATCGTCATCAAATCAGAGTCCCGTTGAGCAACGCGAAAAATAATTCAGGAAGCCAAGAATCCTGGGTTCCAGAGGGCCAACACTACACCACATCAGTCGACAAGAAACCCAAGTTCCCAGGGAATATAGCCTAAGGAGACCGCCTGCCCTCCACTGCACCCGTCGTCGCCGCTAAAAAGGTACCTATCATACACCCATACCGTGAATCACTCGTTGATGCATGGAGAGCATTAGGTATGTAGGAAGTTTAGAAGATAGTTTACCTACCTAGTACCTATATCAATATATTGTTTGTAAATTTAATAATTAATAATCTTTGTAATACGCACTTTAGGTACCATACAATGATGTGGGGTTGTATCAGCCTTAAATTCCATTCTCAGGGGGAATGAATTATATTTATTTATTTATTTATTTTATAATAATAAAATGCTGGTCCGCTCTTTGAAATGT
This sequence comes from Apolygus lucorum, assembly GCA_009739505.2. Classification (NCBI taxonomy): domain Eukaryota; kingdom Metazoa; phylum Arthropoda; class Insecta; order Hemiptera; family Miridae; genus Apolygus; species Apolygus lucorum. The sequence goes on along the minus strand of CM019168.2, from coordinate 45,337,005 downwards.
GCTGAGCGCAGCTTCACTAACAGAGAGCTCATATAGAACCCGGGAGTCCATCTCGGGTCAGTTTTTTCTTAGCCGCTCTCCAGTACGTACTTGTGTGTTTGTAATTTCAATAAACTTTTTTAAAAAGCAAAATTTGCTTTTTAATTTTCATTCGAAAATTAAACTTCATAGCTTCGATTCAATCGTGAAGCTGTACGAGTTAACTTATTGGTTGGAAAAACGAGCTATCTGCAAACTTCAATTGCTTGCTGCGCTTCGAGTAAATTATTTTTAAAAATCAAATCATAATTATATAATTTCCATCCGTCATAATTAATTGTAGATTTTCAAAATTTTGAAGCAGGAATTTCTGGAAATTTTTTTCGATTCCCAAAAAATTGTGAAAAATGCATATAGCTCGTGGTTTTTTATTTATTTTTTTATTTTAGCAAGGCCTTCAATTATGATTATCGGAGCATTATGTATCGATTCTGACTACAGAAAATTGGAAAAAATGGGTAACCCAACCCGATAGTCAACAAAAGAAGTGTTGAGGAACTCCTTGAGGGACCTTTTCATGTACCTCGATATTCTGCTCCTTATGAGCCGATTTCAAAGATTTCCTCAACGTCGAGTTAGGATTGTGAATACGAACGCTGAGGAAATGGTCATACGACTCGAGGAACTCCTCAAGGATTTCCTCGTCATGACGACTGTGAATAGCACAGAGCATGCGATGGTTCCTCATCGCCTCCTTGAGGATTTCCTCGGCGTTGAGGAATGACTATGAATTCCGCCCTTAGGGCGGAAGACTCGAACTCCCCCTAAAACATATTAAGAGGAACAGACTCGGGGATAAAACCCCGAGTACAAATCGACCATCTCACATTACAATAAATCAAATATTTACGGGTTACCAGAAACCCCAAGGTTACTCCACAGTTTCGCGAAAATTCAGGTCCCAAGAAATCTTAAGTAACAGTTACAGATGAAATTATCACATTGAAATTAACGGAGACAGACATGGTTCAGTGATAAATGAGGTTTGGAGGATTTCGCGTTTGCGCGTGCGCAGAAACTCATGCAACCGAAAGCAATGAAATTCATAGGGGACCGTCAAGTACTTCACTCGCGCAATTCCCGAAAATTTTAACGAAATTGGATAAAAACTGTGGATGTTATGCTTGTTACAGGGATCTCACGTTTGAGCATGGGCAGTGCCTGCCGACGAAATTTACCTCAAAAGCCTCTTTGGGGAAAACATTCAAATGAGTGTTGACCAGGTGGAGCTCTTCAAGACTCCTGTTGACGCCGAGGAACGTCTGTTGTTCGATAGATTTCAAAGGAGTGTCCTCCACCACCAATTTCTTCACATCGAGAGCGTATAAAAGGCCACCGTACAGCCGAGCTGAAAAAATATGGAAAATAGATAGTGTGGAACATAAATATAACAAAGTACGTGGAATAGAAAAAACAGTTATATATGGACAATCGCCAATTTCGACCACAACCTGGGCAGAGGAGAATCAAGGAAATACTCACGAATGAGATTAGTTTTGATGAAAACAGACTGAACCAACCAAGCCCAAATCAATAATAAAGATGATTGCAATAAAAAAGTGGGTGTTGTACATAGCTTCCTCGTATCCATAACCCGATTTTATAGATGATCCGATGCATCGTAGTTAATCTCAAAACATCAATATCTAAGTACCTTCCACTACCCTCATAGGGGACCATCTACACGCTAATCTGAACAATCCTGAAAAATTTCGTCGAAATCGGATGGAAAAAGTAGAAGTTATGGATGTTACAAGGAAATCACGTTTGCGCATGCGCAGCAACTAATATTACTCTGGGGGAGATGATTTTCATAGGGGACCATCTACACGCCATTTTGAAAATCCTAGAAAAATGCATCAAATTCGGATGAAAAATGTAAATTTTATGGCTGTTACAAGGAATTCACGTTCGCGCATCCGCAGCGGCTACTATCAGTCCGGGGGTGATGATTTTCATAGGGAACCGTCTACACGCCAACCCGCACAATTCCTTAAAATGTCATCGAAATCAGACGATAATTGTAGAAGTTATGGCTGTGACAAGGATTTCATGACAGACACAAAGACAGACAGACATGGAACTAAAATTGTTCAGAAAGGTCTGAAATGTAAAACGCTAGTGGAAATTTCGATATTGGAAAACTTTTTTTTTCGACCTTGAAAAGTGAAAACAAAGTGTAGAATGCCCATCGCTCCAAAACATAGTGAAAGGAACAAACAGTAAAAGAAAATTACTAGAATTACTAGTAATCCGGCACTGGAATGTGTTCAGCAAAGAAAGATAATTCATTCACGAGGGGAGAAGGGACTTGAGTCGAAATTAGTTGATGCGCCACAATTGTAAATTTCAATATTTAAAGGCAAAATTTAAAATGTATTCTTCTCAGATTTATGGTATTTGAAACAAGTGGACTAAAAAGCGAAAATAAGAAAACTTTCATTTTTTTCAAGTAGGTTTGAGAGAGCCGACTGATATGAATCCTAATTGACTCTAAAGGCTCCATTATCGCTCCATTGTGGTTTGCTAAGTACCTGCGAGGAAGGGTGAGTATGTACCTACCAAATCATTTCGAAAATAGTACAGGTATAAGTATGAAATTCTGAGAGCTAAGTCACGGATTGCGGTACCAGGGTCATGCCTTGGAGAGGCATCGACCACAAAGATTTTCTCTAAGTATCGGAGAAACTACCTACCGTAGGAGCTAATCGGAATTTTTCGACCTCTGGGAGAAAGCTATAGGTGGATCTAGAATAACCGATCAGAAAATCGTTTCAATTTTTTATGCTATAATCCCACATGGGCTTGAAGAACCTGGAATTGAAAACGCCACAAATTATTACACAATGGAACCTGAAAAGAACGCTACTTTTCCAGTAGGTCCAGTCTTAATAACCAGCTAGCTTTCTGATTATTAATATCGAACATCGACTTCAAAACCTCCGTAGGCGCGAAGGAGAAGGTTCTTTTTTCGGTGTGTCATGGGACGTGGTTTTTTTATTTTTTTAAATGACTATACCTCCCATTTCTTTATTCTGGTACCAAATCAGCCTGATTTTTTTTTTCGAAATGTGTTCTACCAGTATCCGTGGTGGTCCCTTTTCAAAGGATTTCATTTAGCTTTGTTAAAAGTGTTGAAAATTAGTGAAAATAGTTTAAAACGCTGCAATTTATTACACAATGGTTTATTATTTTTCTATATAGATCATTCGTCTGCAAAGCCACCAACCATCCAACATGAAGAAAAACAACGATCGCATTTCGGTCAGCTATAATTTGAACGGAGATTAGGCCTCTTTTGCTATTCACACTCGTGTTTCTGATTTATCGTACGTCCAAACTTTAAATTCTCGTAGTGAGCGAACGGTTTGTCCTACAGAGCTCCGCGTGGTCTCAAAAAATTCTAAAAATTCTATAGAATCTTAAATTGTCAATTCTATAAATCTTAAAATATCAAATTTTTTGAGTTTTCAAAATGTCAAAATTGATTTTGGAACCCTTAGAAGTGACATCAACCAAAATCTTCGGGGCACAACTAGACCCCAAATGGAGCCTACATACCAAATTTCATCAAAATCGGTCAATGCTAAGTGGCAAAAGTGCCGCGTACGGCGTTCGGCGGACGGATGGCCAAATTGTTATTCGATTTTTGGATTCTACGTACCTTGAAACGTAAACCATCAAATTTTGAGGGGGTGTTAAACAATTTTTCCCACCCAGGATATAACCCGCCATGATTTCCCCCTTTATCCCCCCCCCCCACCTAAAAGCACCTTTTCGTTATCGGAACCCCCCTCATATAGCATCTCATTTTAAAGCTTACAATAAGACCTTTAATTTGAATATAAAGAAATGGTCCGCCAACTCTCAGTGGAAAGTTGCAGGGGACCAATCTTCCCGAAATCAGCAACCATGTTGTTAAACTATTTTCACAAATTTTCGACACTTTTAACAAAGCAAAATGAAATCCGTTTGAAACGGGACCACCACGGATACTGATAGAAAACATTTCAAAAACAATCAGGCAGATTGGCACCAGAATGAAAAAATGCAAGGTGTTCAAACATTTTAAAAAATACCTCGGTAAGGCAATTTTGTTGCCAGCAACTTGTTATCTCGAACAGGCAATTAGCGCCGCAACTTTAATGGAACACATTTTTTGTGATTTTGGACATTTTAATTGCTAGTGTGAAGGGGCCTTCAAGTACAACTTACAAAATTTCGAAGAAGAAATTGTGAGAGACTCGACGCGGAGTTTGTTAGAGGCGACGTTGGCGAAGGCGATGGACAAGGACGCGAGGTTAGCATTTTGGCAGTGAAGGGTGACGCCAATGTCCGACCCCTGGAGACATCTGCAAGGGTAGAAGAGCTTCGGACGGTCCGGACAGGGGTATTTGGGGCCAGGAGGGACGTAGACGCAGGAAACCAAAGTACCCAGGAGCACCAGAGAGGCTCCTGCCACAGCTCCAAGCATATCTTACTACTGCAACAGAAAACAAACAAGTCATTAACACACAGGAAGAATATCTATTGGGTAGCTAATGAATAGAGGATAACTCTTTTTAGGACGTCCCACAGTAAGACTTGGGCGTCCTTATACGACTAATCAGGGGTAAAGTTGGACAACACTCATCAGAAAAAAAAAGAACCACACACTAATCCGTTTTAGACCATTCTGAATCCAAATCCGCGAAAAAACCATAGGTGTATGTCTGTATATGTGTGTGTGTGTGTGTGTGTGCATTTAAGAGTGACAAAATCTTGTGTACTCTGCCCAGGCGTTAGTTTTCAACCGATTTCGTGGTTCTTTTTGGTTCGACGCGGAAAAGTATCTAGTTGTGCACTACGCCGAATTTTGTCTTTTAAGGGGGAAGGGGGTTTAAAAAACGTGCGATTTCGGGCATCAGCTTGTTAAACTCTGCCCAGGTCTCAATTTCCAACCAATTTGTGCGTTTTTTATTTGTTCGACTAAGAAATCTTTCGAATTGCACACTACTTCACCGGAGTATCAAAATTAGCATGGGGAGGGGGCAAGTGAGGGGGATAATATTCACAAAATATCCGATTTTTCAATCGCCAACTAATTGTACCTAAGCTTTGAAATTGAGGAAAAATTCTCATTACAGCTCCTGATTTTCATGAACTATTCTCTGTACCACAATGGAACTAATAGTGGTGCCACCATTGTGCCAGAACACCATAAACCACACATTTCGTGTTTTTTTGTTCTTGTTTTTTTGGTGTCGATTTCACCTTGAATACGGATGTGAACTTCGACGGACCGCCTACCAAAACTAATAGATAATTCGCATGTTGGGTATCGTAGATCACGGATTTTAAAATGCTCTTCTAATTCGAGGCTCGCATGCCGCTAGAAATGTTATGGTGGAGAAGGGTGAGGGGGGAGAGACCACTATTTCTTGCCTAAAATACAAAAATAAATTACATCGAGTGAAACATTTTCATCGCTTATCAACTAGTTTAAATTTTTGACCTAATAGGTACTTATCCAATGGGACGATTACTATGTTTTAAAAACCTAAGGATCAAGAATTCTGGAAAGTCCCAAAAATTCCTTTTTATCCAGATATAACAATTTTTATAAAACATGAAAAACATTAAATATGTTTTAAAAACATAAAGATTAAGAATTCTGAAATGTCCAAAAAAATTAATTTTTTTTTCAGATAAAACAATTTTTTGTACTTCCAAAATTAATGGAGAGTGTTAGGAAAATCTCTTCTGGCATGTTCAGGCTGTTGCCGGAGAAATCTGCAGTACCAGCCAAGGCACGCATTTTCCGAAAGAGTTGACTAGGTCTCAAGCTACCTAGTTCCAAACCACTTGTGATTTTTGAAATGTTTGGTTCTTCAGGTACCTTGAAAATTCCAATTACCCTGATCTTTGCCTGCGTATTGTCATGACAAGTTGAAGTAACCAAATCATAAATATTTTCAACATACGAGTAAGTAGTCAAATTTTTCTTCCCGGTGTAATTTTTCGTAATATTTGAACATTGCCTCTTCTTGATAAAACCTGATATACGGTTTTTGTGGCCAAAATGGTGGTAATTTAATAAATACCTGACACGCTTCAACATTTTCCTCTTGGGTCGCAAACGGATCCGGTGAAACAGAAGACGTGATTGAGGTGTATCGTACCAAATACGAATTTGGGGTCACCAGAAATTAACACAATCTGTTTCAGATTTCTAACTTAACTTGAAAATGAACGATAATGATTCAACTACAAGAAATGCAATGACGACTCAAGAACATCCGAGAAGAGAATAGAAATTATATTTTATATATTAACATATCTAGAAAAAAATTCAACTACCTTAGGTCAAGTATAGACTAGAACACATTTTAGAGAGTACTTTGAAAAAAAAAACACTTTCTTGCATTCGTTCCATTAATTTTTACTACTCCACAAACTAGATTTGTTCCATTAATTTTTACAATAAATTTCAAGAATGATACACCGTTGGAAATTCGAGATAATTTCGAGATTCGGTCACAATGGAACATCCAAAATTTTGATCAACTTATTGAGTTACAGCGGTTTTAGAATTGAATTAATTAAATTACAGTAACCAAGTAATTTTTGTGATTTGACATCACGTTGCTTTCATTCCAATTTTCGTAAGGATAATGCTGACAAGAAACACTTTTTCCAAAGCGTTCAACTTTCTGTACCTTTTTGCTAGAGTTACGGTTTTTAGGTTCGGTTCAAGATTGAAAACGCGAAACTACTGTTGGAAGTTAGAAAAATCACTAAAACACCAAGAGCTTATCGTCAGAAATTACATCCTTTGTACGCTGCCCCGCAAAAAAGTGGCCCGGCTCAAAAAAAACCGATTTTCGTTTCATTTCACAATTAGGATTGCTTTAGTCATTTCTTGCAACAGGAAAAGTGTTACGATTATAGTTGCACGGAAAACCATTATCGAAGGCGGAACGTGATAGCTCTTGAACAACTACTTACGACTGTGTTTGCGTTTTTAGGTGAGAATGTGATTCACGCGACTCATCTTGAATTGAGACAGTTCTTAGTTCTCAGGCAGGAATGTATTTCTTTCAAGTGTTTGGTTACTCGAAAACACATCAAATTTCATCATCAAATAATGTCACGTTTCATCATCATTAGAAAACCTTCTGCGCATAATAAGAGATAATAATTCTGCACATCCTTCGAGCGATATACGGCTTATTCTGAGGAAGGTCAGTAAAACTACTGTATCAGATCGCGATCCAGATTATGTTTCTTCGGAGAATGAATCTTCAGATGCCGAAGCTTCTCTGTCCCTATCAGAACTAATAATTCCTTCCAACTTAATGATAGAACCACAGTTGTGGAATCAGAAGTATCTGATGATCATTAAACGCCTTATTCAGATACGGTAAACATATTCTGAGAAAGGTCACTGAAACTACTGTATCAAATCGCGACCCAGATTATGATGTTCTTCGGAGAATAAATCCTTAGATACCAAAGCTTCTCTGTCCATATCAGAACAGTAGTTGAGACTGAGAATTGCAACTTCATTTACCTACTTCTAGTTTCTTATTGTGAAAATGCAGGAAATATTTACTGTGATTATTCGTAAATTTATAATTACGTTTTTGTTTATTGTTTTAGTTTTATTCATGTTTGCGTGGAACACGTCGACAATTGGTCCGTTAAAGTGCAAAGAGCAAACAACAAAAAAAAGCCAAGTGGGAGTGGCACATAGTAGTTAATCTCATCCATAACCCGATTGAATACATGATCTGATGCATAGTAGTTAATTTCAAAATATCAATCTCTAAGTACCTTGCACTTCCCTCATAGGGGACCATCTACACGCTAATTTGAACAATCCTGAGAAAGTTGGTTGAAATCGGATGGAAAATGTAGAAGTTAAGGCCGTTACAAGGAATTCACGTTTGCGCATGCGCAGCAACTACTATTAGTCTGGAGGAGATGATTTTCATGGGGAACCATCTACACACCAATCTGAACAATTCTAGAAAATTTCATCAAATTCGGATGAAAAATGTAAATGTTATGGCTGTTAGAAGGATTTAACGTTTGCGCATGCGCAGAGGCTACTGTTAACTTTAAGGCTTTGATCTTCATTGGGGACCATCTACAATCTATACTCTTGCCTTTATTTGAAGAGCTCTGGGATTTTTGAAGGCCCCGAAGGTTCGGCATCGCTGCAAGAATCCGAGCCCCAGCAGAAGGTCGAGGTATACCTGCGCGACCCCTCCGCCCGTGAACCCCCCCAGCCCCCCAACAGTTTACCCTCTTCTGCAAATGCACACTTGATTCACAAATTATTTCGATCATCCCATCACCAAAATCGTGATCAGCGAGAAAAATTGAACATATCGAGTATAAACTCGAGGCAGGTACGATTAAAACTCAGCAGCCCTCTCCCGGCCAATCCACCCAAACGAATTACGCCCTCTTCGCCGAATTACAGGAAATTTGGACTCATTTTCATCAGAATAATTAGTACGTTACGAATTTAAATTACAAAAAATGTTCACCGAACGATAAATAATTAAATTGTATGTTGATAGAAGAGGAAGAAGGAAGAGGGATGATGGGTTTTGACCGCGAAAGGTTGTGACCGTTTTCACCGCAAGGTTTCACCGCAAGGGTTTTCACCGCAAGGTGAGCACCTTGCAACGTTGCCACCTCTTGGCAGGGAAGGGGTTTTGGAACCCGCGGTCCAGAGCTCTTCAAATAAAGGCAAGAGTATAATCCGTATAATCCATGAAAATTCCATCGAAATCGGATAGGAAATGTGGAAGTAATGGCTGTAACAAGGAATTCACGTTCGCGCATGCGCAGCGGCAACTATCAGTCCGGGGGTGATGGATTTCATAGGGGACTGTCTACAACCTAATCCGCATATTCCTTGAAAATTTCATCGAAATCGGATGAGAATTGTAGAAGTTATGGTTGTGGCAAGGAATTTATTCATGACAGACACAGTCAGACACGGAACCAAAATTGTTCAGGAAGGACTAAAATGTAAAACGCGAGTGGAAATTTTGATTTTGGAGAACTTCAAAGGCTTGTTTTCACTTTCGATTTTTTGAAAAAGTCGAGAATGGACGTTGAAATCATCGAAACTTGTTGGTTTGCTCGAGAGAAATGGCCACTTCAATGGCTTGTTTTCACCTTCGATTGTTTGAAAAAGTCGAGAATGGACGTTGAAATCATCGAAACTTGTTGGTTTACTCGAGTGAAATGACCACTTCTAAGGCTTGTTTTCACTTTCCATTGTTCGATAAAGACAAGAGTGAACGTTGAAATTTGGTAACCAGAATCAGACTAGTTGAGAAATTTACATGAACACTTCCAGCAAATTTTCGAGAGAAAAAAAATTAAACGATTTCAGTAGCATAATAAATTTTAATAACAAATGCATAAAAAAGTCCAGTTTATATATGTTATGACCCACATTTATCTAAGTATTAGTTCTTAATAAAGAAGTACAAGAGGATCCCTGAGTGAGCCACCACCCGCACGGGAGGGCCGAGGTACGGGGAGTAAGCGCCGCATGACGTCACCCTTCCACCTCTCTCTCCCTCAACTAATCACACTAGTATATAAGCTCACTCAGGGATGCTCGAGTATGCCAATCTAGTCCAGTTCTCGTCTTGTTCATTTCGCTCTCCAACTTCTCCTTCATCAAGGTATCTCCTCGAAGCTGTAGGCTCAACCAAGCAAATATCTCGTCTTCCCGTCGGTGTGGTTATGAACCGCCGAGGCTGACGAGCTAGCCCGCATCTCACAGTACTCCGCATGCCGGTATGGGTCTGACCCGCCGATGCGACAGTACTGCATGATAGGATAGGGACAGTCTCTCTTAGGTTGAGTAGGAGTTAAAGTAAAGTCAAAACGCCGCAGCGAGAAGGTCGTCTCCTTCACTCGCCGACACGCCGAACACAACAGTGGTGACCCCGCACGTTTTTAACTACCTATTCGACGCAGAGAGATGAACAACAACGGCATCCCCGATCCACCGCCGCAGCCTGACTTCGCCGAAGCCGCCAAAGTGTCAATTCCCTTGACACTACCGCCGTTCTACAGGGATGATCCTCGCCTCTGGTTCCTGCAACTCGATGCAGCCTACACCGGCGCGCATATCAACACACAATGGGCCAGATTCACTCGGACGCTCCCTCTACTGCCCTACGACGTCGCAGTACAAACGGCAGACCTCACAGCGGCTCAACTCGTCACGCCTTATGACGACCTCAAGGCTAGGCTCATAGAAATTTTCGAGCCCTCACGTCATCAACGGATCACGGCCCTCACCCAACAACAGCACCTGGGGGACCAGAAACCTTCGCAACTCCTGCGAAAAATCCGACACCAACTGGGGGACCTTATGCCGCAGGACCTGACGAAGGCCTTTTGGATCAAGGCTCTCCCAGTCGAGGTACAAACTATCCTCGCACCGTGGATGACGAAGGACGCCGAATTTTTAGCACCCATCGCCGACGCAGCCCACGAAGTTAGGGGGTCAGCATCGCTACACCAGATAGACCCACAACCTCAAACGGAAGCGGTCGATAACAAGCCTCCACCTCGAACGCGAAAGCCGGCGAATCAACGTCCTCGCAGCCGCTCAACATCACCGGCACGTAAAGGTGGGCTATGTTGGTACCATTTCACCTTCCGAAAGAAGGCACAGAAATGCACTAAACCTTGCTCCTTTAAATCAGTGTCCTGGTCGGAAAACTAGGAAGCCCGCCTGTACACAAGGCGGGCATTCCTTTTACCGATGTTTCAAACCGTCTATTTGTAAAATGCAGGAAGAACAATATCCCCTTCCTTATCGACACTGGAGCTAGCATTTCAATTCTTCCGAACACCTTACTCAAATGGAAGAAGAAAACCAATGACCAACTTCTCTTTGCAGCAAACGGCACCGCCATTACAACGTACGGCCAATACCGTACGAAAGTTATACTCGAAAACGAGGTATACGAATGGGCCTTTATCGTCGCCGATGTAAAGCGTCCAATCATCGGAGCAGATTTTTTAAGCTATTTCGGCCTACACGTTGACCTTAAAAACAGGCACCTATACAACCCTCACTCACGACACCCGATCAAGGGATACGTAAATACGGTCAACACCGGGGTATCAACGGAGGCAACTCCCCCGGCCTTTACCAAAATGCTGGCTTCTTACAGACCAGCACAAAGGAATTCATCTCTTCTCTCATCGGTGAAACACTTTATCGAGACAAAAGGACCGCCCGTCACAGCAAAAAGTCGCCGTTTACATCCCGAACAACTCCGTCAAACTAAAGAAAGTTTTCAACAACTTTTAAAGGACGGGATAATTCGCCCATCTAAATCCCCGTGGGCCAGTCCTTTACACGCCGTTCCAAAACCGAATGGAACCTGGCGCTTCTGCGGAGACTACAGAAGATTAAACGAACGTACGATAGGCGACCGCTATGCTGTTCCGCACTTACGGGACTTCTCCTCACATCTACATGGATGCACAGTGTTCTCTACGTTGGACATATCACGAGCTTTCCATCACATCGATGTCAACCCGGCAGATATACCAAAAACCGCCATCATTACACCTTTCGGCCTATACGAATATAAGAAAATGAATTTCGGTCTCAAAAATGCGGCCCAATCATGGCAAAGGTATATGGACCAGATCCTTAGGGGTCTCGATTTCGTCTTCTGCTTCCTCGATGATATTCTGATCGCATCAACCTCAATAGAAGAACACCAGCACCATGTACAACAAGTCCTAAACATTTTCGCTGATGAAGGACTAATCGTCAATAAAGAGAAGTGTGTCCTCGCCAAACCAGAAGTAGTTTGTCTCGGACACCTCGTAAACGACAAAGGGATAAAACCACTTCCAAAAAAAGTGGACAACCTTACAACATTTCCGCTACCCGCAACAGTAACGGATCTACGACGGTTTTTAGGTATGCTCAACTTCTACCGCCGTCATATCCCTCACGCAGCGGTCCATCAACAGCCATTGGTCGAAGCAATACCTCAACCTTCAAAAAAGAAGGACAAAAGACCAATAGAATGGACAGAAAAACGCAAACAAGCGTTTCAACAATGTAAGATGGACTTACAAAAAGCAGCAATGTTAGCCCATCCAGCATCTACGGGCCACCTATCTCTAACGACTGATGCATCGGATAACGGTGTCGGAGCAGTACTACAGCAAACAATCAACGGAAAATCCGAGCCATTAGGATTTTTTTCTAAAACACTCACTCCTGCTCAAATAAAATACTCGACCTTCGACAGAGAATTACTCGCAATTTTCGAAGGTATTAAACACTTCAGAGATTTTATTGAAGGACGAGAATTTCACGTAGTAACCGATCACAAACCGTTGACCACCTCTCTGATCAAGATAGGAAAACTGCATCGCCTCGACGCCTACGTCAAATGGAATTTATAAGTCAATTTACGACGGACATTCGTTACACTCCGGGCACATCAAACATAGTGGCCGACGCGCTTTCACGACCATCACAACCGGAGCTCAGTGAATTGACTACATTTCCGACAGGCGCCTCAATCGCACAAGAACAACAGAACGACAAATCGACGGAATTCCGCAATCTAATCAACAACAAACGGTTAGAAAAGACAAACGTTCCGTCCATCAACAAAACTATATGGTGCGATATATCGGGCGAACTTCCGCGACCCTACATTCCAACCACATTACGACGGTCAATGTTCGAACATTATCATGCTCTAAGCCACCCTGGAATTCGAGCCACTAGGGACATTATAAGAGCTAGAGCATTTTGGCCGCGAATGAACACGGACCTACGCAATTGGGTCCAGGCATGCGAACGTTGTGCTAAATTCAAGGAATTTAGACACCCGAAAACATCACCACAACAATTTGATTTTGCGCAGCCGCTGGAACATGTCCATGTTGACATAGTAGGGCCGTTGGAACAATCAGAAGGATATAAATATCTTCTAACAATGATCGATCGCAATACCAGTTGGCCCGAATGCGTCCCGCTCCGTACAATCACAACGAAAGCGGTTATCGACAATATCACAAAGAATTGGATAGCACGATACGGATGCCCACTCTTCCTTACCTCAGATCAAGGAAGACAATTTGAAAGTTCTGAATTTTCAGAATTTCTCAAAAAATTCGGAATACAACGGATCCGTACTACCGCATACCATCCGGAAGCCAACGGCAAAGTTGAACGGTGGCATCGCGACCTCAAGAACGCTTTACGCACGGCCGCTACTTCTCCATCGTGGTCAAAAGATTTACCTACGATCTTACTCGGCCTAAGAACCACGATAAGATACTCTGATGGATACAGCGCGGCCGAACGCATATTTCGCGCGCCCCTACGTCTTCCAGCGGACGTGTTTCAACCACTACCTACACAAATTGAGGACACACCTCCATCCGAACCGCCCAAGGAAATACACCGGCGATTCCCGGACACCTTCCGCAACACGCCGAAACTTTACCTGCGTGAGGAAGGCATGAAAAAAGGATTGAGACCATTATACTCGGGTCCCTACAAGGTCATTCAAACCACCGAAAAGACTGCGACAATACTCGTAGAAGGTACAAAAATGACCGTTTCACTCAACCGATGTAGGCCAGCATACAGTTATACCCCCACTCAAACGGAACATGAGGTACCCAAAAAACCCAACGTCTCAACATCACTTGACGCCGGGAGCCCGCACGTACAAGAGCTCGTTCGACCCAAGCAAACAAACCACACACAGAATTTTCTTCAACATCAGTCCAATCATGGACTCGAAGAACAAAACAACGACGGAAATTCCAGCAAACACGGACCCAACGGTGAGGAAACCAACAAGGCCTCACAGACCTCCGACATCGCACCCAAAAAAGCGAACAAATTTACCTACGCCGAAGCAATTAAATTTGGTCGACAATACATCGGCCAAACAGATACATAATACGCCAAATGGCACAAAAGGGCACCGTCGCGATGATCATATGCCGCGACGCGTGACCCAACAATTTTCGGAGGAAATAGGGGAAATATCCGCCATCACGGAACACAACAACAACATCGAATTCGCGCTTCATACCCTCTTCTCCTCATCCCCTATTTCCTTCCCACAAAGTCCCAGACCGAAGATCCTCCGTCGTGAGGAACCTCTTCTTTCCAAAAACAAAAATCTTCGGTCTGGGCAATTTTCACTTTACTCACTTACGCTCTCCTTTAAAGAGAGTGCACACCGGCTTCGTCATAAGGCGCCGGAGGGTCTACCAACCCGAGACCCAGGTACCTCGACGGACCCGCGACCAGCAACGGGCGCGCCAGACGCTCCCGTCAATACACCGAGTACAGAATGCAACAGCTACAGCAACTATCTCCGCCGCGACTGCAGATTCACTCAAATAATCACCCAACATTTGTGTATATTGCAAATTCAAATTCAAATTTGTAAAACTTAGCACCTCAATGTAACTTCTATACCTTAAGAACTAGGGGGACCTATGTTATGACCCACATTTATCTAAGTATTAGTTCTTAATAAAGAAGTACAAGAGGATCCCTGAGTGAGCCACCACCCGCACAGGAGGGCCGAGGTACGGGGAGTAAGCGCCGCATGACGTCACCCTTCCACCTCTCTCTCCCTCAACTAATCACACTAGTATATAAGCTCACTCAGGGATGCTCGAGTATGCCAATCTAGTCCAGTTCTCGTCTTGTTCATTTCGCTCTCCAACTTCTCCTTCATCAAGGTATCTCCTCGAAGCTGTAGGCTCAACCAAGCAAATATCTCGTCTTCCCGTCGGTGTGGTTATGAACCGCCGAGGCTGACGAGCTAGCCCGCATCTCACAGTACTCCGCATGCCGGTATGGGTCTGACCCGCCGATGCGACAGTACTGCATGATAGGATAGGGACAGTCTCTCTTAGGTTGAGTAGGAGTTAAAGTAAAGTCAAAACGCCGCAGCGAGAAGGTCGTCTCCTTCACTCGCCGACACGCCGAACACAACAATATAGAAATTTTTATTTTACATATTATAGTTGACCAATTTTCCTTCATTTGGGACATGAATCTATATTTGGAAAAAAAACTTAGATTATACCATATTTTTTCCGTGATTTCCTATCTATTATGGCTAAATAACTACTTACCTACTAAGTCAAATTTTCATATGTGAGTGTTTTTCCATACTAAAAACTAAAACTTTTCACTCTGTGTTTATTTTTAGGTTTGAGTTTGTTTTGACCTTTTCTCATTCCTGTAATCATTAGAAATTCCGACAAACTTTTTCTTTGATGAGGATGGCAAACAATGTAATGCAGATACAAGCAAAACAGAAGAGTCTCTTCGTTCTCCTGAACACCAGCAGAATTTTCATATCACATGTTGTTTCTTAGTCCTTGAAATGATCACGCATTTGGAATTGTAATTGGATCATAATGAAATAGTACTACAAGAACCTGAAAAAAAGGTTTTGTCTCTCCTGAAAAATTTGAGTTTTGAGTTGTATCTCTTTTCTTACATTGTAGAGTTATTGAATAATTTATGTTTAGAGATAAAGGCTGTAACAAAATAAGTCATCTTTGTCAAGGACGGTCTCCGAACTCGAAACCCACACCAACTTAGTGCGGAAGCAAGAAGCCAATCTCTTCATGGTCACTCACTCTTTTTTATGCCTGTTTCTGGTTCCACAGAAAATGTTGATCATCAAAGACTCAAGTTTCAGTTCTGCATAAAAATTTTCAAGTATTTTCCTAGTTTCTAAGAAAGATAATATCATAAGAGCGAAATAACAAAGGCATTACGTCGGGCATATTTTGTTATCATTCTTAACAAAGATAAGATCTACAGACGAAAGGGTCTTGATAGTGGATTGATAGGTATATTTATAAAAACTGACGTAAATATAATACCCTAATATCGATCCAGACGGTAGCAATGCCTCGCGAAACAATAGTCGACTGTACAACATTATTTATAGAACTAGGTGACGAATTCCTCGCCCTTCTTACATCCTCCATATTGGTTTCAATAAAAGATTCCTTCAAATATAGGTACTTGGGAGGCAAGTCCGATTTGACTCTTGAGGAGTCTGGTACCGAAAATTTGGAATAACTACCCTCAGAGGCCTCAAAATTCATATTTTGGTATTTCTTCGACAACACACTCCTACCATTCTTTCTCGACCGATTTTTATGAAACTTAGTAGATCAAGTTTGTCAAGCTGAAGTGCCTTTTAAGTAAAGCTCTTGACAGAGAGATAACTTGTCTCTCCAATTCGGAGATGACGAATAATCTGCGTGAGCGTTCCCTATTATTAGTATCTAATTAGCAGACATTAAAACAAGCGATGGACAGTAAAATGTCCCTAAACGGATTTCCACAAAGAAAATATGTTCAATATTTTGAGAATTGTTTCCAGAAAATGTTGAGGTCATTCCAACAGCTTCATTTATACGGTTCCTACCATAAGGAAAGAAGTCTCTCTGAGAACCCACAGAAAATGTACTCGGCCATGAAAGCTTTCGTTCAAATGTTATCATGTTCAAACCAAGTGAATCCAACTAATGAAAAACTCTGGTTTTACCACAATGGGGAGGTCATGAAATGACCTTCGCGAAGTGGCCAAATGCCGTTGTGTCACACGAGGGTTGGGTTACAACATCCAATTTGTCAGTTATTGTGTGTTATTTCAATTGAGAAGAATGATAAATCTGGCTGGGGTTGTTTTCAGTCAAGAAAGTATTTCAGATATGCTAACCTAATAGATAATCTGAGGTCGTATTGTCATTGAAAAGGCGAGAACACGCCTTGAGCACGGAAGAAAAATCAACAGCCTGAGCCAAGGAAAGGTGTACTCACTTTCTCAAGTCAGGCGGCGCAAACTCGTCGCATAATGGGGCAAAACGTGATGTTTAACAGAGGGAAATGACATTTTTTTGTAGTTGTTTCGCGTGAGGTTTTTACTCGAAGGTAACACAAACAGATACCTTCCCGTTCGCACAAGAGAAGGCGGAGAACTGATCTGTCCTTCCACATAAAAGTGAAAGTCCCTCAAGAGAGCCCCACTCGTACTGCTCAGACGCTCTTAGAACAGCTACGGGATGGCTGGATAGTCGGGTTTTTTTTTATACTCAAACTTTCTTCTACAAATTTGTATCTTCTTTTTATAACAGTACACTGAGAAATTATGTGGCAACTTGTCTCGTTTAGAGACAGGGACTTTCGGTATTTTTTTAAGCGTTGTTCCACCTAAAAACTACACCGACTTCTTAATTTTTAAACTGTTTTTATTTTAAACAGACTTTTTAATCTTTGAAATTATAAACTTAAAGAATTTAATTGATATGAAACGGGTAGTTGATTGTTTATTTTAAAAAAGCTGCCAAGTTATGTAAGAAGTAAAGCTCCTCGCAAGGAGGGTGGAAAAAAAAGCGGCTGATCCTCAGTTTTCATTCTTGTATTATATCTTCCGCCATTGGTATCGTCAGGACAATTTAAGATAAGTTAGATGGTAAGTAGCTGTAGTGCATGTAGTTTTAGGCATTTTCCACAACTGAATTGCAAAGGTAAGTAATTCCTGTTCCCAGGTTACACACTTCACATAGCTTATAATTTATGGGTGATTTCTATTGTTTGCTTTCATCTGTTCTAGTTGAGGTTTCTCATCAACCTGGGGGTTTTTCACGGTTTGTAATTAGGGTTTTTAGGCAAATTACAATTAGAGGTTACCCAGAAACCCATTAATCAAAATTACCCCAAACCCAGAACGAATTATTAGTTCTTCGAAGGCTAGCAGCAGTTAACGCCATCGAACGGAAGCCATCTTACGGGTAGGTAAGAACGTGAGAGGAGTATGCTACAAAATATGGAGGGAATATAGCATTTGATTGGGATCAAACGAGTGGATTGACTGTCTCTCTTCCATGTATATTGGAGGGAATAGGAATAGAGACCAAGATAAGTCTGATCCAGCGCTGTAGCGAGGGCCAGTACCACGACTTATATAGAGAGCTGCGCCACATCAACATCCTATCGCACGGACTGAACTTAGAAACATATTGTTTAGTAATGCATGCATTCCAGGGGACGTCCCATTGGATAAGCATTAGATCAGTTTAACCAGTTGGTAAGCGATAAAACTGTTTCACTCGATGTAATTTATTTATTACTTTAGGCAAGAAATAGTGACCCCCCCCCCCCTCATCATTATCTACCATAACATTTCTAGCGGCATGGGAGCCTCGAATCTGAAGAGCATTTTAAAATCCATGATCTACGATACCCAACATGGGAATTCGAGTTCACCCCCCCCCCCCATCACCACCACCACCAATGGTGCCAGTCTGGCACCAAAGCGGAAATACGTCGTAACATTGAACTTTTCAATTTCAAAGGTTGGGTAAAATTAGTAAGCAGTAACGGAACCAAAATATTGAAAAACCGGATATTTCGTGAATATAATCCCCCCACTCGCCCCCTCCCCTTGCAAATTTCGGTACTCTGGTGAAATCATGTACAACTCGGAAGTTATTTGAGTCAAACAAAAAAAGAAACACACAAATCGGTTGGAAATTGAGGCCTGGACAGAGTTTACAAGATTATGCCCGCAAACTACGTTTTTTAAGCATTAACTCCCCCTTTCCCCCCTTAAAAGGCAAAATTCGAAATTCCGGCGCCGTAGTGCACAACTAGATAGTTTTTCGCGTCGAAGAAAAAAAGAACCACGAAAATCGGTTGAGAACTAAGGCCTGGGTAGACGACACAAGATTATGCCCAAAAACGCACGTTTTTTGAGCACTAACCCCCCCCTTTCCCCCCCTTAAAAGGCAAAATTCGAAATTCCGGCGACGTAGTGCACAACTAGATAGTTTTCCGCGTCGAACAAAAAAAGAACCACGAAAATCGGTTGAGAACTAAGGGCTGTGCAGATGACACAAGATTTTGTCACACACACACACACACACACAGACATACACCTATGGTTTTTTTTCGCGGATTTGGATTCAGAATGGTCTAAAACGGATTACTGTGTGGTTATTTTTTTTTTTCTGTTGAGTGTTGTCCAACTTCACCTCAGATCGATCGCATAAGGACGCCCAAGTCTTACTGTGGGACGTCCTAAAAAGTAAGGTGGATAATGAAGTGCCGATCCGAGCTGCTATACCTCAATTATATTCCGTGGATACCAGACAGTGTCCAACTATGCGCTTTATGCAACATGCAGGAGACTGAAAACGCAGAACATTTCCTAGCAAGATGCCCAAAACTGAGCTTCAACAGAAAGACATCTCTTGCCACGAAGAGCTAATAGAGAGAATCTACACAAATTTGCTAAGTCGGCGTGGGCGTACAGAAGATCTCTAATAGAAGAGTTCAATTATCACAACTGATTGAGGGACCAAGGTACGAATTTTGGAAGGTGCCGGTGCAGATCGAGCTTACACTCCAAACAAGCGAGTAAAATAATAATATTATATGAGGAACAATTATAGTACACTGCAATCAGCAAAAACAGGTTCTACAAGATTATTAATACCAGTAATAGATAACAAAAATGCATGCCTAAATCAGAAAAAAGTTGTATAATGGACAATATAATAATACATTGATTACTAATGATAATAAATTTAATAATTAGTAATCAACTAATATAACTAATAAATATATATTTATTATGGTATAACTAAACCAAAGTGGCGAACTCCGGGTGACGGTAAACCCAAAGGCTATCTTATTACCTACTGTACAAGAAGAATGTTGAAATTATTGTAAATAAAAATTTTATTTAATATGTTTTCATTCATTCATCCATTCATTAGTTCTTCGATATGGAACATGAACTTCAATTCAAGTTTATGGTTTCCAGCATGTGGAAATAACAACACGTTAGAGAAGTATTTTTCGATTCTTCGGAACTACTTGCTATTCTCTAAGAACCCCCTGCTGATTGGATTGATATGAAATTCATCACCAACAATACTGAAGCGTACTTCAAACTACCCTTCATATCGGGTGACTAAATAGTGAGAAATAGCAGCAACCTTATACTTCAACATCCATCTAGGGACCAACCGGAAAATTTCGTCGGATAGATAGACAGGGATGGAATTTATACGGAACCATCTACGTTTGATACGTGTAATGGATGAAAATGTCATAAAAATGAGACTATCGTTTCTTATACAAATACAATGAAATTTTCAGGAGCCTGCTGGACCAGAAAACCTTCCCAAGGTGAGCGATTTTGTCCGATTTGAAACTGAGAAATCACAGACAATAGGAATTCATGTTTACTCATTCGCACATGATGACAACGATTAGATCAACAGCACTATTATAGTCTTGGGAACAACCCGTTAATTTCTTCGAACAGGCATGTTCGAAATTTCTTCTCTCTGACGCACAAAGTTTGCCCATTCGGTAGTGAGGGAGACAAAACTATTTCCAAGTTGGGAATGAAGATTCTAGCAAACTCATACAGTATCAGGTGGACATCTAGAATTGTTTGGTGGAAAAATTATGGATCCCGTTAGCCCTACAATTTGAAAGAAATTTAAAAAGCCTGAAAACGTTCCCATTTTAGCCAGTGACATTTAGCATTATATTAGGAACAATAGTATTAGGAATTAAGGGGATGCAAGAGACCTTCACCTACCTAGTCCTAGGTATTCACTCCCTTCTCCTGAATACAACTAAAGACATTTCCCCTCCATATAACACGTAATATTCGTAATAGTATTCCATAAATTATGTAATATTTTCAGTTCCTACCGTACAAGAAACTACAGAAGATAAGAGATGTAGTTCTGTTAGTAAATAGATAAAGATAATAAACTGTAGTTCTGTTCTTAAACCAAATCGAATTAACCAATATAATTTAAAGTTATACGAAGAATTCTGAACCCTCGAGGATGGCAAGATTGAAAATATTACCGTTCCAACGGAGCAGGAATAATACAATAATAATATAATAATAATAATAATACGACTTAGTACCAACGTAGTAATACTTATTTCGTATGAAGACACCTAGTACTGATTCATGATGGATTCTATCTAACAGATAAGTAGTGAGTGAGTATTCTGTACTATTTTATTCAGATTTTTGATGGTCACATAATAAAATTACTTTAGTCGAGTCTCAGAATGTTTTCGGTAGCACGCGAGAGTGCAATTCAACAAAAAGGTAGTAAAAAGGTTTTATTTAGTATTACATAATATTATTATCAAGCTTGCCTCCTTTTAGGGTTCGAAATGTTACGTAATGCAGTAATAACATTGCTTAATACGATTTGGTAGGACTGCATCTCTAATCTACTCTAATTTCAACGGCCTTCAAAGGTAGGAACAGAAAATAATGTCTAGTACGGAATAGCATAACGAATACAAGGTAGGCACTCAATTGTTCGACTGGAACCCGCCTTATATAAGGAAACCTTTTTGCTACCTTCTTTCAGAGTTGCGCTTTCCCGCACCACCGAATATCTTTTAAACTGATATTCGACTGCAGGTCGGTAATTTTATTGTATTATTTTCTCGTTCCTGCCAAATATATTTAATATTATTCCTTAGCCATAATATTGAATTCAAAATCCTTATCCATCAAATAATGCGAAATTCGTATTAGGTACTGATAACGAATACGTATCACTTGTTATATGCTCGGTTGGAAGAACCCTAAACTTTCCCGAGTTTCTAGAAACAGACTTATTTGACATCACAAGGAGATGAGACCACAGAACGAGTTCCCGACTAGGTGAGGAATCCAGTAAAGGCAAAGTCGACAGTCGAGTGAAAGGGAGCCTGGAAAGCAGGTTCTATTACTTTTTGAATATCCAACAGACAGATAGTAAATTAAGTAGTTACTCTATATAAACACTAGTCTTGATGAGTTGGGAGGGAGTGTGGTACAAACACTGTGATGGCACCCAAGGAACACGGATTTCCTTGGTTTTTGTTGGGCTGGATCCCCGAACATGCCAGTGCCTGAACTCTACGTTTTCAGGGCTGGATGAGCAAGCACACATCCCGGACTGCCAAATAACCAACCGTTGCTGCCTACATGACTACCTCTAAATTTCCAAGGTATCATTAGTCATCGAGCATTGTAGTGCTTCCTGCAATGTATTTGATATGCTAATTCACACACTATGTTCAGTGAAGTACCATATTACTGTAAGATTTTGTACTTTTCAACAATTTCCCGAAGTATAATATCTACGTGTTAGATCGTTAGGGGATCATCTCGATACGAACCCGCGTCAACCCGGAAAATTTCATAAAAATCGCACTATGAATTCGAGTAGGTAGTGATGCCTCTGTCAAGTATCAACCATGGACTGACATGGAAAAAAAATGCTCAGAAACGCAAGATGCGAGTAGAAAATGTTGATTATGGAGAACACATATCCTTTTGGCCTGCTGCGAGAATATAAATCTTCCCTACATTCGAGAGAGAGAAAGCAAAACAAAAATTGTAACAATAACAATTAATATTGGTCAATTACTGCTGCTAAAACTCTAAGATATTACAGAGTTCTGCAATGATTTTTGTCAACTAAAAAGGTTTATTGAACAATGCGAAACGTAATTTTTAATGATAAACATTATTTAACAGTGGTATAGATAATTGATGTCCGAATATAATCATCAACTTAACAGTTTAAATGGATGGCGATTAGGAAGACACCAGGAAGGTACGTAGCAGTCATTGAAGGACCTCATGGAGCGTGGTAGTGAGAAGTGAATCAAGTGAACATCGTGAGGGGAAAACAAAGCCAGTGACATAATCTTGTTGTGTGACGCAATTAGTGAAGACAAAACGGTACCTATCACGAACCAGAAAAGTACAAAACTAGCGTGACTGCTGGAATATATCGAGGAAAAACGGTCATCCTATATGTATTGGTTAGGCACATAGCTTTCTTGCGTCGACGTGAGAAATAATTTTCGATTATGAGTAACCAGTCATGTTACGCAGAGTAAGGACAAATTATACAGGGTGTAAGCCACGCCACTGGTCTGCCATACGGTACCAGTCGATTTTACAACTAATTTTCAATAAAAAATGTCTCTTAGCGATTTTTTTTAAAAACCTTCGTTTTCAAGTTATTTTAACTTTAAACTTTTTTTTCGTGATTTTGACCTCATGTCATTAAATCGGTCATAACTCCGTTAATTAGCTATGTAAATTACAATTTGAGGATACCGTTAGAAAGAGCATTGAAAAGCTGAGATTCTGGCGCAGTTTTCACTGTTCTTGCATCTTGAAAAAGTATGGGTTCTCGTAGTTCAATTTGAGATTGAAAAAATGCGAGGTTTCCAAAGTTACGTAAAATTCTCTTTTTGGAGGACGTCTTCATGTCTCAAACCTTGAATCAAAAAAAAAAGTAAAGGCAACTATCCGATAGGAAATTTAATGCTCTTTCAAACGGTATCCTTAAATTGTAATTTACACAGCAAATTAAAGGAGTGATGACCAATTTAATGACATAAGGTCAAAATCATGAAAAAAAAGTTTAAAGTTAAAATAACTTGAAAACGAGGGGTTTTAAAAAAATCGCTAAGAGACATTTTTTGTTGCAAATTAGTTGTAGAATCGACTGGTACCGTATGGCTTACACCCTGTATAAATCAATAACTGAACCTTTTTTTTTCTCCAGAATTTTTCAGATTTTTCCAGCAAGGGGAAGTGTATTGAATTGCAGTTTGAAATTCTGTCACCTACCCCCTTTTTAAAAAAATCGACTTTTCAGGACTGAAATAATTTAAATACCTAGGTAAACAACTTTATTCATTGAATGAAACATATTTTTATGAAAATATATACAAAACAGGTTTTATTATCAGTTTATTATTCGGGCAACGTGAAATGATTAAAATGTTCTTCAGGAATATTTTAGGAACAGTTAGGTCAGCTAACTTGAATGGGTTGATGGGAGTCCGGCAAGTCACACACTGTGGATTTTTGAGCATTGCTGGGGGTCATAACAATTTGGGGGAGGATTTTTGAGATGCATTATGTACAGCCGATCTACTAAGCGCAGTTTTCTTTTGATGAGAGCGAAATCACGATAGCACGGGAGAAAACTATGCTGAAAAGTATGCACTTGGAAATTTGGTTCGATTTTGTCGAGTTTTTTTGTCTTAGGGCTTTGGAGGACATTCTAAAGAGTGATTTCGGTTTACTATTTTCAATAATAAACCTTTGGAATCGACCAAGAAAATAATTTACCCCCCCCCCCCCATCCCTTTAGCGACACCTTTGTTATTACAAAACAACTGTCAAAGTCATCATTTGAGTCTTGAAACCATGAAACTCCACGTCTACCAAATAGCGAGTGGGTAAGTTTTCTTTTGAAAGAGGATATGTGGCTCACATAGCCCCTTTCAATACATCGGAAATTTCAGCGTCAATGATACGAGTCTCCTTTTAATCGCAATCGATGCAACCAAGTATAGAGAGCCAGAAAATTAAAAAATGTGAAAATGGCCAAAAATGACACACAACCCCTTTCAAAAAAACGGGTTCAACAGTTTTATTTGCCGAAGACACACAGTTTATCCACAATTGTTAAGAATTATTTTGTTAATAAACTCTGATGAAAACTGGTAAGGTCACCTAACTACACTAATAAATCTGTACGTTAGTACACAACAGATTACATACAAACGGTCAGATCATAACTAAAATTGGTACATGTATACAATAACGGCTAACCGATGATGATAAGGATTTTTGCACCGTCTTTATTATTTTAAACAGGATTTCCTACACCCCAATAAAATTTTAATTCTCGTATCTTGGCTCAATATTTTGTTCGAGTTACAAGTAAAACCCGGAAGAGATGTGATGATGATAACTTTATAAGAATTATAAGAATTCGAACCTTATAAGACCTTACAAGAACCTTATAAGAATTCGAAACGAAAATAAAACGTCTGCCAAGTGGATGTGGCACATAGCTTTCGTCCTGTCCATGATTTTATGAATGTTATGATGCATAGTAGTTACATGATTATCACGTGACGTTGACTTTTATAGGGAACTATCCAATGTTTTAACCAGTTTGAAATCGAATATAAACAGTGGAAGTTATCCTTAATTTGGATCTCACATAGGCGCTTGCGCAGTGGCTACCAATGATGGACCACGAAGCCCGTCTAGTTTTCTCAACGCACAATCTTAGAAAAATTCGTCAAATTCAAATGTAGAATGGGAAAGTTATGGGAGCCCAAGTGAAAATTTTGATTTTGGAGGACTTTTTATGTCCTTGGAAAGTGAAAACATTGCTTCCGCTACCTTCGTAGACTCCGAAGCAATAAGATTGATTTTACTATTGAAAATAACTGTCATTTTCAACTTTAAATTTATGTCTCCTGTTGCCTAGGTTTCGTGAATAGGGACACCTGCATCTGAACTTGTACTGTATCTCATTTTCTACTGTAGGAATCATATTTTAATTCAAGGTTTAGTACATTTCTGAACACTTTAGCAACCTAGCCATTTTTACATGAACTACGGTGACACAGAATGCGGGAGTACCTGTAGATGCGCAGTACAACGCAGGCAAACTAAAGTGTAAACCCAAACGAACTTACCCGTGTAAACAGGGATCGTTGACACGAGTGAATCGTTTGTTTTTTATTTCAGGTCAAGAGGATGGTGGATATCACGGACGACCCAGGCATATTTCATAGAAAGGTCATGACTCGGTAACTAACTTGGGGATATTATGGCGTGGTGACCTAATTTGAAAGCGATGCCGCCGACAGGACAAATCGAGGGTGAAGTTCCAACAGTGCTCATGTCATTTTTTCCAATTTTACAGGAGACGCAAAAAACATTATTATTTCTTCTCCTAAGCCATAATTGCAAGGTTCCAGGTGTCAATTTACTGTTGAAGAAAGGCGTTTATGGAAGGATACTCCTAAAACGAATGTTACCAATCGATTCGGCGTGAAATTTTGAATCCATTGGTGTGCCTAACTCAAAATGTCGAAAAAATGACTTGGGCACTGTTGGAACTTCACCATTTGAACGGATGACAAGAGAAGTATTTAATACTTCTCTTGTCATCCGTTCAAATCACAACAATACATTCACTATTAGCTTGTCATGAAGGATAACGTGAAAGCCTCCATTAATTCCAAGAGCTTCCACATACAGCGAATGTTAGAAACTCTTGATTTTTGACCGTTGTGGAATATAATTCTTCGCCTAATACCTATTTCACAATGAATTTCGCCAAGATAGACTAGTTTGTTGCAGACCATTGCAGAACTTTGTTGACTAGTTTACTACTTTGAACAAGATTTCCTTTGCACCTTCTTCCCCGTCCGCAGCTACTAAAGCAATGGAGATGACCTCAGTCTAAAAAAAATACTAGACAAGAAAAGAGGGAAGAAAGATGACAGAAGAGAAATTTGAGAAATATTCGAATTCGGCTCAAAGTTAAGATTGTTATGAAGAATTTACTCGGTATTTTTCCAAAACTCATGCATAGTTATAGTTCAAAAAACGCATGCATTTTTCAAAAACTCATTGAATCATGGATATGTTTACTGTAAACGTATCCATGTTATTTAGGTATTTACAGTACCTAACTTACCTACTTATAACTAACTATCTTATAACTAACTTGATCGCCTTCAGTTAATAATAATCTTAAGTGCCGGGTCGTCACAAATTTTGGTGTCGTTACGCAAATTTTAGAATGACCCCCAGCCCAAAAACATATCTATGTTAAAACTTTAGACCGATATCACTACTCAGTAACCTAGCTGAGATTTTTTAAAGTCCCAAATTGTGCACCATTTGAATGGAAGCAGTTTACTGTCAGACTTGCAATTTGGTTTTGATGAGGGCAGGGGCACTGATCCAATATCTAGCCTCACATCGAAAATTGCCAAGGAGGTAATAATGTTTTGGTGACGTAGTAATGAGATGTTGGTGGCTAGACTATTTGACTATAGATTCAAGCAGATGCTCTGAAATGGATGAAAAGTTATTTGAGATGAAGAGGTCACTGAAGGTAAGATTTAAGGAAGCCTTGAGCCTCTCGGAACCCCTGAAATTGGGAGTGCCTCAAGGAACTGATTCTTTTTGGTACTTCTGGACAGCATTTCGCTATAAATTGCAAATCGATGGAGTGAGTGTGCTACGCAGATGACATGGCTTTGCTATGCAAGGGGTCGCAATGGGACGAAGTATACACAAAAGCAGAAGTAGGCTTGAAAATCGATAAAACCTGGCTGGACGAGAACGATCTCATAGGTACTAAACATGAAACACATTAATTCAGTCCCTACACGCTCAATTCGTCAACTCAGCCACAGCGTCATGTGTCCCAGTTGGTCGCCGTTCGTTCCTCGTTCCGGGTCAGTATTTCCCTAAATTGAAGAAGCTCAAACTTCAAAAGTTGTACCTAAATTTGAAATGTTCAAGGATTTTCAAAATTCATTAGTTCATGAGAGTAGGGAATTGAAAACTAAAAGATTGCCGCTGGAATCATCAAAATCGAACGATAATTACCAGAGAAATATGGGAAAAACCAAACTGATTAAACGGGTTGTTCCATATTTTTGACCGACTTCATGCGCGGCGAAGCCGCGCCGAAGGAAGGAGGTATACAGTTCGGTGTGTCATGGGACGACGATTTTTTTTTTTTTTTTTTTTTTTTTTTTTTTTTTTTTTCTCTGTATGTTTGTACTACTAGCAGTTTCTTATTCGGCCACCAATCTGCCTGATTCTTTTCGAAAAGTGTTCTACAAGTATCCATAGTGGTCCCGTTTTAATCAGATTTCATTTTGCTTTGTTAAAAGTATCGAAATTTTGTGAAAATAGTTCAAAAAACGTGTTTTTTCGGAAGATTGTTCCGCATCCTCTCCCCCCGCCCGACTCGTCGAAGCCACCCACCCGCTCGTCCCACCCCCCTCCCCCCACCTCCACCACCCACCCGCCCGTCACCTCCGGCATATTCTCGGACGCCTGCCGCCCCTCAACAAATTCAAGGGGGACCACCCTCTCATTCATTGGGGACCATCCTCCCCATTAAGAGTGAAACGCTCATTTCTTCAAGATAAACTTGATTATGAAGCAAAATTTTAATTTCAAAAAATGATATTGAACTCAATTTTGAAAATAACTTGAACATTTCATTGAAACACGAGTTTCCCGACTCATTGTACATTTTTGTACATGTTTGTGTAGGTACATTCAAATTTAAGGTCCGATTCTAAGCTTCACAAAAAATGAGATGCTTTATGAGGGGGTTTCCGATAACCATCAAATTTCGGTAGACTACCAAGTGGGTCTAGCACATAGCCTTCTCATCATCCAAAACATGTTGCAGCGGGCTAAAATATGAAGTTCAAGTCCGATTCCGATGAAATTTTCAGAGATTGTACGAGTTGGCGTGTAGATGGTCCCCTATGAAAATCATCGCCCCCGGACTGATAGCCGCTGCGCATGTGCAAACGATAATTTCCTTGTAGCAGCCATCATTTCCACATTTTCCATCCGATTTCAATAAAATTCTCAGAGATCATGCAAATTGGCATATAGATGGTCCCCGATGAAAAGCATTGCCAAGGAACTGATAATAGCCACTGCGCATGCGCAAACGTGAATTCCCTGTAAGAGGTATACTTTCTACATTTTCCATCTGATTTCGATGGTATTTTCTGGGATTGCGCGGATTTGAGTGTAGATACTCCTCTACGGACATCATCGCCCCCATTTTACTTACGTTGAGTGAAACAGTTTGGTGCAGGAGGAAGGGAAATAATAATGCGTGTTTTTTCGCTCACCAACAGGTTCTAATTGACTTGATGCTTATCCAATGGGACGTCCCCTGGAATGCATGCATTACTAAACAATATGTTTAACAATTTTTTGGACTCACTAATAACTACTTTAAACAATAATACTGTAGGTATAGGTACTAAAATAAAATGTAAAAATTAAACAATAATGTTACCTACTACCTTCATAAAAAAACCTCAAAAAGTAATAATTAATTCCACATTAAAAAAACCATTAGTGATTAAAAAATACAAGTAAAAGATTTAAAAAAGAAAAATAGCGAAAAATGTCGAAAAAAGGTTAACGGTCGGTAACTCAAAGAATACCGACTTTAAACAAACGTACTTGGTAGAAGGTAAAATATGTAAAATTTAAAAAAAAAAATTATATAATAAAAGTCGAAAAAATTAATGAGTTGAAAATTAAAACGAATGATTTAAAAACTTAAACAAAAGTACTTGGTAGTAGGTAAGTTATGTAAAATTAAAATAATTAAAGTCGAAAAATTAATAAGTTAAAGATTAAATCAAATGATTTAAAAAATTAAATTTTAAAAATAAATTTAAAAAACCACTAAAAAGTAAAAAATAAAAATTATGAAAATACAAAAATAGTAAAATAAAAAACTTTTTAACAAAAAAACGGACCGACCTCAAAACTGATGATGGCATCCCACTAAAAAGGAAAAAATAATAACGACAACTTATTCAGTTAGGTAGGTTGGTAGGTAGGTACGCAGTGAAGTCGCCGCCGTGCCCATCTGCAGAAACAAACATACACAAGTAGATTCCACTTCCATCTGGTTAGTATTACAACATGGGTCGATAGTGCAATACAAAACATGAATGAGAGTGGGTACCTATCATTGAGGTAATGCATGTGTTCCAAAACTAATGGATAGTACGTCACTGCTGTCGTATGAAGGAGGATGAGAGAGTGACAATAAGTGTGAATCTCAGTAAGAATATTTCCTTTGATAACAGCTGAAGACGTCTGCGTCACCAAAAATGGCAGTTGGATAAAAATTGAACATGAGAAGGTTGTTTACTTACTTACCTACCCTTAATCCTGTTTTGTATTGCACTATCGACGCATGTTGTAACACTAACTGGTTCATTTGAGTATGAACTCATATCACAAACCCACATCATGATCTAGACAATTCTACATTCAATATGCCATACATGGAATATAAGATTAATTAGATATTATGTAATCAAAGATTGATCATGTATAATTAGATAAATAACTATTAGTTACTATCTAATCAAGAGATGGTTTGTTCGAATCCCAACATTTCGTACGGGGATTCACACTTATTGTCACTCTCTCATCCACCTTCATACGACAGCAGTGACGTACTACCTAATCGTTTTGGAACACATGCATTACCTCAATGATAGGTACCCACTCTCATTCATGTTTTGTATTGCACTATCGACCCATGTAATACTAACCAGATGGAAGTGGAATCTACTTGTGTATGTTTGTTTCTGCAGATGGGCACGGCGGCGACTTCACTGCGTACCTACCTACCAACCTAACTGAATAAGTTGTCGTTATTATTTTTTCCTTTTTAGTGGGATGCCATCATCAGTTTTGAGGTCGGTCCGTTTTTTTGTTAAAAAGTTTTTTATTTTACTATTTTTGTATTTTTCTGGCAATTATCGTTCGATTTTGATGATTCCAGCGGCAATCTTTTAGTTTTTCAATTCCCTAGGCCCATGCACTAATGAATTTCGAAAATCCTCGAACATTTCAAATTTAGGTACCACTTTTAAAGTTTGAGCCCCTTCAATTTAGGGAAATACTGGCCCGGAACGAGAATTGAACGGCGACCGACTGAGACCCCCGATTGGCGATTGTAAAAACTTTCATCGATGAGGTATCTGGGGTATCCATTGATCAATACTTGAAATTATAGGATCTCCATGTTACTATTGTGGTTGCTCGGGCACGTAAGTTGCTGTATATAGTTGCTCGTCTACGGAATTAAACAAATAACACCACTTGGAGAACTGTTCATTTTGACTTAGGACAATCTATTTTGCGTAGGGGATCATAGGCTGGGGATCAGCTGTGAATACAACTATAATGCCACTTCTTAGAGCCAAAAAAGCACTCATTCGAGTTTTAGAAAAGCTACCTTCAAGGACACGTACCGCTCCACTGTTTAAGAAACTCGAATTCTGTATTGTGGTCAATTATCTATAAAGGCATCTTTCCAGGATCACAGGATGAATTGATGTGCCAAATCCCTAAAAGCAGTACGAGTTTCTTTCTACGAGAGTATTCTTCAACCAGTAGAGTTTTCACTACGTATCCCAACGAGTCTCAGACATTCAGTGATTCAGGTTAATTGGAATTCTCTAATAAATTGATTAAGTAGGTAGTCAAGAACCAGAGTTTACCTAGAATTGTACTGCTGCCTCCTCTCCATAAGTGAGGGTTTTAACCTTTCAGAGAGAGCAGTTTTTCCATTCTGTAACGTAATCGTACATTTTTATAGAAGTACGGATCTATTTCATATTCGTAATTATTTTGTACTTAAGATAAAAAATTGATTAAATAATTGAAATAAATTATCTGGCAGCAGAATCCATTATCCTGAGTAATTTGTTATGAGCGATGCGACGAGTTATATTGAAACTACACCGTATTCTCAGTTATTTCATGATAATTATAGTACCTACCTAATTTGAAGCGTGATGTCCAAGTTTTGAGCTGATACGTTAATAAAATAATAACTGAAAGTGAATGGTATCACACGAAGTAGGTACGTATATTCCTTCATTGACTAACAATAACCATTCCTTCTTTCTCGTAATCAAACAGATATATCGTACTTCATTTTCAAGGTTCTCATGAGAATTAGAAGGCTCGTGAAGTGATCTCACAATGAAGAGATTCGACCGTAGAAAGTTTTCCGTCGGAAAGGAATACTCGAGCGAGAGGGCGCCATAAAGAAGAGATAGAGGCTGAAGAACAAAAAAATTTCGAATCATCTCACACGTGCCAGTTAATGGGCAGGAGTACTCAGCAACTAGTTCTTACCGTTCTCTCACTTCTGTTAGAGAGTTCGTTTTCGAAAAGTGAAGTCGGAGAAAGACATGCAAGCCTATGCGGGCTCGTCCATTCACAAGGAAACGACAGGAAATAAAGCGTCTAATTCAATTTCGGGGAAGTAACAGGCCTGAGAAGTGTGGGCTTGTAAGTAGATACCTCCCAGATTGATCTCTTGGTCTGAAGGAGGTCTTTCTCTTTCCGAAACGCTATTTATGGTTTATAATTTTCAATAATCAATCTTTGGAATCGAACAAACAAACAAATTTTTGAGCCCCATCACAATTTGATGGTTTACGTTTCAAGGTACTTAGAATCTAAAAATCGAATAAAACTTTTTCCGTCTGTCCGCCGTTTTCGCCACTTATGGACCGAATTTGATGAAATTTGGTATGGAGGTTCCTCCATTCGGGATCTATCAAATAATGAATGCAAATCGGGCAAAATGGGAGTGAAACTTTTGGATTCAAATTTTTATTGTACGCAATAATATTATCCTGTAATTTTGAATGATGATATAACTTACTGCAGACACCCGGCGGGAGACTGCAGGAGGTCAGGAGGATCTCGAGGTTGCTTCGTAAACGACAGGGAACTCTGGAATCAGAAAAATAAATTTTTTATGCGGTGATATGAAATTAAAATGATAAAAGCCGTTTATTACCCAAATAGAAATATATTCTCACCGACCCTTGAATAATTAGAACAAAATCTCTGAAATATAATTTGTATTATAAAACTCTCAATAAGGAGTTTCCCAAATTAATCAGATTAGAAGTAAACGATGGGAAACTTGTCATAATTGGCGCTGCTCGCAACGTGACTCCTGGAGTGCAATTGTAGTACCTGACCTGTCAATTGCAACACTTGTGATCACTTCCCACGAACAACAGACGTTCTCAATTCCTTTATTCGTCCTGATGAATTGATGGTTCTCAGCCAGCCTGCATAGTCTGGCACTTACCTATCACATCTCGCACTCCATTATCTTACTTGCGTCGAAGTCAAATTGGTTCACCCTTGACATTCCCAATGAGGAGCTCACCTCTGACAAATAATTACTGATGTGTCGACACTACTCGAAACTGAATTGACGAGTCTTGGGAACTTCGATGTCAGTTTCGCATCGAAACACTCTTCTACTCCTCATCATTCCTTGACCACGAATTGAGTGACCATTGACTCCTTGACTCGATGGAAAATTGATAAATTTTTTTCGAAAATTCATTAAAATTGGCAAATCTAAAGACGGGTTTTCGTTAAATAACGGAAGCTGCACGAATGGGAATTTATCCTTCCTTCGAGCTGTCGTCCTAAACGACCAGGAATAGTGGGACTGGCGACATAGCAGGCGTCACGCGAAAACCCACCGAGCACCCCAGTCCGGAATACCAAGTAGCTCGGAAACGAAAGTAGGAAGCCTGTCCCGGTCCAGTTGCCCCCTCGGCCATACTAATCAATTATTAATTCTCGAACCACTAGGTGCCACAACAAAAAACTATAATTCTATATTGCATTTATAGTACACAACCGTGGAACTACTAGAACAAGGCTTGGAATGGAGACCTCCAACTTGAGAAAATCTAATCATATATTCATGTCTTTCTCTGCAACTATGATGTCCAGTTTCATTTAAAAAGACATATAAAAACGTCTGCCAAGTGGGTGTGGCACATAGCTTCCTCGTATCCATAACCCGATTGAATAGATGATCCGATGCATAGTAGTTAATCTCAAAACATCAATCACTAAGTACCTTCCACTACCCTCATAGGGGACCATCTACACGCTAATCTGAACAATCATGAGAAATTTCGTCGAAATCGGATGGAAAATGTAGAAGTTATGGCTGTTACAAGGAATTCACGTTTGCGCATGCGCAGCAAATATTATTAGTCTAGGGGAGATGATTTTCATAGGGGACCATCTACAACCTAATCCGCATAATCCCTGAAAATTCCATCGAAATCGGGTGGGAAATGTGGAAGTTATGGCTGTTAGAACGAATTCAAGTTGGCGCATGCGCAGCCTCTACCTTGGTAGACTCGGAAGCAAAACTCATTATCATTATTATTAGAACGACGGTCGATAAAATCTCAAAACAATACTCAATAATATTGATTATTGTTACAACATAATATTATTATGTTGCATTGCTAATATTTTATTTATTCGAAGAAATTTAAGCATTGTTTAGTCGGGAAAGGGGATGAGGGGTCTTTGGGCCACCTCACAAAGATACTACTAACTTCACAATAATGCCTATTTAACAATAGTTGATCGTCTGAATAGTTTCATTGTTTCTAAAAATTGGACACCATCTTAAATTGATGTAAAAAAGTCATGGAACATTCATTAGGGAATTTAATTACCCTTATCAGCGAACGGTTGGTCCTACAGAGCTCTGAGTAGTCTTTAAAAACCTTAAAATTCACAACACAATTTTAAATTAATGAAAAAACAAAACGTATATTTAAAAGTTTTCGAGCAAGGATGTTTTGAAAAGTTTTTCTCCATTTTTACTTACAAAAGCTTTGGGGCCAAACTAAACTCCCTTCGGACCCGATATACCAAATTTCACCAAAATCGGTTCGAATGAAGTGAACTAAGTGCAGAGTACGGCCTAAGGACGGAAACATTTTTCTTTAGATTTTTGGATTCTTCATACCTTGAAACGCGAACCATCAAATTTTGAAGGGGTGATAATTTTTTTTTGTCTTGCTCGATTCCAAATGTTAACTGCTGGAAATTAGATTTCTTCAATGAGGAAATCTTTCCCTGTGACGTCATACAGCTCATGTAACCATGAGCCGAGTATCCATGACACATGCTGTATTATTGCATTCGTCTACAAAGCATAATGTATTTTGTTTCTGAATATTTTCTATTATGAAAATATTCTTACATTTTAATGTTCCCATTCGCATAACATGTTCTTGCTTATAAGCTTTGAAATTGTGTAACTTCAATGCAGATTACTTTAAGCCGAATCATGTAGCTGGTAACATTGTACGCGGTTCAGTTGTTATCAGCTGGAACTCGCTTGTTTTTTTGCATCAGACGCTTTAGACGATCGCCGGTCTTCGCTTTCGGCTCTTGTGTGAATAGCTTGATCCGTGTCTTACAAACTGCTCTCTTTGATTTGCATTTCCAATCTTGTTTCGAGTCATTCAATATCTTATTGAATTAACTATTATCAGTTTTAGAATCATATTCGAGTCATTCAATATTCATTGAATAAACTAATCAAATTCAAATCGCTGTTTTGTCTACATATTTTCGATTCCCCATCTCCAGACCTTCGTTTTAACGGTGAGTTCGTTTCATAATGTATGATGCATGATATATATGGTTATTAGTGTTTGCACCTTACTTAAACTCAGGTATCTTGGTTAAATTGGTGAATCTCAATATTCCGTATTGCTCGTTGAAGCTTACAGCCGATACGATATCGTAGGATCCTGGCTAATCCACGTAAAAATACGAGTAGAATTGTTTTTAAATCCGTGATCCCAGTGAAATGCCCAATTCTAACTTCGATCGTTCGATTTCCGATCCAGAAGGGTCGATAAAGTTCTTTTCCTCGCCATTTTGGATTTTCTCGCATCTCACGGGAATATCGCTCGAGCCGAGTTGTGACGTAAGCATTTCAAATTGGCTGCGATCACAGCTGGGCCCACAACTATGCACCGCCCGTTCATGTCCGATCCACTTCCATGGATCAGCGGGTGATAACGCTAAACTCCGCCCTCCTTCATGTCTGGATTTCCATGGAGGGTGGATACTATTTAGCTTTTGAAACCCTCTTATTCCTCTCCGCCTTACTCCATGTCTGGATGTCCATGGATGAGGGTGGATGTGATTTAGTTGTCGGAAACTTCTTCTTCTCCTCTTTTCTATCTCTTCTTACTTCCATCGAGTCGTGATAACGAATTCGATTTTCGTTGTTGTTCCTGTTTGTTTTGATCGAGAATTCTGGCAGTACGGCGTTTGCAGTAGGGAAATTCTTTCTTTTAAGGGAAGCTTGTTCCATTTATTTCTAGTTATTTTGTGTTGTGTTAATAGTGATTTGGTGGTTTCGTACACGAAGAGAATATGGCCAGTCTCTGATCGCTCGTTCCGAATTGTACATAACTTGTCAAGTGTTCCGATTAAGAAGATTATCGGAACATGTTCCTCAGTCTCCAGCGTTGTGAAAACGAAGTTCATTTGTTCTGAGCCCAAAAGAACAAATAGAGCGAAGAAATAATGCGATGGTAATTTGTTTTGTGAATTGTTAAAAACCAGCCCGAGTTGAACAGAAATCAGTCTTAGGTGTGCACATATTTTTAAATTAATTCTATCAGAATTGACCTCAGACTGATGAGTGCACATTCAGTTTTAGTTCAGCGATAAATAGGGTACCTGGTACTATGCTTTGTGTTTAGATATGTTCCTCATAGTACCCAGCAGCGGTCGTGACAAGCGACGACGGAAATGCTATGGGCCATTATTTCGATAGGGAATTTTTGGATCGGGCCTAAGAATTCCCACGGAGTTAAAGTCGATAGTCACTTGTGCGATCGTGTTAGTAATCGTAGTATACACTACTTTTACATAAAAACATGATTTAGTGTCTGAATTACGTATTTGACGCTGAGAGATGACAAGTTAATAAAAGGAAACCACCAAGAGAAAAAGAACTTTATCGACGCCTAGGATTTAGTTTGAGAAATCGTAGTTGGGTCTGTTATCAATCGAGTTTTATTCTTTCTGAAA
Source organism: Apolygus lucorum (assembly GCA_009739505.2). Classification (NCBI taxonomy): domain Eukaryota; kingdom Metazoa; phylum Arthropoda; class Insecta; order Hemiptera; family Miridae; genus Apolygus; species Apolygus lucorum. The sequence continues at coordinate 45,300,310 of CM019168.2, read as the reverse complement.
GAGGGATGGACTTGATTAGTTCACATGTAAACAAACATGTTAAAACTGAATCGAGACCTTTTGTTTATTATGTCTCATGTCATCCTGTCGCACAGATTGAATAAAGCAGTAGGTTGCAAGTATGTTCAACTAAGTTTTATTCGTTTTTGAATTTTTGGTTTTTCATGTACAAATAGGTGCATGCTGAATAATTTTTAAAGGTGTAGCTTTGTGCTGTTTACACTCAATATTTTGATTTTTCGCTTACACAAGGGTCCGATTAATCGATAATTTGAATATTATCTTATTTTTCTTTTGAATCAGAATCTGACCTTTGTGAAGCGAATAATTATCGGGGCTTCGAATCTTTTAACCCCTGAGTCGTTGAACTTTTATTTTCGCTCACTTGCAACTGAAGGTAGTCACTTTGTCTCAAAGTTGTTTTACACCAATACCGATTGATGTCAGAGGTCGTTGTTGTTAGTCGGGACGAACGTACATCGGATATCGGCCACCAATAGTGCACAAGTGAATGGCAAAATTTAAAAATCAGATTCATGACACCAATTTATTAAAACCAATTAAAACTAATAAAAATTCTTAAGGTAACCATTCATGCAATAAAATCATGTCAATTCATTTGTTTACTAATAAAAACATCTGTATAGTTCGACAACCAGATGCCAACAGAAGAACTGAACGCCAGCCGGCAGCTTACAAGAAACTCGTGCCGGATATTTGCATCACTTTTGAGTCACAATGTTTTGGTCCGCAAATTATCCAACAACGCACTAGGTCCCTTTTAATACTAGTATTAACTAAGTATTTATGTGTTTTTGGGTTCTGAGGACCTACAAGCTCTTGTAGCAGTAAGAAACTTCATAGAATAAGTTGGATCCTGTATGAACTATTGACATGTGCAGTACCAAGCTGATTCTGTCTCTGTGGGTTACAGGTGACTCTTGAGCCCTACTAATCTCCGAATCAGAAGATACCAAAATTGAGCAAAAATGACTCTTTCCTCTCCGACGAAATCTTCCTTTGATGAAGACTTGGCGAGGCATATGTTCGACGAAGGCGCTGCCAACGTCGGTGCGGCTGACGAGCCCCACCATGTACCTGATCCTGAGACACTTCGGATTCAGGCTGCCAAGTGGTCTGATGAGGTATTGGTATGTGTTATGACCCACATATCAGCAATACGTAGTTCTTAAATAAAGAAGCCGACGGGAGGATCCCTGAGTGAGTCATCACCCGCCGGGGGAGACGAGGTACGGGGGAGACACCGACATGACGTCACCCTTCCACCTCTCTCTCTCCCGAGCTAAAGAAATGAGTATATAAGCTCACTCAGGGATGCACCCTTATGCCAATCTAGTCAAGTCTATCGCCTTTATCATTTCGCTCTCAAACCTTCTCCTCAAACAGGAATCTCCTCGAAGTACTAGGCTCACTAGGTAAATATCCCGTCTTTCCGTCGGTGTGGTTATGAACCGCCGAGACTGACGGGCTAGCCGCCTCCACAGTGCTTAGCACCTCGGTGTGGTTATGAACCGCCGATGCGACAGCACTTCATGTTAGGATAGGGAACACTCTCTTAGTTGAGTAGGAGTTAAAGAAGAAACAAACGCCGCAGCGAGAAGGTCAGCTCCTTCACTCGCCGACACGCAGACATAACAGTGGTGACCCCGCACGTTTTTAACTTCCTATTCGGCACAAGAGATGGACGACAACGGAGTTCCCGATCCACCGCCGCAGCCTGACTTCGCAGAGGCCGCCAAAGTCTCAATCCCCTTGACACTACCACCGTTCTACAGGGACGACCCTCGACTATGGTTCCTTCAACTCGATGCAGCTTACACCGGCGCGCACATCAACACTCAAAGGGCCAGGTTTACCAGGACGCTCCCTCTGCTCCCATACGACGTAGCAGTGCAAACGGCGGACCTCACTGCAGCTCAACTCGTCAGGCCTTACGACGACCTCAAGGCTCGGCTCATCGACATCTTCGAGCCATCCCGTCATCAACGGATCACGGCCCTCACCCAACAACAACACCTGGGGGACCAGAAACCTTCCCAACTACTAAGGAAGATGAAGCATCAACTGGGGGACCTAATGCCACAAGACCTGACAAAGGCCTTCTGGATAAAAGCCCTCCCGGTTGAAGTACAAACAACCATCGCTCCGTGGATGACGAAAGACGCAGAGTTCCTCGCACCTATCGCCGACGCAGCCCACGAGATGTGCATGACAACTTCCGTTCACCAAATCGACCCTCACACCGAAACGGTCGATAGGAAGCCGACCTCTCGGGCACAACAGCCGGCGAAACGACGTCCGCGTAGCCGCACACCATCACCGGCACGAAAAGGAGGACTCTGCTGGTACCATTTCACCTTTAAAAAGAAGGCATTGAAATGTACGAAACCGTGCTCATTCAAATCTGTGTCCTGGCAGGAAAACTAGGAGGCCCGCCTGTTAACAAGGCGGGCACCTCCTACACCGACATTTCCAACCGACTTTTTGTCAAATGCCGGAAAAATAACATCCCATTCCTCGTAGACACAGGAGCCAGCATTTCAATCATCCCTAACAACCTTCTACATTGGAAACGAAGAACACACGACCAGCTTCTCTTCGCAGCAAATGGTACCTCCATCGCAACATACGGACAATTCCGTACAAAAGTAATCCTCGAAAATGAGGCTTATGAATGGTTATTCATCGTCGCCGACGTCAAACGTCCGATCATCGGCGCAGACTTTTTGAGTTACTTCGGCTTACATGTCGATCTCAAAAATAGACAACTCTACAATCCTCATTCACGACGCCCGATACCGGGATACGTGAACACGATCAACACCGGAGTATCAACCAAATCAACTCCTCCGGCCTTTACAACAATGCTGGCAAAATACGAACCAGCACAACGACCGTCTTCGCTTCTCTCATCGATAAAACATCATATCGAGACCAGAGGACCTCCAGTCACTGCAAAAAGCCGCCGCCTCCATCCGGAACAACTCCGACAAACGAAGGAAAGCTTCGAGCAGCTACTCAAAGATGGCATTATACAACCATCAAAATCTCCGTGGGCAAGCCCATTACACGCCGTCCCTAAACCAAATGGGACATGGCGCTTCTGTGGTGACTATCGCAGATTAAATGAGCGAACTATCGGTGACCGATACGCTGTCCCACACCTACGAGATTTTTCTTCACACCTTCACGGATGTACTGTGTTCACTACACTAGATATATCGAGAGCTTTTCACCATATCGACGTAAATCCAGCAGATATACCTAAAACTGCCATTATAACACCATTCGGCCTTTACGAATATCGTAAAATGAATTTCGGACTGAAAAACGCCGCTCAATCATGGCAACGGTATATGGACCAGATACTCCGCGGTCTCAACTTCGTTTTCTGCTTCCTCGACGATATACTGATCGCTTCAACATCCATTGAAGAACACAAGACTCACGTACAACAGGTCTTAAACATCTTTGCGGCGGAAGGACTCACAGTCAACAAAGAGAAATGCGTACTAGCACAACCAGAAGTTGTGTGTCTTGGCCATCTCGTCAACAAAGACGGTATAAAACCACTTCCCAAAAAAGTGGATAACTTAACAACTTTCCCGTTACCTACATCAGTAACGGACCTACGGCGATTTCTAGGAATGGTAAATTTCTACCGCCGCCATATACCTCACGCTGCCATTCATCAACAACCACTGGTCGAAGCAATACCGCAACCATCAAAGAAAAAGGATAAAAGACCGATTGAATGGACAGAACAACGCCGAATAGCATTTAACCAATGCAAATCGGACCTACAAAAAGCGGCACTCTTGGCACACCCTTCACCTAAGGGCAGGCTGTCTCTCACTACCGATGCATCGGAGGTCGGAATAGGGGCGGTACTTCAGCAAACTATCAACGGGAATACATCTCCGCTAGGTTTTTTCTCGAAAACCTTAACGCCCGCACAACAGAAGTACTCTACCTTCGACAGAGAGCTTTTAGCCATCTTCGAAGGCATAAAGCATTTTCGCGACTTCATAGAAGGCCGCGAATTTTTCGTCATAACCGACCATAAACCCCTCACGACTTCCTTACATCAAGATCGGAAAACAGCCTCACCAAGACGCCTACGCCAAATGGAGTTCATTAGTCAGTTCACAACGGACATCCGCTTCACTCCTGGAACTTCGAATATAGTTGCAGACGCGCTATCTCGACCCTCGCCGTCAGAACTTAATGAACTCACTGCATTCCCTACGGGACAAACAATTTCACAAGAGCAACAACAAGACAGCTCTAGTGAATTGCAAAACCTAATCAACAACAAAAGATTAGAACAACAAACCATCCCGAATTCGACAAACAAAATATGGTGCGATATCTCCGGGAATCAACCTCGCCCGTATATCCCCATCAAATTACGACGAACAATTTTCCAGCACTATCACTCCCTAAGTCACCCGGGAATACGAGCAACAAGGGATATAATTCGAGCACGAGCGTTTTGGCCAAAAATGAATACGGATCTGCGTAACTGGGTCCAAGCATGCGACCGGTGCGCCAAGTACAAAGAATTCCGACACCCCAAAACGACTCCACAACAATTTGAGGAAAATTTGGCGTTCGAACACGTTCATTTAGATTTAGTCGGACCATTGGAAGCCTCTGAGGGTTACAAATATCTATTAACCATGATAGATAGAAACACAAGTTGGCCGGAATGCGTACCAATGCGAACAATCACATCAAAAGCTATAATTGATAACATCATCAAACACTGGATCTCCCGATACGGATGCCCTCTCCTAATTACCACAGACCAGGGGAGACAGTTCGAAAGCGCCGAATTTTCGGAGTTTCTCCGGAAATTTGGAATTCAACGAAATAGAACAACAGCTTATCATCCGGAATCGAACGGGAAGATAGAACGATGGCATCGTGATTTAAAAAACGCATTACGTACGGCAGCCACCTCACCATCATGGTCAAAAGACCTCCCAACAATTCTTCTGGGGTTACGCACCACGGTAAGATATTCCGACGGATATAGTGCAGCGGAACGCGCTTTCAGAGCTCCGCTACGACTTCCCGCCGATCTCTTTCAACCCCGACCCACCGAAATATCATCCGACACCAAAACCGACAAACAAAACAAACCGGAACGCTTATTCCCAAACGCATTCAAAACAGCCCCTAAAATGTATCTACGAGAAGAGACTCTCAAAAAAGGGTTAAAACCCTTATATGCGGGCCCATATGACGTCATCCAACGAACGGAAAAAACTGTTACGCTCCGCATAGACGGTTCCAAAATAACAGTTTCAATGAACAGGTGTCGGCCGGCGTACGGGTTCACCCCCACTCCTAACGACTGCGATATACCTACGGCGGCACCCTCGGTGAGCACACTTCTCTCGGAAAATTCGTTCAATAAAGATCTCCTCCGCATACAAGCCGATTGCCTACAACAGAACGAGACCCATCACCATGAACCTCCTCTTCACGAAAAAGGAGCTCCGGGAGATATTCAAGCCGAGGACCACTACATCCTCGGCACACACTCCGAATCCACCGACACCTCACCACCGACCTTCGCAGCCCAAAGGACACGGCACGAGAAAGGGGAAGCCGCCGGCCTCCTCCACAGCAGATCTCCGTCCTATGCAGAGGTCATCAAACAAGCCGCCTCAGCCCGCTACAGCGAAGCCGCCCTACACCATACCGGCGAGGAAAAGGATCCTCACAGCCATCACTTCGGCCGCCCACGAACACGTCACGCACAACGAGCCGCTCCGCCCCAGATGGAACATCAGGCCGATCGACCTACCAACTACCAGAAGAAGGGCACAAGTAGTGATCGACTACTACCAGGCGAAAAATGCACGAAGATTCGATGCCTATATTCCGAACTTCGTGCACCCCAACAACATACAAATTGCGGATGAAATAGGCGAGGTGGAAGGGTTTGAAGAACTCATCCACAATACCATCACATCCCTTCTTTCACCTCGTCCTATCCCTCTCCAAACTTCCCCAAGCCCCGGACCGAAGAGACGCCGTCGTCGAGGCCGAAAGGCCAGGGCTCTCCTTTCCAAACTTCGGTCCGGGCAACTTTTAATATTCACAGCCGTCCTCTCCAAAAAGAGACGGCGAGCAACACGCTCCAACAGACGACGACGGACGATGCGGCACACAGCATCCACGGCGGCGCTTCGTTCAACACCAACAGCACTCGTCCTCGTCTCACAATTTCAACTACCCAATATCTGCTCCTTCTACCTCTACACAGCTCAACCTTGCGGACGAAGACACCTCAAAATTGTTCTCGTAGATATGTATTTTTTAATTTTCTAAAGCAGCTATTCGTTAAAACGCACAAAATCTCAAACAAATGTTCAAATATGTCATCACCTTCTATATGTTAAGAACTAGGGGGACCTATGTTATGACCCACATATCAGCAATACGTAGTTCTTAAATAAAGAAGCCGACGGGAGGATCCCTGAGTGAGTCATCACCCGCCGGGGGAGACGAGGTACGGGGGAGACACCGACATGACGTCACCCTTCCACCTCTCTCTCTCCCGAGCTAAAGAAATGAGTATATAAGCTCACTCAGGGATGCACCCTTATGCCAATCTAGTCAAGTCTATCGCCTTTATCATTTCGCTCTCAAACCTTCTCCTCAAACAGGAATCTCCTCGAAGTACTAGGCTCACTAGGTAAATATCCCGTCTTTCCGTCGGTGTGGTTATGAACCGCCGAGACTGACGGGCTAGCCGCCTCCACAGTGCTTAGCACCTCGGTGTGGTTATGAACCGCCGATGCGACAGCACTTCATGTTAGGATAGGGAACACTCTCTTAGTTGAGTAGGAGTTAAAGAAGAAACAAACGCCGCAGCGAGAAGGTCAGCTCCTTCACTCGCCGACACGCAGACATAACAGTATGGTATCTTGGGGAGCTTAAGCAGCTGATGAAAGTGAGTTTCAACCAACTTATATCTAAGTTAGTAGTCCTGAATAATAAGTACACCGAACTGTCCCAGTATTTTTCGGTAGGTCATTCGTTTCAGCCTATATGGCTATTTCTCCTTCATCTAATATTGCTTCGTCCCTAACTGCGACTCAGGTTTTGCCAACTTTTAGTACTGTTGATTCAATTTTTGAAACCTTAGTACCTCTTCAGGACTCTGATTTAAACATGGAGGTTTATACACCAGTAGTTGTTCCCACAGCTGGGAACTCAGAAATATTCGCCAAAAAGGACCTTCCTTCTGTTTATTCCATGTTTTAAAAACACTTGTTCACTCTGTTCTATGATAGGCATGTGTTCCATCCTTGTGATGAACCCTATAGGCCTCGGAAAAATAGATTTTATCAAGTTTCATTCTTTGAATAGGAGACTTGATTAAGAGGAACATGTTAAATACTGGAAAAGGAATATTGTGAGTTGAATCGACACACAAGATTGCATCTTCTTGTTAGACCCTTCCGAAGTTGCCCCTCAGGCTCTTTCACCAAATAATGTTGGGATTACAAGATGGAAGGTATGATGTTTCATTATTGAATCTCTGTCACCATACTTCCATAACTTAGTCCAGGATCTGACAGATCCCAAAAATATTATGGACAAGTTTCAGAGTGTCTGCAATCCCTTAGCAACATTTCAACTAGAACTTTTGGTAAATGATTTTAACTCCATTCGGTTCGACCCCAAATCAGCTGTCAGGAGTGCTCTGTGAAAGAGAGTTGCCTCTTCTGGGGGTCTCGGAAATCATCAAGGAAGCAGAGGAGGCAAGGGTGGTCAAAGTACTGGTCAAATACTGGTGGTCAAGTTACCACTTTCGTGAATCCGGGTAAATTTATCTCCAAAATCAGAATTGTGATTTCCAAGTCCAAAAATGTTCGCAAAAAGTCCTACTGTGTTTATTGTAAGAAGAGGGGGCACTCTAGAGAATCGTGCTTCAGAGCAAACAAAATTTGCTACAATTGTGGCAAATCCGATTCTCATGTCGCTGCTAATTGTTCCTCTTCCACCCCAATCCTCGGAGCCTCAACGACTAAAATCCGTCGTTAACAGCAATGCTACCTCTGCCAAAAAGGCAGGTCCCGTTCGGTATAAGGCATCCGCGCAGATTGAAAGGCCTAAGCTTTTCAGAATGCCTCTGGGTCAGGCTAGACGCCTAGGGCAACAATTTCGTTCTTATTCGACTCGCTTTTTGCTGTTATAGGTCTGCTGGATGTTCTAGAATCTGAGGACATATTGGGTTCTAAGGGGAGTGAAGAAGAGCAACATGCTGCCACTCTAATTTGGTTAATTTTAGAGCAATTGTCACATCATAGAATTTTTAAATGTGCCAATAATGTTGATAGACGGTCTCACGGTGTTGCAGAGTGGATACATTCATTTTATTAATAATGAACGAGTCTCAAAACTGCAAAATGTACTGTATACACCGGGACTTTCCTCAAATCTCTTCTCCATTCGAAAAATAACCCAAGCTGGAATTAATGTGTTATTTTCCAAAGATAGAGTCCAATTCGTTCAAGCTACTACCGGTAAAACCATTAAAGAAGGTTATTTTCAGAATAATCTTTGGTGCATTGATCTTCCATTAGTGTCACCCCCATCTAAGAGTGTAGAAAATCCGATGCTGCCTTGTCAGTCTAAACGATTTAAGTTCGATTCCGTTCTGACTTCTCTTGGACAGCCTTGTAGTTCCACGGATTCTTCTAACTTAGAATCTGCTTCTGAGAAAATGGGAGGGAGCATTATATCCACTGTAGGTGGCCAACCAGTCGCGGACCCTATTCGGCTGGGAGGGAGAATGAGAGAGAAGTCTGAAGGAAAGCCAAATGTAATTAAGAATCCTATTGAATCTAAATCTAAGAAACTTAAATCTAATAATATTGATTTTGAGATTTCGAAATTCGATCATGAGAATTTAAATAATAAGCTTAGCCCATGGCAGGAGACAGGAATCCTCTGGCACTTTCGGTTGAATCATGCTTCTAAATCATATTTGGAGGCGGCCAGAAGGTTCTTGCCTGAACTTAAATATGTTAAATTTACTAATGACTTTTCACGGTATACTTTTGCTTATACTCTTAAACATATTGTTTAGTAATGCATGCATTCCAGGGGACGTCCCATTGGATAAGCATTAGATCAGTTTAACCAGTTGGTAAGCGATAAAACTGTTTCACTCGATGTAATTTGGTTTATTACTTTAGGCAAGAAATAGTGACCCCCCCCCCCCCCTCACCATTATCTACCAAAACATTTCTAGCAGCATGGGAGCCTCGAATCTGAAGAGTATTTTAAAATCCATGATCTACGATACCCAACATGCGAATTCGAGTTCACCCCCCCCCCCCCCCACCAACCCCAATGGTGCCAGTCTGGCACCAAAGCGGAAATACGTCGTAACATTGAACTTCCATCTATTAGTATTAGTAGGCGGTCCGTCGAGGTTCACATCCGTATTCAAGGTGAAACACACAAAAAAAAAAAAAGAAACACGAAATATGCGGTTTATGGTGTCCTGGCACCATGGTGGCACCACTATTAGTTCCATGGTCGTACAGAGAATAATTCATGAAAATCCGGAGGTATAATGAGAATTTTTCGTTAATTTCTAAGCTTGGGGACAGTTAGTAAGCAGTAAAGGAGCCGAAATATTGAAAAATCGGATATTTTGTGAATATTATCCCCCCTACTCGCCCCCTCCCCTTGCGAATTTTGGTACTCGGGTGAAATCATGTACAACTCGGAAGTTATTTGAGTCAAACAAAAAAAGAAACACACAAATCGGTTGGAAATTGAGGCCAGGGCAGAGTTTACAAGATTACGCCCGCAAACGCACGTTTTTTAAGCATTAACCCCCCCCTTTCCCCCCCTTAAAAGTCAAAATTCGAAATTCCGGCGACGTAGTGCACAACTAGATAGTTTTCCGCGTCGATGAAAAAAAGAACCACAAAAATCGGTTGAGAACTAAGGGCTGTGCAGAGGACACAAGATTATGCTCAAAAACGCACGTTTTTTGAGCATTAATCCCCCCTTTCCCCCCCTTAAAAGGCAAAATTCGAAATTCCGGCGACGTAGTGCACAACTAGATAGTTTTCCGCGTCGAACAAAAAAAGAACCAGGAAAATCGGTTGAGAACTAAGGCCTGTGCAGAGTACACAAGATTTTGTTACACACACACACACACACACACACACACACACACACACATACACACACACATACACACACACACACACAGACATACACCTATGGTTTTTTTCTCGGATTTGGATTCAGAATGGTCTAAAACGGATTACTGTGTGGTTACTTTTTTTTTCTGTTGAGTGTTGTCCAACTTCACCCCAGATCGATCGCATAAGGACGCCCAAGTCTTACTGTGGGACGTCCTAAAAATAAGAAAGAGGTTCACTTGGCATTCCAACAATGTTTACAAGAAATTAGTTCGCTCACCTCACAAGACAAGAATGTCTTTAGATTGCGTTCCGATCGAGGTCTAGAATTTCTAACTAAGAAAATGAAGACACTGTCTGAGATCCAAGTCAACTGCACGCCCCACAGTAGAATAGATGTGCAGAAAGAGTAAATCAAGAAATTAAGCATAAGGTCAGAGTAAATTTAAGTTCTCTAAAATGCCTCTGTCATTCTGGGGCCATGCTTTAAATTATGTACCTTTTGTGTATAATAGATTGCCTCATCCGTCTAATAATTTTATGAGTCCCTTTGAAAAGGCCAGAGGGTATGCCCCTAAAATTAAATTTCTAAGATGATTTGGATGCCTTGTACACTGCGTCGACGTGGGTCAAAAATCTAAATTTGCCCCAAATGCGAAGAAAGGTTTCTTGCTTGAGTGTAATGAAACAGGTTATGTTATATTTTCGGAGCAACATAAAACTCTCGTAAATTCGTGTGACGTTAAGTTTATTGAGTCTATTGTGTACGGTGGTAGGATTAAAGATTATCCAAAACAGCTTGAACAAATCTTAGATATGGAAGGCAACACAGATCAATGTGAAACAAATAATGAAAATCAAATTGATAAAGTAGCTTTACAAAAAGAATATTGTTTTTGGCCACACACCCAACACCTTCTCCCGTACAGCTGGGTCTCGTATACCCTGGACGAAATGGTACACGACCATATCTTCTCCCGGCCCTGCTTTAAAGTCTGTGGAATATAGAGAATCTGCTTCATATCAAGAAGCTATGGATAGCCCAGACAGGATGTTTTGGGAAGAAGCTATTCATAATGAATTAGTCACTTGAAGAAATAGAAACTTGGGATTTAATTCCTAAGTCGAGCCTACCTCAAGGTACTAAAGTCATTAAGTCTCGTTGGGTTCATAAACGTAAAACTGAGCCGGATGGATCTTATAAGCATAAGAGCCGTCTGGTAATTAAAGGTTTTGCAGATTCGAATGAATACTTAATTTCCGAAATATTTGCGCCTGTCGCACGCCTTGGAGATGTCAGACTTTTTCTGTCAGTTGTAAATCGACTGGGTCTTCATCTCTATCAGTTGGACGTTGCCACCGCTTTTCTTCATGGATCTTTGGAGAAATCGGTATACATGAGTGTTCCTGAAGGTGTTGAAATCTCTCAGCAACTAAAGATGACTCATGTGTGCGCTCTCTAAAGATCACTGTATGGTTTGAAAGTGTCTCCAAATCTTTGGTACAAGAAATTCAGTGGCATCCTGCAGCAGCTAGGATTTGAGGCCTATCCCTTTCAGACTTGCATTTTTAAATAGCAGCAGGGAACGAAGTATGCGTTGCTTATCATTTATGTAGATCTCTTAGCTTCAAATGACAGCAACAAGGCCTGCGACGTAATTAAGGAACTTAAGAAAGAAATTCGAATCAAAAATTTGGGTACTCCTAAAAAGTTCTTGGGTTTTCGAAATAATAAGAAACGAATCTAGGAGGGAGCTAGTCATTCACCGAAGAACTGCTATTGAGAGTTTAATTTCCGAATTTCTCCCACTTGACAGTGCTGTTAGTGAGATTCCTATGAGTCCAACTACGTGCACACTCACTGGTTATTAGCTCCACAGAGAACTCAGAGGCATCACCCTGTGTTCCCTATAGGGAAGTGATAGGTTCTTTGTTATATATCCAAAATTGGACTAGACCTGATATTTCCTTTGCCGTGAATTTCATGAGTCGGAAACAGGTTGGATATACTTTTTCAGATTGAAAATGGGTATTAAAAATTCTAAAGTACCTTAAAGGAACTATGAATTATGGAATTTCGTTTACTGGTAACACCAATGATCTTGTGGCACATTATGACTCATCATTGGGACTAAACAATCTAAACAGGAAATTCTCTACGGGATTTTCAGTCAAAATTCTTGGGGACTTAGTATCGTGGAAATCTAAGAAACAAAGCCACGTCGCTCTTTCAACTTGTGAAGCCGAGTACATTGTTATGTCAGAGGCCTGCAAGGGACTAGTTAACGTTCGTAGCCTTTGCAACTTCTTGATTGGTCTTGAAATTTATCCGAATTTAAAATGTGACTGTTCTCCGGCTACAGCAGTTGCAATGACTAACAATTCCAGAACACTGAAACATGTGGTAAAGCTGTGTATGCACTATGTGCATGAATTATATAAGAATAAAAGAGTAAACATAGAATGGGTTTCTACAAATGATCAACTCGCAGATTGTTTTACTAAAGCTTTGCCACATAACAAATTTGTGCAATTTAGAGAATCTTTGTTAACATGTCTCTAATCTGGTGTTCTGTTTCCCCAAAAAGCAGGTGATGACGAGCCTTGGAACTGAGAACGTCGAATCTCCGACTCTCCTCGTCTCATCTCCACGACATAAATGGAATCTCTGCTTCAGCCTCAGTTGAATTTCGCGCATTATTCAAGTAGATAAATTCCATTTCTCAACATGTCATTAGCTTTTCAAATGTAAATTCCTTTCGCATCTCATTTGCATTTGCATCTGTATAAATGTAAATTCCTTCGCATCTCATTTGCATTTGCAGTTGTATAAATGTAAATTCACTTGCTTCAATCTTACATTTTTGCTTTGTCGTAAATTCAAAGTCATGAAGATTAACTAGTGTTTGCGAATCCTTGACAAAGTTTGTTGATTTAATCTTCATTAGAGTCACATATTTACTTTCATAGATTGGATTTTTGTTTTAGAAAAATGCAATAATATTTGTTGTGACCATTGCCTGAAATATGAGTTCAGGCAAAAACAATTGTTACAGAATGTGTTTTATATGAGTCACTTACTCTTGAGCATTTCTGAATAATAATGGGCATGACCCATTTTGTGCATACTATTTAGAAATGGTCGAGGGTTCCCCTTCGTTGAGGCTTCACCTCATTGAAGAGGAGGGAGTGCTGGAAATTAGATTTCTTCAATGAGGAAATCTTTCCCTGTGACGTCATACAGCTCATGTAACCATGAGCCGAGTATCCATGACACATGCTGTATTATTGCATTCGTCTACAAAGCATAATGTATTTTGTTTCTGAATATTTTCTATTATGAAAATATTCTTACATTTTAATGTTCCCATTCGCATAACATGTTCTTGCTTATAAGCTTTGAAATTGTGTAACTTCAATGCAGATTACTTTAAGCCAAATCATGTAGCTGGTAACATTGTACGCGGTTCAGTTGTTATCAGCTGGAACTCGCTTGTTTTTTTTGCATCAGACGCTTTAGACGATCGCCGGTCTTCGCTTTCGGCTCTTGTGTGAATAGCTTGATCCGTGTCTTACAAACTGCTCTCTTTGATTTGCATTTCCAATCTTGTTTCGAGTCATTCAATATCTTATTGAATTAACTATTATCAGTTTTAGAATCATATTCGAGTCATTCAATATTCATTGAATAAACTAATCAAATTCAAATCGCTGTTTTGTCTACATATTTTCGATTCCCCATCTCCAGACCTTCGTTTTAACGGTGAGTTCGTTTCATAATGTATGATGCATGATATATATGGTTATTAGTGTTTGCACCTTACTTAAACTCAGGTATCTTGGTTAAATTGGTGAATCTCAATATTCCGTATTGCTCGTTGAAGCTTACAGCCGATATTAACTATTGACAATAATAAACCAAAAACGTCTTCCAAGATTGTGGGGCACAAAGCTTCCTCGTATCCATAAACCGATAGTATACTAGATGCATAGTATCTGATCTCAAAACATCAATCTACATGACAACCGACACAATCATTGAAAAAGTCATCGAATTTGAATGGAAAATGTGAAAGTTAAGGGTGTTGCAAGGTTTATACGATTGCGCATGCGCAGAGACTACTATCGATCCGGGGACGGTGATTTTCTTAGGGGAAAATATACAAGCCTTAGTGTTGCCCGTAACAAGGATTTCATGAAAAACAAACAACAACACCAATAGTTGTTCATGAAGGTGGAAAACGTGAAACGCGAATGGAAATTTTGATTTTGGAGATCGAATGAGGATTTTCTTGTAACCTTGAAAAGTGAAAACAATGTTTCCGCTACCTTGGTAGACTCGGAAGCAATAACAAATCTGGAAGACACAAAAACCAAGTGGGTGTGGCACATAGCTTCCTCGTATCCATAACCCGATTATATAGATGATCCGATGTAAGTGCGGTAGTGATTGGAATCAAAAAATTTCTTAGCAAGACTGGGAGTCGAACCTGGGACTCCTGGGTGTGAGTCCAGTACTTTGCTCACTGATCTACAAAGGGGTTAGCTTAATGGCTTTGAGATTCTCACCTCAGACGCAACTGTTACGGCTGTTACAAGGATTTTATGATTGCGCGTGCGCAGAGGCTACTGTAAATTTTAAGGCCTTGATTTTCATTGGGGACCATCTACAACCTAATCCGCGTAATCCCTGAAAATTTCATCGAAATCAGGTATAAATTGTGGAAGTTATGGCTGTTACAAGCAATTCACGTTCGCGCATACGCATCGGCTACTATCAGTCCGGGGGTGATGATTTTCATAGGGGACCATTTAAACACTAATCTGTAACATCCCTGAAAATTTCATTGAAATCGGATGGAAAATGTGAAAGTTACGGCCGTTACAAGGAAATTAACGTTTGCGCATGCGCAGTGACTACTATCAGTCCAAAGATGATGATTTTCATAGGGGACCATCTAATTACTAATCTGTAACATCCCTGAAAATTTCATTGAAATCGGATGGAAAATGTAGAAGTTATAGCCGTTACAAGGAATTCACGTTTGCGCATGCGCAGTCGCTTCTATCAGTCCGAGGATGATGATTTTCATAGGGGACCGTCTACACACCAACCCGCACAATCCCTGAAAATTTCATCGAAATCGGACAATAACTTCGTATAGTTATGCGCGTTACAAGGAATTCATGACAGACACACAGACAGACAGACACGGAACCAAAATTGTTCAGAAAGGTCTAAAACGCAAAACGCGAGTGAAAATTTTGATTTTGGAGAACTTTTTTTTTCGTCCTTGAAAAGTGAAAACAAAGCTTCCGCTACCTTGGTAGACTCGGAAGCAATAAACTGGAAAAATCCTCATTCCTGATTCATGAAGTTCCGTGTCTGTCTGTCTGTGTGTCTGTCATGAAATCCTTGTAACGGGCTTAACTATACGAAGTTATCGTCCGAATCCGATGAAAATTTCAGGGAACTTTTGGGGTGTAGACGGTCCCCTATGAAAATCATCACCCCCGGACTGATAGTAGCTTGTGCGCATGCGCAAACGTGAATACCTTGTAACAGCCGTAATTTTCACATTTTCCATCCGATTTCGATGAAATTTTCAGGGATTAATCGGATTGGGGTGTAGATGGTCCCCTATGAAGACCATCGCCCCGAAACTGACAATAGCCTCTGCACATGCGCTAACATGTATTTCCTTGTAACAGCCATAACCTCTACATTTCCATTCTGATTTCGATGAAATTCTCAGTTATTAAGCAGGTTGACAAGTAGATGGGTAGTGTTGGTACTTAAGTGATTGATATTTTGAGATAAACTAGCATCGAATCAACTATACAATCGGGTTATGGATACGAGGATGCTATGTGCCACACCCACTTGGCAGACTTGTTTTACTTCATTTTACTTCTTATAGAAAATTTTATTTTTATCCTGAATATTCCATTTCGTAATATGTTCAAGATACGTACATCGAAATGTATGAAAAAGTGTTAAACTTCAGAAAACGATTAAGAATGTTACAAAACGGATTTCCATAGAAAGAATGTTGACAATTATTTTCGGCACTCAAAATAATGACACCCACTAACTTAATTTTCTTCGAACTTTCGCTTATAATTAATGGTTTAGAGAAGTACCACCGATACCCCAACATGAAAAATCATTTTTACAATGATGACTTATCCACACTTTGTATAGTTCAGACCGAACGAGTTGGACATTATGGACACAAGAGATTCGAGGCCCATATCGAGTCGGATATTCGAGGTCCACCGCTTCTTATCGAAGAGTTTCCCACTTTTTGGCTTCAGTCATGAAATGGACACAAGCACTTGTCAGACTTCACTAATATGCCTAAACGATTGTAACAACAGTTTCGTCCCTCGTTCTGTTGGCATCTCATGTGGCTTTTGGTTTCCGTTCCATTTTCCTATTAACCCTGAACTTGGCAAAAGTATCCCCATGGCGATTCTTAAAAATTTCCCCCGTAAAGTGTACTTTAGGCCCTCCAAAAACATGTTAAATTGAAAAAGCTTCTAAAATGTTGAAATTTGAACAGATTTTGAACACTTGAAGCATAGTAAGTTCATATATATCGTACTCTGCCGAGTCACCGTTGAATGATATTGTTATTGAATAAAATGTATTTTGTTCTATTTCAATCAGAATACAATTTAAAAAAAAAAACAAATGGGAAACAGAATCCATCAAGTAAAATACTGGAAGAATCGCTGATAATAATTAATCACTAGCTAGGTATACCTAATTATTATACCTTCTAAAATCCTGCTCATACCAATTTAATAAAGGAGTAAACGCGAATGTATACCAATACAACTAAGCAGTCTCAATCAAAGACGTAACGAGTTTACCTATGTATCATTAAAAAATTTGGTAGTTTTCCTATGGGGATTTGTTTCAATTTTTCCCATAAAGTGAACCAACTCTTGGCCCTCTAAAAACACGATAAAACTGAAAAAAGCTTCTACAATGTTAAAATTCAAACAGAAAATACACATGGTAAATTAGACGTTGCGAAGTACAGGGTCAAATCCCATTATGATGATCAGTGTTAAACAATTCTACCAAATTTTTAAGGAAATTAAGTACCTGGTTTAAAAATGTTGGTACAGAATCATTGATGACATTTCCATGAAAAAAGATTTTATAATTTTCCATAGGTAATTTTGAGTCCAATGAATAGCCCCATTTTCCTCAAAAATGCACTAAAATATGAATACTTATCCAAAATCGTACACGCATTTTGAGCTTGAGAAATTTCTGCACTGGTTTCTATCCGAGGCAAAATGTAGTCGTTAAATTGTTATCCACAAGACCTAGAATGGTCGAGGGTGGAAGGTTTTTGTTTCTGATGGGAAGATGCCGCAATCTGTAATCCCACGTCATGTTCAAATTTTACTCAAAAACTCACTATGTAACGAATTTAAGAGGACGAGATTGTGTCTCCGTAAAGAAAGAAAAAACGTCTGCCAAGTGAGCGTGGCACATAGCTTCCTCGTAGCCATAACCCGATTGAATAGATGATCCGATGCATAGTAGTTAATCTCAAAACATCAATCACTATGTACCTTCCACTACCCTCATAGGGGACCATCTACACGCTAATCTGGACAATCCTAGAAAATGTCATCAAATTCGGATGAAAAATTAAGTGAGTAGATGTATGTCATTGGATCAAAAATATACTTAGCCTCGGCTAGGATTCGAACCTGCGACCCCTGGGGGACAATTCTACGCTTTACCATCTGAGCTATTGAGGCCTAGTGATGCAATGAATAGGATTTGAGATCCTCACAGGGGACCATATCTCTATGAATGAATCCCTCTATGAAAAACCATTCTCTATGATTATCATAAGGGACCATCTAAATACTAATCTGTAACATCCCTGAAAATTTCATCGGAATCGGATGAGAATTGTAGAAGTTATGGCTGTTACAAGGATTCACGTTTGCGCATGCGCAGCGGCTACTATCTGTCCGAGGGTGATGATTTTCATAGGGGACTATCTACACACCAACCCGCACAAAAATCGTTCAGGAAGGTCTAAAAAGTAAAACGCGAGTGGAAATTCCGATTTTGGAGAACTTTTTTTTCTACCTAGAAAAGTGAAAACAAAGCTTCCGCTACCTTGGTAGACTCGGAAGCAAAACGTTGAAAGTGACCAACTCAGCGGTTCTTATGCAAAAAGTGGAGATATGTTCAATTTTTCAAAAAACGAAGATCTATCCATTTTCGGAAGGTCGTATTTTCGGAAAGAATGCTCAATCTTGTTGTTATTTCTAGGGGCGGAATTCACAGTCATTTCTCAACGCCGAGGAACTCCTCAAGGAGGCGATGAGGAACCGTCGCATGCTCTGCGCTATTCACAGTCGTCATGTCGAGGAAATCCTTGAGGAGTTCCTCGAGTCGTATGGCCATTTCCTCAGCGTCGTATTCACAATCCTAACTCGACGTTGAGGAAATAACTGAAATCGGCTCAAAAGGAGCAGAATATCGAGGCACATGAAAAGGTCCCTCAAGGAGTTCCTCAACACTTTTTTTTGTTAACTATCGGGTTGGGTTACCCACTTTTTCCAATTTTCTGTGTTCAGAATACGTACATAATGCTTCGATATGCTTCGAGGCCTTGCTCAAAAAACGGGCTATATGCATTTTTCACAATTTGTTGGAAATCGAAAAAAGGTTTAAAAATTCCTGCTTCAAAATTTTAAAAATCCAAGTATACTAAATTAATTATAACTAAGGACGGATAGCAACTATATAATTATGATTTGATTTTTTTAAATAATTTACTCGAAGCGCAGCAAGCAATTGAAGTTTGCAGATAGCTCGTTTTTGCAACCAATAGTTTTCAAAATGCCTATTTCCATCACTAGTTTGTTAAAACATGTTTCCTATAACTTTCCAACCACATTATATGAATCATCAATATCATCGGACTTTTTTACATAAACACTCCATCATTTTTTAGGAACATAAATATGAGGGGTCGAATAACGAGGTAATAACGAGTAAATAGCGAGGTAAAAAGAGGTGAATATAGCTCATAATTCAACCGAATAACGTATTCGAGTTGTCAAGCTATCTGCCAGATGGTCCGATATTGTAGCTAGCGAGGAACATGATCGTGAAGTTCATGTTTTACATCATAGAATAGAAGTGTTGTGTAGAGACTCAATTAGATACTCACACATTCTGAAACAATGAAAATAAGAAAACACTTTTCTTATAATGCGAAACGGCAAAAACTGTTTTTATAGATTGAACTTTCTAGATCGAGTACCCGACATTAGGCATGTTCTAGGTACATCAAATAGTATTCTGATCTGTGAAACTATTTTCGAGTTATTCTTTGAGGAAGCTTTGCTGCTCGCCCAGCTAGGCAGAGTTTTTTGTTACTTGGCACCTTTTTGAACGGAGTTTTTTTGGGTGGAGCGATCATTAAAAATAATCAGCCAAACACAAGGAACGAGGAAGGAATGTATTCAGTTATCCCATTCTGCTACGGCAAGTTTTCATTTCCCGACTTTGGACAAAAAATAGCTGTAGGATCGAGGGTTAATCAATTTGCACATGAATGGCGCATTCTGATTAACTCTCGTGACAGGAGGAGCATTGTGAACGTCAGGTTCCCATGTGGAAACAAACAAGGTCGAATGGAGGATGAACGGTATATTAGGTACCTACCTGCCGAATCGATGCTATAAGGCAACGACAAAAGTCTGCCAAGTGGGTGTGGCACATAGCTTCCTCGTATCCATTACACGATTGTACAGATGATCTGATGCGTTACAGAGAATCTCCAAACATTCAAATTTTATGATCCAATAACGATGACATTTGTAGGGAACCATCCAGAATCTCAACCATAAAACTCCTGAAAATTCCATCGGATAGAATAGAAACCGTAAAAGCTATGCAAATTAGGGATTTAACTTTGACGCATAGAATGTCTACCATTGTTTCATAGGAACCTCCAAGAGCCTCATCCTTACAATCCCTGAAATTGTTATCGAATTCATAGAGAAAATAAGTAGAAGTTTTGGCAAACCGTTAGGGTTTTACGTTTCTACTATCAATACGGGGGCGATGATTTTTATAGGGGACCATCGACCGACCCCCACAATACCTAAATGTTTCAAATTTCATCAAAATCGGACAGTAACTTCGTAAAGTTTTTCCCGTTTTTCAAGGATTTCATGACAGACCAAAATTCCATGACCAAAATTGTTCAGGAAGGTCCAAAACGTAAAACGCCAGTGGGAATTTTGATTTTGGAGAACTTTTTTTAATCTTGAAAACTGAAAAAAATGCTTTGGTAGATGAAAATATAATATATTCTATAATATATAAGCCCAACGGGAAGTGGATCAAATCCAATCAAGAGAAGGCTGAATTATTAGCCCGTTTTCTGGCTGACATCTTCAAGCCAAACCCCGGAAATCCAGAAGAACCATCGGGAGAGGTTCCACTACCATCATCTGTCGATGAAGTTTGAAAAATCATCCAGAAAAGTCTATTGGAAAAATGATCTTATCGTATGACAAATCCTAAATAACCTACCTGCCACAAAAGGTCCTAACTGGTGAAAGGTGCACATTTTTTGTGGAACATCGAGCAGGTAAGAAGAGAACCATTATTCAGTCTCTCCACAAAAATTGGCCTCCCCCCAAAAAATTCGTTGAACCTAGGTAGGTACTAGGTTAGGTATTTACTAGGTTAGGTACCTACTAGGTAGGTATTTACGTCGTTCATAAATTACGTACGTCATCTCAACTCAGAAAATTCTAAAATACACCCAATATTGAAGTGAACGAAAGCAGAATAATTTCAAATCAACCCAAAACTAGCCTCAAAAAGTCGCTGTAGAGTGTTTATTTGAGAAAATCATGTAGGTAAGTACCCATGAGAAATGCGTCTGCCAAGTGGGTGTGGCACATAGCTTCCTTATTTTCACAACGAAATTGTATCACGATCCGACATGCACACACGCAATAATACATACGTAATAATAAACAATTAGCTGAAAGACTACCGAAATGCTAAACAAGCGAGAAAAAGTTGACTTTATAATCGATAAACGTGATAGATCGAAAATACGATCACAACGTCCTTCCATTCTTCGCAAAGGAGTTGAGTGTTTACTTGAGTCACAGTGGGGTTCAAAACGTTCTAACACAAGAAAAAATGAGTAGGTATTACTAAGCGAAACTGGGTCGGTTTTGCCTCAC
The DNA here is from genome assembly GCA_009739505.2 of Apolygus lucorum. Lineage (NCBI taxonomy): Eukaryota > Metazoa > Arthropoda > Insecta > Hemiptera > Miridae > Apolygus > Apolygus lucorum. The sequence goes on along the minus strand of CM019168.2, from coordinate 45,278,837 downwards.
TAGGACTTCAAACTTAATTTAGAAACAAATCATTCACGAAGATTTTCATTTCAAAAATTTACACTGGGGTCCTTCAGGACTCGGTGGGACCTCCTAGGGTTCTGAGGACGATATAAAACCGTAAAAAATTCAATATGAGGAAAACCAAAGGCCCACCAAGCCAGGAACTATGAAAACACCAAAATAACTAGACGTATTCCTACCTGTCCTGCTGTCGGTATGAGGCTGACGTTCGCTGTAGTTACTGACTTATTCAGTACCTACTTATCTAATTAAGTAGATACACATTATGTTCACAATCAAAGAAATTAGTGACATTTGAAGAAAATCAACTCACCGCTGTGGCCGAAATGACACGATTATAGTTGCCCAAAATCTGGGAAGTAGGAGTCAACTTTCGTGTCGATGACAAAAGCGGCAGCAAAAACACGTCAAACCGGCGTTGGAAAAAACGTAGGTACACACGCTGGCACACGACCGATAACTGCCCGAAATGCCGGAGTAAAAACGTACAATGGAACTGACCGTAAATTCAAAACTCAACAGGTCGATGTTGAGTGAAATATTCAAATAAACTACCAAAAGTAAGGGGGAACTGAACCGGACAAAGCCGCGCGGAACGCACGGTCGACCGATAGAAGGAAAGAGGAGGGAAGGGAGTCAGGTGATAAAATGGAGGTGGTGGGAAGAGGAGGGAGACACCGCTTCACATCGATTCATTCGATATCGATATCGTGATCCGAACAGCGGCCTTTCGGTTGGGATGGGACATTCGTTGGGCCACCTTGTATTTCCCACAAAGAAACGCCAAACTGCTATGAGAGGATCTTGAAAATTGAAACTCACTATACAGTGTCACCCTTTCGGGCGCACCACCGAGAAGGGTTCGAATCTGCTACTAATTTGCAACAAAAAATGTCTGTTAGCAATTTTGGTTTATTATTTTCAATAATGGACCTTTGGAATCGACCAAGAAAAAAAATTTTTTTAACACCCCCTCAAAATTTGATGGTTTACGTTTCAAGGTACGTAGAATCCAAAAATCGAATAAAAATTTGGCCGTCCGTCAGCCGTACGTTCTCCACTTAGCATTGACCGATTTTGATGAAATTTGGTATGTTGTTCCCCGAAGATTTTGGTTGATGTAGGTAATGTAGGTTCAAAAATGAATTTTGAAAACGCCCTAACTCAAAAACTTTCGATCTAAAGGTATTGTTTTTCCTTCAATTTAAGATAGTAGGTATAGAATTTTTTGAGACCACGCGGAGCCCTGTAGGAGAAACCGTTCGCTCCCTACGAGAATTTGGAAAATTTGGTTGGACTTACGATGAATCAGCAACACGAGTGTGAACCGCAAAAGAGGCCTAATCTCCGTTCAAATTAAAGCTGACCGAAATGCGATCGATGTTTTTCTTCATGTTGGATGGTTGGTGGCTTTGCAGACGAGTGATCTATATAAAAATAATAAACCATTGTGTAATAATTTGCAGCGTTTTTTTTTAGAGGCTGCGTTTTTGCGTTATTTCACTTTTACGATGTTTTCGTGGTTTCGATCTTATCTCAGTAAAACGACTTTAACTCTTTTAATTTTCATGAAAAATTAAATCTGATCCACAGCTGGAAAGGGCATACAATTTCGTATCTCCTTTAAAGAAAAAAACATTTTTTTAAATCGAAAAAACGGATGACAATTGGACCTGAAACGAAAAATTGGTCAAAATTTGGAAATCTCATATTTTTTCAAACGCTCATAGGTTCTGTAATCCGGCATGTTAGGTAAACAGGGTGTTACATTCTAAAACGGTCACAGGTCAGGAATCGATTCTACAGCTCATTTCCAGCAAAAAAAAATGTCTTCTAGTAATGTTTATAGAGGATTCGTTCCGAGTTATTTCACTTTTAACATTTTTTTCGTGATTCCGATAAGATCTCAGTAAAACGGCTAGAACTCCCCGAATTTTCAAGCAAACTCTAATCTGATTACACCGTTGGAAAGAGTGCAACATTTCCTAACTCCTTGTTGGAAAAAATCCACATTTATAATCGGAAAAACGGGTAAAAATTGGTCTTAGAAGAAAAGTTGGTGACATCTTGAGAATCATAACCTTTTCTCAAACGCTCATAGGTTCCGGAATCCGGCATGTTAATTTTTACCTGTAGGCCTAAAAGATGCGCAAAAATCTCAGCTTTTTAACGGTATAGTCATTTCTATTTTGAAAGTGGGGCTTATCACAGAAATTTGTGTTTGAACGCGGAAAAACGTGAATTTGTTTCAACGAAATCATCTGAGACCTGCTAAGACGATCTGAGGGAGTGGCAGAGTTGGGCAAAATCCTACTCATGAGTATAATTAAGATTTGTAATGACAAAAATATGTCTTTGTATGGCTAAAAAATATGATTGAATTTTAATTCACTCAAAAGAGTATGATTGAAATCATAATCAATTTATCAATGTGTGTTCCCTGTGATTAAATTCTTAATCACAGGAAATGTGTGATTAATCACAGAATCCGTAATTAATCACAGATATTCGTGATTAATCATGGAAAAATCATGATAAATCACAAAACCACCGTTTAATCATAAATTAATCACACATTTCCTATGATCAAGAATTTAATCTTATTCGCACATTGATTATGATTTTAATCATACTCTTTTGAGAGAAAACAAATTTAATCATAATTTTAGCCATAGAAAAACATATTATGTAATTACAAATCTTAATTATACCCATGAGTAGGATTTTGCCCAACTCTGCCACCCCCTCAGATCGTCTTAGCAGGGACGCTGATTTCTTCGAAAAAAATTCACGTTTTGTTGCTTTCAAACACAGATTTCTGTGATAAGCCCCACTTCCAAAATAGAAATGACTACACCGTTGGAAAGCTGAGATTTTTGCGCATCTTTTAGGCCTGCAGGTAAAAATTCACGTGCCGGATTACAAAACCTATGAAATTTTGAAAAAAGTTGAAATTTCCAAGATTTTACAAATTTGTCGTTTTAGATCGAATCTTCACCCGTTTCCCAATTTGAAAAAATGTTTGTTTTTTTCAATCAAGGAGATAGGAAATTTTACACTCTTTCCAACGGTATGATCAGTTTTAAATTTTCATGGAAATTCGGTGAGTTATAGTCGTTTTACTAAGACAGGGTCGAAAACATGAAAAAAATCTTAAAAGTGAAATAACTCGAAAAGAAGCCTCTAAAAAATTACCTAGAGAATTTTTTTGCTGGAAATGAGCTGTAGAATCGATTCCTGGTCTGTAGAGGATGTTAACTCTTCATGACAAACTTTGAGCGACGACTCTGAAATTCGTTCCCCCCAAAACCTCTAGAATGTTGACATAGATAGTCTTTTAGCTTGGGGTCAGTGAAAAACTTATCTTCCTGCCTACATCTTTCTACATTCATTTCAAAACCTTCATTTAATTCATCCTTTGGCGGAAAAAAACAATAGATCGTGAAGGTTAATACTTGACATGGACGTAGAAAGATATAGGCAGGAAGAAAAAACAACAACATTTCCTCCATATAAACACGTAATTTAATAAATTACAAAATACTGTTATACTACCTACATAATTCTTAAAAGTTCATATTTGAAGACATCCCTAAACCAGTGCTTTAGGAAATTTCTTTCGATTTTATAGGAAAAAAATCAAGAAAACGTGCATACGAGTCTGCACTGCAAGACGTTTTGACATTGTATGTATTTACTTTACTTTTTGTTGTACACTTATATATATACATTGTAGGTACCAACTGTTCGATTGTATGCGCCACAAAATACTAGCCCCCTTGCCGTGGAAAAAAACAGTTTGCTCCCAATGACGTCATCAAAAGTAACGATTTTCGATTTTATGTGCCAAAGTAAAGACATCAAATGTCGAAAAATTTGATGTCACGGCCTGGAATAGAACCTGGGTCTCCCATAATGATTCTGCAGACTTGTTACCAATATTCATCAGTCTCGCGTTACACTTTTTCGGGGTGAATATACGTTTGATACACATTTGTTTCACATACCAAAAGCTAAATGACGTATCCGACGTATGTGTGACGTTTTTTCAGCCCGAAAAAGTGTAACGCAAGTCTGGTAGACCCGGGTTCGATTCCATGCCGAGGCATCACATTTTTTGTTGACATACATTTGATTTAATGTAACAACATTCGATAAATGGTATATAACAAATTGAAACTACTTTCCTTCTTGGATTTTTGCCAACAGGACAGAACTCTCGTTTAGTAGGGCTGTCAATTCGGCCACTATAGTTCGATGATTCCTTCTTCATGTTCTTAAGTCCATTTCAAGTACGTAAACATTCACTCATTTCTCCCTAATGGGGAAAATAATTCCTAGACATACCTGAGATCTATTGTTTCCCCATCAAGGAAGAAACTAAATGAAGGGTAATACTTTCCTTTCACGAAAGCGAATTCCACGCCAGTCCAGAGTCAGCGCCTTCATAAACCGTGTAAAAGGAAACTGTACCAAAACGCTAATTATTACTGAACGGCAGAAGTTTTTCAACTAATTTTCAAAAGTACAAGGTGATCCATTTTTAAAGATTTTTTCTCGAGTTTTTGACTTTGTGTCATTAAACATAAATAATACTTTTCCGATCTTTCTGATGTATCACCTAATTTATGGAACAGGTTTCCAAGGGTGAAAAATGGAACTAAACAGTAACTTTTCTAAAACACCCACGAAAAAACTTACCATTGTTTCAATCGTCACTAGACTTTTAATAATAAATGAATCAACACTTCTTAAAAATCTCAGCTTACCAACTAATTTTTTGAAATTCTACTACATAAATTAGGCTAGTAAATTGCATTTTAAATCTTCTGTGGTATCATGGCGTATCTATAAACTTTTTTAATTTTTTTGAATACCACCCTTTTTCTAGCTGAGCGTCGATATCGTTATGATGTGTTTCTACTCCTGTTCGTTTCATCTATTCGGATTTTTAAGCTGAAAATTGAGGTTTGGGTTGGAGGTGGTTCCCAAACAACAAATAATAATTTTCGCTTGAAAATACCAGAAAATCATTATATTAATAAAACAACAGAGAGAGTTGTTTTTAATTCACGGATTCTTTCTAACGTTTTTCAAACACAACACATTTGACTAAATAGAGAGAATACGAATAAATTTGCGTTCACACTTGTGAGCTCAGTTTTATTTTAATTAAAATTCACGAAAACTTAATTTGTGAATACTTTTAAATTTACATCCACTAATGGAACGGTGAATTATATTATATTGGTATACACGAAATTATGTAGCCTTTGTACATATAAGTAACGAAAAACTATGTTATGTGAATTCGATAAATCGCTCCAGACTCCAAATATCGATAGACAGAATCGATATCATCATCAGAATAGAATCGATATCACCTCTAGACTAAGCTCTGCCCATTCATGATTCATGGAAACGGAAAGTCCGTGTCTCGGAGGGGGGCTCGCCCGGTAGACGTGTGCTGATTGGTACACGGGAAGTGGCGTGATGGACCTCCCTCCCCAGGAGACGTCCAGTCCACAAGTCAAATTGTATGGGTGAGGTCGGGGGGTTGGTTACTACGGTAACCGAGTGCGGCCCCTTTGTTGTTCAAAAGGTTGAAACACTACAAATTATTGGATAACGGTTTGTTATTACTTTCCACAGCTTATCTGAACTTGGAAGGATTGAATTGCGTCAAAATTTGCAGACTTCTATGGTTCCAGCCCTGAGTTCCAGCACTTACTCATAGTTCAGCATGTCAACATTTTGGATTTCAGGATAAGAAAAATCCATTATTTCGTTACGATTTTCAAGAAAATAACAATAATGTATTATTAAAACTGAAAGTTATTATTAAATGAAGAGTTTTCTTTCAAACAGGCTTATATCCATTTTTTACAATTTTTGTTTCTTTCACGGATTTTGAATCTTTAGGATAAGGCTTATCATCTCACAAGTTTAATTACTTCCGAAACGGCTTGAATCCAGCTTTAAAAGCTTGCTAAAAACTGGGTTCGCCGACAAAACGGCTTATAAGCCGTTTTATAATTGTTAATGCAATGGGATAGGTATAAATACCCATCCCATTGCATTAAGTAACAATTTTTTTTGGGGTGGGGGGGGGGGTTTGGATTTGACATAGAAAACCTCCTAAAAAACAAACAAAAAAACCCTAACCCCCCCCCCACCTTGAAACGTAAACCATCAAATTTTGAATGGGGTTAGAATGTTTTTGTAAACCCTGGACAACTTCCTTCGCCATGAAATTAGTTTTTCTCAATTTCCCACATAAAATCCCAAGTGGATACAAACCCCTTTGAAAGAAAACTCCTCACATTTCGTACCTAAGCTAGTTTGTGCTTGGATGGTTTACACCATCCATGGTTAAAAGAATTTTCAGAAACATCATGTTTAGTAGGTGGCAATGCATTCATTCCAGGATTCCCATAGGATAAGCATTAGATCAATTTAAACCAGTTGGTAAGCGATAAAACACGTATTGCTTCCGAGTCTACTGTAATGGTGAATTTTCAACACAGCGATGGCCAAGAGAGCTTTGATTAAGAATTTAAATTCGCCACTACAATGTCCCCGCACTTATACTAGGAGTATCCAAACTTTACTTACCGTGATTTTCTACGAGTAGCGGAACGAGTCAGCAGGAACCGACGAGGATGGCGTTGACTAGGTATCCCTTCGGGGATTACCGAAAAATGCCTATCTTTGTCCAACTTGAGATTTAGTAAGTATTTTTCCTCTACAACCTTCTTTACTTTTCTCGTTATTGTGTAATAATTTGTACCTTTATATTTACTAACTTTTCTTTCTGTTTCAGGTTCTTCGAGATTTTCAGCAAGTCTAAGGTAAGTACTTTCAAGTTGGTTTCTACGTTAATGACTCTACTCTGGTTCTCACTACGATTCTCAAAGGTAAGTATTCTCAGGTAAGTATTTACTGTCACTCTACTTTGCACCAGGAAATTGATCAGGAACGTACCAATAATAACCACAGTTTAAGCAACAAAAAGGAATCCTGTTTAATAATCCAGGTAAGTATTTCAATCTTATAAAACAAAATAATTAAAGGAACAATTTACTTGGGACTAAGATACCCTTAATATCATTTAATTATTGACTCGTATTACTGAGGGCCCTGATGGGGATAACCTCCTAACTCATAAACCACGTGGTGTTTCGGAACATAGAAAATAGGAACATGAACATGAGCACGTGGTGTTTCGTAACATTAACTTGAACACGTGGTGTTTCGGAACATGAGAATATGAAATCAATAAGAAGCTAATTTACCTAGGAGGAACGTTTGAAAAGGAGAATTTACAAAAGGTTTTAGATTTACCAGTACTGGTTTTGAGAGAGATCCGATGGTCTTGGTCCTTTGGAATGTAGGGGTCGGCCGTTGGTTGTGTCAAGACTTCAGGAGGGCGTATCGTTCACCGAATGTTCTTGGGGGTTCAACTTCTGGCTAGCAAATGTTCGATCGATTGATTCTAAGAGTTCAAAATGATTAGGGTCACACAGACTCCTCCACACAGATTTACCACACAGATTTCCACACAGACTTGTCACACAGACTACTTGTTGAGTGCTCTTTCCAGACGCGACTGAGGGTGGTGGTCGCGTCGCTCCCCTTAGCTGCGCCCCTCCCTCTCACGTGACCTCCCCACTCCCTCATTTCGCCGTGCCAGTCCGTCCTGTGCTGCTTCCTGGCGGGGCGCCTGCAACCTCCACTTCCATGCCCTCCGTCTCGTATGGAAGGTCCCTTTTTAGTCTCAACTTCGGGATGGGTGGAGGTGGCAACTCTTGTGACGGCCCGTCACATTCCTCCCTTCTCTGAAGGCCGATGTCCTCATCGGCTTTACGTCGTCCTCCGGGGGTCACTGGTGGCAACGGCAGTGGAAGTTCCGGTCTTGACTCGACCAAGGCGCACTCATACCGCCAACGGCGGCATCCCGTACATTCGGCTGGGCGCGTCTTCCGATGTTCCTTCAGCTTACATGGCATTGGGTGGTCTGGGTGGCCCATTGGGAACTTCCGACATTTGGCGATGAGACGGTTCCAAAATGTTTTACAGCTTTGGCATCTAAAGCCTGTAATGACCCGTTCCGGTTTCCCACAGATTGGACAGTCCGCGAGGAGTAGCTTCGGCGTTGCTGTTGGCGTTACTTCTGGCGTGGCTGCGTTGTTCTTTTGCGACAGTGGAGAGAATGGAGGAGCCATCTCACTTTCAGCGTCGGCGTACCCCTTGTCCGTGTCTCCGCAATCCATCTCCGACTCAGATTGCTCCGGTGTCGTAACGGCGGTCTTTGTCGGCGGCAGCTTCGCGATAAAGTGAGACTCGTCGAGGTCTCCAGTCTCGTTCCCATCTTCCTCCGTACTCAGTCTGTCCTGCAAGGCTTGCACCTGGTATCTCAACATCGCCACATCTCGTGCTACCGTCTGTGAATGGGGGTCCGGTGGTGGCGTTATGGTCTTTAGACAACTAGCCAGTTGTGTCAAGCAGCTGGTAACGATTGCCAATTGTCGCGGTCTTCCCTCCATTGATTTTGCGGCTTCCCCGATGGTGACCATGAGGTCTATGGTCTGGCGGTGCTCTTCCATCCAGTCTCCTACTTGCCCTATTCGTTCCTCTTGGCCTGGCGAAGCCATGGCAGCCTAACCTGGTTCCTCCTTCTGAAACAGAACATGGCCGTAGTCACCACCTTGGTCATATGTTGGTTAAACTCTCTCTCTCTCCTCCCTTCTCAGATTGTTCCCTGGCCCACCCGGAAATCCTCGGCTGGGTTCATCACCCAGAGTATGGCGGTCACCGTCCGAACCCGGATATTCCCCCTCTACTCGGCCCGAAACGGCCCAACCACCATCGCGGCTCCCCTCTCCCGGCATGGATCACAGGTACTCAGTCAACTCTCCCAGGTAAGTTTACTTTTTCTTTATTAACATTTATTTTTATTATCTAACAACATTTATTTTAATAACTCAAACAAAATTTTCTATTTACAGGTGAAATTCACAGCTTTGGACCTACACCGACTGGCGATGCACTGGCGCGCAGGTCACTCGTGGTTCTCGTTGCGGGTCGTGTCCAGGTTTGTCCGGCCGGATCGAGACCCGGGGTTCGCTGGGTTCAGCTTCGGCTTGACTCGCCACCCCCGGTTTCAGTCCTCCCCGCGGTCGCATGGTTGCTCCCGGATCCGCTTCGAGAAGTGTCCCCTCGTCTTCCCAGTCCATCCGCTCCGGTTGGTCCTGCGTCCTTATCCTCTGACTTGCTTCGTTCGCAGCTGTCAGTCTCTCAGTTACAGTGTCGAGGGTCGTGCCCTCATCCGGGGTATCGCCAGGGAACGCAGGTTTCATCCTGCTCCGGTGGTAACGCGTTGCCGTGCTCAGCGAGTTTCCGGCCCCACCATCGGTGTCCGTGGCGTTCCCCTCCCCAGTCTGGGGCCCCCTCCAAAATCCTTTGTCTCTGTCCGGCGGGACCGCCGCCCGACTCTCGTATACCCTCCGCCCACTCCAGGGCCGCAAACGGCGCCGTCGTCGGCCAATCAGCCGTCCGCGCGAGAGCCAGAGTCGCCGCAATGTTTCCGCCCATCGGCGAACGACGATCCATGGGACCGTGCCGGTCCCAACCCCTGTCGTGTTGCCACTCCCAATCGCCCCACCGGTCGACGTCCCGCAGGTCGGGTTTCCCTCGACGTGCTGTAGTCTATGGGACACAGGGCTCAACGGCCTGGCCCCCAGTGGCACTGCTTCATCATTGGTGCGGCGCGAAACCCGCAAGACGTGTTCATCACTCCCCGGCTCACTGGACGGACGGTGGTCCGTCTCTCGATGTTCTCGAGGTGGTGCTTGTTCGGGGTCCACCGAATGTGCCGTCTGGTAGTGCCCCGTCTGCTGCGGGTCCTCGGGATCCGCGTCGTCGGCCCGTTCCTCGACCGGAAGGCACTCCTGGTCGTCCTCTCGAATGGGTCCCTCGCCCTCGACGGGGCGTTCGTCTACCGGTGTCCCTGGGGTCCCCAAGGGAACTTCCTCCGGTTCTTGTGTCGATCGTCGCTGGTTTTCGTTGGTTTCCTCCTCCAGGCTCCCCGCCCGCCAGTCGGTTGACAACCGTTCAAGGCTCTTCAGGGTGTCGGGGTCCTGGATCATTGTCCCGACAATTAAGCTTTCCCCGTTTCCGGGGTGATCCATCATTACTGCCCCTGTGTCGGTCCGAATGCGAATCGGGAACTTCTGGAGAAGGTCCAGCCCTAACAAATTCAGGCCGGAATCTGGTTTGTCGAAAATGAAGAATTCGTGGGTGGCTCGTACCGGTCCAATTTCCACCGAAACTCTCTGCTTCCCACGGAGCAACAGCCGTTGTCCGTCAGCCCCCCACAATTCGGCGGAGGTGGGCTGGAGTCTCACACCGGGGATGGGTTCCGACAACGCTGATACCGCGGCGCCGGTATCCAGCACCATCCTGCAGTCCATGCCCGCCAACTTCACTGGAACCAGAATCGTTGGTCTAGTGGCGGACATCACCGTTGTCTGGAACGCGACCAGCTCGTCACCTCTCGCGTCCTCCTCTTGTACGTCGGGTATCGGGGCGGAAATCGCCGCTGCAGGTGCTGAGGTCATCGTTCGGTAGGGGGCGTTTGCCATTACCCTCTTCATCGTGAGGCATTCGGCCTCCACATGCCCCCAAATACCGCAGAAATCACAGTAGTCGTCGCAGACGGGTCCACGAGGGCAATCCACCGGGTAGTGGTTCATGTCGCCGCAGTAATAGCAGGGCAACCGTGGCTTCGATGTAGGTAGGCTTCGAAATGGGGGCCTCCTTGGTGGTCCTCCTCCCTGCGTCGGGCCTCTCGGCAACGCTCGGCTTCCATTTGGACTGCCGCGGTTCGGACACCTGGCTGCGAAATGCCCCGCCTCTCCACATCCGTAGCATTTCCTGGGCTCCTGGTTTAGAATCCCGGCCACGTCCCATCTGAGTTCCGGTTCACGGTCTTCCCGGTCGGTCTCCTCCCACTCCTCGGCCTTCTCGACCGCCTCCTCTAGCGTTTCGAGGGTTCCCCCCCTCAGGAACAGGCTGATCTCCTTATCCACCCCTCGGATGAATGCTCGTAGCGTCTTTTGACGTATCCACTCCGGTCGTTGTTCCAGAGGAAGGTTTTCCTCCGCTTCGACCGCGCACGCCGCCAACGTCATCAACCGTTCCGCGTACTTCCGAAGGGGTTCCCCCGCTTGTCTCTTGGTGGTCCATAATTTGATGTTCGCCTGTTCGGATTGTCCTTCCCGTACCACCGAAGGATTCGGGCTTTCAGACGGTCGTATGGCTCCTCGCCCGTGGCTTCCGCCAAGAACCGCTTAACACCTCCCCTTAGTCGTGCTCTCAGGAACTGAACTTTTTGTGCCTGGGATAGGGTGGTGGTGGCCTGCTCCACCTCGGAGAAGAACTGTTGCGCCGAAATGCATCCTGTTTCGTCGGGATTCCATATGTCCACTTCCATGAATAGTGACCTCGGAAGTCCGGCACCCTGCTCTTCGGGTTTTGGGACTCCCTTTTGTGAGGCAAAGAAGTTTCCCATGTGCGCCATTGCAGCGGTAACTGCCTCCATCATCTCGAACGAAATCGTGGTAGCGTCTCCTCCCTCGGCCATGGTAGACGATTTTCAATGGATGTGAATCAACGAAGAAAGTTATTTAGATATGAAAAAAAAATAATTCACTTGTCACAGGTCGGTATTTGTGAAACGTTTTGTTTCGTTATTGGTCTGGGGTATGCAATTGTGCGAGAACGAATGTTTCGTAACAGTTCACGGACCCGGAACGATGGTTCCGAACCGATACGAAGACCTGGGGTGGGGCTGTTCCGACCCAGGAACAAGTTTCTGTACTTGTCCGAGTTTCGGTAACAGTTCGGTTCGAGTCGTTCCTTTGACTCAGGAACGGCGGTTCTCGTAACGTGTTAACGCTCCGAAACCCGCTGACTCGAAACTGGTGCTACGGATCGCTGACCCGAAACCCGGCGACCCGCCCGAGAGTTGTTCTGAAACGGTTTGGTCCAGAACTTCCGGAACCCACGAGAAGATCGACCCGGATCGTCCGAACAGTGAGGACCCGGAACGCGACGGTTCGCCCAAAAGTTTCGTGGGAGAATGCCGCGGGAACAATCTGATTTCTCGCTCGCTCACTCACACTCTCGTTACTCCGCTCACGGGTGGTTTTATGTCTACGGCCGTGTTCCTTGTTTTTACAGAAAAACAACGTCCTAGGCTCGTAATTTTCTTTCAATATATACAAACAACAAGGGAAATATTTATGCAATGTGGATTTGAGTCAATAGAAATTATATTCCTATAGTACTTCGATCAATCTCCTGGGCGGTCCTCTACTAGTTAAGTGCAGGGCGAACTGAAGGTTCGTGATAGTCGAAACTTATCAAAATCACACCGCGTGCCACCAAATTGTAATGGTGAATTTTCAACACAGCGATGGCCAAGAGAGCTTTGATTAAGAATTTAAATTCGCCACTACAATGTCCCCGCACTTATACTAGGAGTATCCAAACTTTACTTACCGTGATTTTCTACGAGTAGCGGAACGAGTCAGCAGGAACCGACGAGGATGGCGTTGACTAGGTATCCCTTCGGGGATTACCGAAAAATGCCTATCTTTGTCCAACTTGAGATTTAGTAAGTATTTTTCCTCTACAACCTTCTTTACTTTTCTCGTTATTGTGTAATAATTTGTACCTTTATATTTACTAACTTTTCTTTCTGTTTCAGGTTCTTCGAGATTTTCAGCAAGTCTAAGGTAAGTACTTTCAAGTTGGTTTCTACGTTAATGACTCTACTCTGGTTCTCACTACGATTCTCAAAGGTAAGTATTCTCAGGTAAGTATTTACTGTCACTCTACTTTGCACCAGGAAATTGATCAGGAACGTACCAATAATAACCACAGTTTAAGCAACAAAAAGGAATCCTGTTTAATAATCCAGGTAAGTATTTCAATCTTATAAAACAAAATAATTAAAGGAACAATTTACTTGGGACTAAGATACCCTTAATATCATTTAATTATTGACTCGTATTACTGAGGGCCCTGATGGGGATAACCTCCTAACTCATAAACCACGTGGTGTTTCGGAACATAGAAAATAGGAACATGAACATGAGCACGTGGTGTTTCGTAACATTAACTTGAACACGTGGTGTTTCGGAACATGAGAATATGAAATCAATAAGAAGCTAATTTACCTAGGAGGAACGTTTGAAAAGGAGAATTTACAAAAGGTTTTAGATTTACCAGTACTGGTTTTGAGAGAGATCCGATGGTCTTGGTCCTTTGGAATGTAGGGGTCGGCCGTTGGTTGTGTCAAGACTTCAGGAGGGCGTATCGTTCACCGAATGTTCTTGGGGGTTCAACTTCTGGCTAGCAAATGTTCGATCGATTGATTCTAAGAGTTCAAAATGATTAGGGTCACACAGACTCCTCCACACAGATTTACCACACAGATTTCCACACAGATTTCCACACAGACTTGTCACACAGACTACTTGTTGAGTGCTCTTTCCAGACGCGACTGAGGGTGGTGGTCGCGTCGCTCCCCTTAGCTGCGCCCCTCCCTCTCACGTGACCTCCCCACTCCCTCATTTCGCCGTGCCAGTCCGTCCTGTGCTGCTTCCTGGCGGGGCGCCTGCAACCTCCACTTCCATGCCCTCCGTCTCGTATGGAAGGTCCCTTTTTAGTCTCAACTTCGGGATGGGTGGAGGTGGCAACTCTTGTGACGGCCCGTCACACTACCAAGGTAGCGGAAGCTTTGTTTTCACTTTTTAAGGACGATAAAAAAAGTTCTCCAAAATCAATATTTTCACTCGCGTTTTGACCTTCCTGAACAATTTTGGTTCCGTGTCTGTCCGTCTGTCATGAATTCCTTGTAACGCGCATAACTATACGAAGTTATTGTCCGATTTCTATGAAATTTTCAGAGATTGTGCGGGTTGGTGTGTAGACGGTCCCCTATGAAAATCATCACCCCCGGACTGATAGAAGCGACTGCGCATGCGCAAACGTGAATTCCTTGTAACGGCCATAACTTCAACATTTTCCATCCGATTTCGATGAAATTTTCAGGAATTATGCGTTTTATGTTGTTGAAGGTCCCCTATGAAAATCATCATTCCTGGACTTATAGAAGCGACTGCACAAGCGCAAACGTGATTTTCCTTGTAACAGCCAGAACTTCCACATTTGCAATCCGATTTCAATGAAGTTTTCAGGGATGTTACAGATTAGTATATAGATGGTCCCCTATGAAAATCGTAGAAAATGGTTTTTCATAGAGGGATTGATTTATAGAGGGATGGTCCCCTGTGAGAATCTCAAATCCTATTCTTTACATTACTAGGCCTCAATAGCTCAGAGGTAGCGCATAGAACTGACCCGGGTTCGAACACCAGCCGAGGCTAAGTATTTTTTTGATCCAATCACATACATCTACTCACTCAATTTTTATCCGAATTTGATGAAATTTTCTAGTAGATAGTATAAGTTTTCTAGTAGTGTAGATGGTCCCCTAGGAGGGTAGTGGAAGGTACCTACTTAGAGATTGGTGTTTTGAGATTAACTACTATGCATCGGATCATCTATATAATCGGGTTATGGATACGAGGAAGCTATGTGCCACACCCACTTTTTTTATTCACCTTCCTTCTGCACAAAATCGTTTCACCCAATGAAATTTAGTTAGTAAATTGAGTTAGAAAAACTAGACCCCACTTCCCATAAACCCGCCATAAAATTCTTGCAGAATACGAGCCTCGAATTTGAACAGCATTTTAAAATGCATGATATACGACACCGAACTTCGAATTCGAGTCCAACTAGGGCCCTAGAATAACGTTTAACGCTAGGAATACCCAAGGGAAAAAATTACCATGGTAGAAAATGCCTAAACAAGAGAAGCCTCTGTCAAAAAACACCGTGAAGATCGAGGAAAACTTATTACGTCACACCCTGGGGTTCCTCCCACAAAATGATGCGAAAACTGACCGGATTTGCACTGTTGTGCGCTCTGGCGAAGCGTAAAAGAAGTTTCAGCAAATAGTGTCAAAGAATGTCTGCAGGTAGAGTTGTAAGCGCCTTTGTGACCACAATAAACGATCCACTCAAATGAAGTGATTCAAACATCGCTAATATCGCTTAATAAACTAGGTAGATAAACAATAGGTCGAATCGTATTATAAAAGAGAGTGAGTAAAATTGCTTCTTTTGGTCACATTTGCGTCTGCGTTCTTATCTCTGCATTCACGGCGCACTCCTGTGTTCGACCATGTAAGCTAATAGTTTCATGTATGCTTCCACAGGTAGCACTACTATCGTTGTGGTCAATGCACCATGGTACTTTCGAAACTAACGTCTCCATCATGAGCTTCTGATCGAAACAATAAACGATGGTATAAAGCGACAAGCTGTGAGACACCTAAGGCGGCTAAGATGTCACATCAACGAGGAAGCTGTCCTTCTCCTTGATACAAGTGATATCATCAGAAGATTGAAGCGTACCAAACCACTTGACCTAGCTTACTTGTCAAGCAGTGAACTGAAACATCCACCATAATCAACAAAACTCTGATGTATCTTAGTTTGGAATATTTGTCCATATTTTCAAAATAATATTGTTAATAAATTATACTTGGTGCAATAAAGAATATTGAAAAAAAAAAAAAAAAATACTATCGTAAGGGGCAGGTGGTCACGTCGCAACATGGCTGCCCCCATATACAGATTGCCGCTATTTAAAATTTGAAATTTTAAATTTCCATCTTCCTTAAATTCTTCAAATTTTTTGGTTGCCTTTTCGACCAGCACGCTAAGGTTTTCTTCCATATCAGTGAACCCTCTTTCGAAAAAAATCAAAAAAATGGTGAGGCAAATTCCCCATTTAGGGTTACCCAAGATTATGCCCGAAAACGCACGTTTTTTAAGCATAACCCCCCGCCCTTCCCACCCTTAAAAGGCAAAATTCAAAATTAGATTCTAAATAGATCCTAAAAATAGATCCTCTACGCATGGTCAAACAAAGAATCCTTGTAACAGCCATAACTTTTACATTTTCCATCCAATTTCGAGGATTAGGGTGTAGATGGTTCCCTTTGAGGGTAAGTAGTGCAAGGTACTTAGAGATTGAAATAATACAATACAATAAGGATATGTGCTACACCCACATGGAAGACTTTTTTCTTGGCACCTTGTTTACACGAAGGGTTTGCGGTCGAGTCTACAGAAATGAGAACTTGAGGGAATATTTGAACTTACTCCACTCAAGATCGACCTGAGATCATTTTTGACCAATGTGGATGTTTTGTTTGCTTCATTCGATTCTTTCCTAGTTAGTGCGTCCCGTAAAACCCCAATAACGCCGCCAAATTAGAGCTGATAGATTGGTCAGTGATGGGAAAAATAATCGCGTTAAGGATCGAGCCTAAGGAGATTCAAGACGTCCCTCAGCTCATCCCGAGGAGTCCCACCTTAGTTAACACACACGAACAACTAATCAGGCCTCGATGATTGATGAAATGTCGAAGTATTGGTGGTATAGGCACAAAGAGGTTTCGTATATAAGGACTGATTTCCGTCAGCAGCGTCACATCACCGGTGGTCACCTTCCAGTAAGGTAAGCATCTTCTATTTTTCCGACTATTTTGTAACGCTAACAGTTGAATCGCTCAATCTCAACTCAACAACATCTAAAATACATCAATTTGCTTCCGAGTCTACCAAGGTAGCGGTTTCATGTTTTCACTCTTTAAGATGAAAACAAAAATATTCTTCAAAATCAAAATTCCTACTTTCATTTCACGTTTTAAACCTTCCTGAAAGTGTTGTTTTATATCAACTACTATCATTCGAAATTTGTGAGTGATCGGTGTGACAAAAAATCACTTGCCTTTTCGGAAAAATAAACCAGAAACATGAGTATAAATATCCACTGTCAGAAGAAGAAACACCGTACCAATTTCAGCTGTACAAATAATACGATATTTTTCCGTTTATTCGAATAGTTTCACCTCTGAAAGCCCGTAACTCGCAGATTACTGTCGGATGTTATTGGTGGCAGACACTATCTGTCAAAATAAACTTCTTTGACGACCTTGCGCGATAAAAATGGTTGGCAGGTATTATTAATGGAAAAGCTGTGTTCTTTGCAGACACGTGATCTACATAGATTTTAAATATGATATTTTTTAAATGATTAGATAAATATATATCTGATGATTTACGCTGATTCTTATTTAGAAACATTTTGTAGGCAGAATTTAAAGAAAAAACAATTTTGGACCGTATATTTTATAAAATTAGCCCCTTCAATTCTTCAAAAATACTGGTCGACGAACTCGTAATTTTGTTATTGCTCCTTACATTTTGAAATATTCTCCCGCTAGATCATAGGGTGAGTGTCGTCTGGAGTCTCCCGTATTACATGAATAAATACCTGTATGAATATAAAAGGGTGTTCATACTCGTACTATCAGAAGTTACAGGATCAGCCATTATACAAAATTCAAACGTTAAACCCCCTAATTTTTCACGAGGAATTCAAATTTCACATTTTAGCGCATCGCTCATCCTCATAAACTTGATTTTTTCTGATGAGAACCCCCAGTTTTTATTGCATATTCGGATTCTGCGCGAAATTTTACGAGAGTTTGACTCCTCACTCGATTCCCAGCAAGAGCGCGAATCGCCCAACCCTGACATTTTTCGAAAATGTATACCTCAGTAGACACCAAGTGTGGCCCTAATTTCATTGTTTTTCATCGCTGATTTACGAGGCGGAATTTATTTTTATTTCATCTGGTAAACATTTAATTGTTTTTTTTTTCCTAACCGCGTAGCATTGAATTCTCCGATTTTACCATTTTTACACCCACTGCTATCCGTATTTTCGGCCGTAATCACTTCGAAATCAAGTCAGACCAAGAATCGGGTAGCACCACGTGAATCAGCATTGGAAAATTATTAAATGTCTACATTTTCGAAAAATTTCAGTCGGAAACTAAGCGCTCTAGAGCGAGTGAAGAGTCAACCTATCATGAAATTTTGTGTAGAATCCAAATGTGCACTAAAAACTGGAGGTTTATATTAGAATAAACAAAGTTGATGCGCAAATCGCGCAAGCTCAAACATTACATATGATCCAAAATGAATTTTCTACTCAGAATTATGAGGGTAATTTTTCCAAAAGTGCTTAGGATCTTTCTGCTTCTTCTCCTTATTCATTCTACCAACTACTCTTTTTAATTTTCTAAGGAATAGCGAGTATGTAGATCGACCAGAAACAAAACATACTATATCAACTGATTGGGAATTGAGTCCACAGGAATAAACTCCTTCTTTGCTGAGATTTCGGTAAATTGATTGCCTTCTTCAGGGCTCGAAGGACGTTTTACTCAGTGAGCAAACCAAGAGTCAAATAAAATAAACCAAAAGGAGCTGGTGGAGATGCCACCATAATTATTGAAAATTAAATTTTATGGCAAGAAACGAAGAAAAAATAAATACAACGCCAGCTTACAGGATATATGAAGGCAGAACAACACAATTTTCTATTGTCCTGAGCATGACAGTCAAGGAAATGTTACAAAATGGGGTCCCCTTGAATCGGTTTTTCTAAAAGGGCCCAAGTCCACAAAAATGTTATTTTTTCCATTTTTCTATTCTTTAACCCGTGGCGCATCGTTTGCAATTAAAAGGGCATGCGAATGACGTCCGGACTTACTTTGGTCGCGGAAACTTTGATTGTTTTCACATTTCAAGGTTTAAAAAAATATATTCTCCAAAATCAAAATTTTCACTCGCCTTTTACGTTTTGGACAATTTTGGTTTCGTGTCTGTCTGTGTGATAGGCTGACTGTGATAAAAACCTTAAAAAATTTTGATGACATTTTCCTTGAATGTGGGGGTTTGCGGGTAAATGGTCCCCTATGAAAATCATTCCCCCTGCATCGATAGTGAAACCGTTGTAACAGTCATACCATTTACCTTTTTCGACCGAATTCGATTAAATTTTCTGGGATTATGCGGATTTGGGTGTAGACGATCCCCTATGAGGGTAGTGCAGGGTATTCAGAGATTGATGTTTCGAGATTAGCTACTATGTACGTGATCATCAATCTATTAATCGGGGTTATGAATACGAGGAAGCCAGGCCCTTTGGCAGGCGATTGGAAACGACTTTTCATTTCTATAGCAACTGTGTTCCATTATTTTACGACTTTCTTGGTTGTCAATGATAAATGAAGTAATTTATCATGGTTTCAGAAAGCCTGTAATTCATAAAAAGTGAGATTGTACACCATTTTTTTTAGAAGGATGTTTTTTAAGCAAATTTGGAGCCCCTAGGTGGGGGATAAAAATCTGGAAAAATACGTAAAACGCGTCAAATTGATTGCTGAGACAGAGAAAAAAGTTTTTCTTCTCACAATTTTATCAATAGCAGCATACAGAAAGTGTTTCTTGATTTCCCGAAAATTTGGTTGCAAGGACTTCCACCCTTTTAAAAGAAAACCGATTCACTTATATCCAGTTTTCCTCTTCATGAGATCCTAAACCGAGTCATCGCTTATTTTCTGCGCTAACACAAATGTCTACTTTTTGAACTCCTGGAACTTGCTCTGCTGTAAGAACTTCAGCATCTCACAAATATTTAATTGTTCAAATCTATTAGTTGTTGACAGTCGCTAACCACAAACTCCAATCAAGATGAGCCGATTCCTCGTAGCCAGCTGCCTGATGGTGGTTCTCGTCCTTCTCATCCTCGACGTGTCTTTCGCCTACAAGAAGCCACCATTCAACGGCAGCATCTTCGGAAAGAGAACCGGACCACCAGGTAAATTTCAATAGGAAATAATTAGGAGGAATGAAGAACTCGTAGGGAGTTTTTGGGAAAAACGATTGCAGTTTTGCTGTCACCAAGGAGTAAAACCGTCACGTCAGCCCTCAAATCCACACCAAATTTCATGATGATCATATTCTCATGAGCTGGGTAATTGTTCAAAGACGATTTGGAGGCTTATCCAAACTGATTTCACAGTGACCAAAATCTGTGGCTGAGATTGACGTTTTTAGTTCACATTTTTCATTGAAAGTTCTGATTTTTATTAGCACTGGCAGCATGTTAGAAATTTAGTAATGGCGGAAGTACCCGGACTTTTTTTTAAATAAAACCCTGCATTCTTTATAACCAGGGGTTTGCCCTCTAATCGAAACAAGTATCTCCCTTAACTTGTCAATTCTGATCCAAATTTGGAGGGTCTATCACCGCATTTAATAGTAATCTGACCAAGTCTGACTGATTTGTTAAGGGATTAATACACAAGGATCGCTGAGGCGAGCGTTGTTTGGTGGTGGAATTTGGGCGACTGCGGGGGTCGTGGGTTCAAGGCTCATCGCCGGCAGCTTGCGTTTTTGTGCGCCCGGTGCTGTCATCGCCCCTTTCGTCACAATCCAGGGCGATGAGGCAACGGGTAGCCATAAGCGAAATCATCATAACAAATTCTGATCTTCCCTTTGGAAGTCAGCTGATGACATCCGCGACGCCAGGAATGGCAGTCGGACGAAAATCCAACCTGAAATGGTTGTCTAGTCTCCCCCCTTTCTCTCTCTACTCTACACAAGGAGTGCTAGGTAACAAGAGGTAGGTAATATGTTAAATTAGTATATTTGTTTCATCACTGAATCGAGCGAGACGGCTGCAGCATATTGTACCGTTATTTTCGGAGTTACAATAAGCATCTGTGTTTTTATCGTAACTCCAGATTTAGTTGTCAATTCACTGTGGAAACTTTCGGGATTTATGAAAAAGCTATAATTTCAATTTCTTGTTTCCAGAATACGAACAAGCTGGGAAAGCTCTGTCCACGATGTGCGAAATCGCTTCGGAAGCCTGCTCTGCGTGGTTCCCCACCCAAGACAACAACTAAGTGAGCTGATTCCACCTAAATATTTAAAAACCTTCCTTGCTAGTTCAGGAGGGGTTAGTGCACTCCAAAAAAACCAGTGTCACTTTGAGCACGCGCCAATTTAGAACTCAATATTTTCTCGACCACGTTGGTGAGAATCTGCTGTTCATACCGGATCAAGTGATAGGTACATCAATTTCAATTTAATCTTCGCCTTAAAGAATCAAAAAACTGAGGATCCGCGACGCACTGAACGTGTTAATCAAACTTGCGACAAGTTTTTTTTTTAGTCTACAAGATAAAAATTGTGGATCGATAATAATTATTGTCAAGTTGGAGTGGGGTGGAGATAGTGGGGAGATAAGGGTGGTTTAGGAGTTCGCAATAAACGAAAAGCGGCAATGAGACAAATAATGATGTCCCAGCACTATTGATTTTAGGATTACGTCCGGGACAGTAAGCAGGGTTTACTACAGGACATTTGATGCCCCATCAATGACGCTTAACATATACGAGTACGTTGATACGTCGTCATGGGATCAATTATGCGCCTCTTAGATCTTCAGACTAAAACGTCATTGTCAACTATCGGGACTGGGGTCATCCAGAAAATGTACGCCGTTATTGACCTGTATTGTTTCATCGCTAGTTGATTGAGAACCGGATAGAGAATATGGGTTGGTTGGTGTCCTCTGATGTTGTACTGCTATTGAGCCCTGATGATGGAAATTATTTCCGAAAGCTAGCCAATAACGGCGTACATTTCTGGATGACCCCAGTCCCGATAGTTGACAATGCTTTATACCTACCGTGGGTCGATACACACATCTTATACTGAAAAGTAATTTCATTTTAATAATCACTTGAAGGAGAAATAAATGTTCCAGTTAATGAGACTGAACTGATTTTTTGCCTTATTGAAAGGGTAAAATCCTAATTACAACGAGACTGATCAAATTGCTTCACATTATTACCTCAATGGCCTACATTGGTGTCATTTTCGGCGTACATCTCGCTGGTTCAACATATTGTAAGAGTTGATAATTGTGTGGTGATCTAATCTGTGTTCCATTTATTTCAGGTCCTCGCCACTTCTACCATGGGTACTCCAAGACGCCTTGCTTTCTACGATACCTATGTAAAAGTTATAAATAAAATCGTTCACTAGTAAAAACAACTCCTGCAGTTATTTCTTAACAGCCGAAATTCATCTGGTACCTAAGTAAGATAAGATGAAATAGGTAGTTCATCCTTGATAGAGTAACTCACAAGTAAACCTTCAAGCTAATAAAAATGGCTGATGGATAGAAAACGAAAATCCAGACAGAAAACTTCTGCCAAGTTGGGTGGGCAGTGAAAGTTCCTCACTAAGAATAACATGGACACAGAAACTGTTGGTTTGAAAGTAATTTCACTAGTCAGAGTACTATTATTATATTAGGATATTAGATATATTAGGTTGTTTGATATGAAATTGAACTTTACGATCAAGTTACAGCTGGTTTCCTACACTTGGAAAGCACAACACGATTGAGAATTCACTCTGATTGAGACGTGAAAAATGGGATATTTTATTATTCTTTGATAATTTTGGTAATACTAGAAATACTTTGAGCTTTCAAAACGATGGGATTCCTATGATGGGTCAGAAATTAACGGAGGTGGATGAAACGGGGAGAGGAAAAATCGTGTAAAAAGGAATTGACGTCTGTTTATGGAATTTGGAGCTGAAAATTAGTGAAAGGGGGTTTACGAGGTTGCTGAATCCGATTCTAAAATTTTAAACCCAGAATTAGATATTCTCTATTCCAGAAGGTAAATGAACTTCACGATCAAGTTACAGCTAGTTTACTACACTAGGAAAGCACAACACGATTGAGAATTCACTCTGACTGTGACGTAAAAAATGGGATATTTTAATAATTTTATTATTCTTTGATAATGTAGGTAATACCAGAGCTCAGTAATACTTTCAGCTTTCAAAACGATGAGATGCCAGTGATGGCTCAGAAATGAACGGAGGTGGATGAAACATGGAGAGGAAAAATCGTGTAGAAAGGAATTGACGTCTATTTATGGAATTTGGAGCTGAAAATTAGTGAAAAGGAGTTTACGAGGTTGCTAAATCCGATTCCAAAATTTTAAACCCAGAATTAGATATTCTCTATTCCAGAAAGTAAATGAACTTTACGATCATTGTTACAACTTGTTTACTACACTAGGAAAGCACAACACGATTGAGAATTCACTCTGATTGTGACGTGAAAAATGGGATATTTTAATAATTTTATTATTCTTTGATAATGTTGGTAATACTAGAGCTCAGTAATACTTTGAGCTTTCAAAACGATGGGATTCCTATGATGGGTCAGAAATGAACGGAGGTGGATGAAACTGGGAGAGGAAAAATCGTGTAAAAACGAATTGACGTTTATTTATGGAATTTGGAGCTGAAAATGAGTGAAAGGGGGTTTACGAGGTTGCTAAATCCGATTCTAAAATTTTAAACCCAGAATTAGATATTCTCTATTCCAGAAGGTAAATGAACTTCACGATCAAGTTACAGCTGGTTTCCTACACTTGGAAAGCACAACACGGTTGAGAATTCACTCTGATTGTGACATGAAAAATGGGATATTTTAATAATTTTATTATTCTTTGATAATGTAGGTAATACTAGGGCTCAGTAATACTTTGAGCTTTCAAAACGATGGGATTCCTATGATGGGTCAGAAATGAACGGAGGTGGATGAAACTGGGAGAGGAAAAATCGTGTAAAAACGAATTGACGTCTATTTATGGAATTTGGAGCTGAAAATTAGTGAAAGGGGGTTTACGAGGTTGCTGAATACGATTCTGAAATTTTAAACCCAGAATTAGATATTCTCTATTCCAGAAGGTAAATGAACTTCACGATCAAGTTACAGCTGGTTTCCTATACTTGGAAAGCACAACACGGTTGAGAATTCACTCTGATTGTGACGTGAAAAAGTGGGATAAATTTTAGTAATTTTATTATTCTTTGATAATGATGGTAATACTAAAGCTCAGTAATACTAGTAATACTTTGAGCTTTCAAAACGATGAGATGCCTGTGATGGGTCAGAAATGAACGGAGGTGGATGAAACGGGGAGAGGAAAAATCTTACAAAAACGAATTTACGTCTGTTTATGGAATTTGGAGCTGAAATTGAGTAAAAAGGAGTTTACGAGGTTGCTAAATCCGATTCTAAAATTTTAAACCCAGAACTAGATATTCTCTATTCCAGAAGGTAAATGAACTTCACGATCAAGTTACAGCTGGTTTCCTACACTTGGAAAGCACAACACGGTTGAGAATTCACTCTGATTGTGATGTGAAAAAATGGGATTAATTTTAGTAATTTTATTATTCTTTGATAATGATGGTAATACTAAAGCTCAGTAATACTAGTAATACTTTGAGCTTTCAAAACGATGAGATGCCTGTGATGGGTCAGAAATGAACGGAGGTGGATGAAACGGGGAGAGGAAAAATCTTACAAAAACGAATTGACGTCTGTTTATGGAATTTGGAGCTGAAATTGAGTAAAAAGGAGTTTACGAGGTTGCTGAATCCGATTCTAAAATTTTAAACCCAGAATTAGATGTTCTCTATTCCAGAAGGTAAATGAACTTCACGATCAAGTTACAGCTGGTTTCCTACACTTGAAAAGCACAACACGATTGAGAATTCACTCTGATTGTGACGTGAAAAATGGGATATTTTAGACATTTTATTATTCTTTGATAATGTAGGTAATACTAGAGCCCAGTAATACAAGAATTACTTTCAGCTTTCAAAACGATGGGATGACTGTGATGGGTCAGAAATTAACGGAGGTGGATGAAACTGGGAGAGGAACAATCGTACAAAAACGAATTGTTGTCTGTTTATGGAATTTGGAGCTGAAAATTAGTGAAAGGGGGTTTACGATGGTGCTGAATCCGATTCTACAATTTTAAACAACGTATTCCAGCCTGAATGAAATACTCTTCTTGTACCAGGTCTCAGTTCTGGTGCGATACATACCTACGGATCTTCCATGACTTGAAGTCATCAAAATGACACCACGATTGTCGTCCCTAATCACTCCTTCCCTGCACTTGAACCAATTTCGGGGTTGAATCTTTTTAAAAAACTATTTATGATAGATATTAACAACATTTTTGATACGTTCCAACCAAATACGTACCTAGGTGAAAAAAAATTGAAATACTCGCATTAACCAAAAGAAAATAACTGATAAATTCATTAATTACACTAATTAATGAAAAATTGATTAATTCAAATCACTTAATTTATGCTCTTGATAAGGGACCAACAAGGAACCAAAAAGATTCACAAAATACGAGAAAATTCAAAATGTGGAGGACCTACATTATCTTTGACAAGTTGCATTCACTCAGAGTTCACACCCTGTGTGAATAAATGACCCAAACCCCATTAACTGTACTTGTAAGATTTGTTCAACTTTTACTGTACTTTTTTTCAACCTTTACCGTTTATTGTACTTCACGGAGATTTTTTCAACTTTTTTTTCGTTGACAAAATGCGTTGACAACAATGTTGACAACATAGCGATACAAAGCTTCTTCGTTAGACCCACGATTTGTACAAATGAGAAAGAAGCGCGAAACTTTCCCATTATCAGGGGGAACTTGACAAATAAAATGGGAATAGAAATTTATTTTCAGTCAAAATTTTCGAAAAATATTAAAAATAGAATAACAAAGCACGTCAATTAAAATTTTGAAGCACAGTCCAACAATAAATTAATTTTAGAGTCCACAGCAATGTAAGAAAGGCACAATAATAGTATTGGTTATAACTAGATACAAACATTTTGATGGAAAACTAACCTCATTCAGGCACTAGTAAATTAATGCTGGCGTTTGTCGCTACCGAGTTTATGTACTTCTGTTCTCCACCTCTGATGCTGAGTTCGTGGCTGTTTTTCACTATTCTTTCCTGCAATAACAAAACAATTATTCGTTGCAACATTCGTAAGAATAAACTCATTTTATTTGCAAAAAAAACGTCTTTTCAATTTTTCCAAATTTTAAAGTGAAAAAAGTTGCACTTTAAGCGAAATGAAAAAAAGTGATAGTTGTTACAAATTAGTTGTCAAATCGATTCCCGAAGTATTTCTGACTGGTTTCGGGACACCCATAACACTTAAAAGGTTACAAAAAAGATTTTCGCTGAATTAGCATGTTTTTTTTTTTGCATTCAAACACCATTTTCCCTTAGTAACTTGTAACTCATTATTTTCGTGGAAATAGACAACATTCTACTCAACACCGTTTTTATTACCATTTTCCCCTTCAAATTCCATAGTAAAACTGAAAAATGGGTCCAAGTTGGAAAGGTGGTTATAAGCAGCATGTTTTAAGCTTTTGAGGGCCTCAGGAGAGTTCAAATTAAAAAAAAATCCCTAAATGTTTGAAAAAACTACAATTTTTTAACACTTTTATGCGTCTGGCCCAGAATATGGGCCGGAGTGTCTCGAAAAACCTTGCTTCGGACTTGGTTTTTTTTCGAGCTCACTACTCTTCTAAATCGGGGTTTCGCAGGTTTTTCCAATCAGTATGACCCTGCCATCTACTGGAGACCAGGGGTGACACCTCAGATGTTTCTAAATGGTGTTATTGCCGTTAGAAGCCGTCTTTCAATGTTTACCATCCAACAGGTTGAGTTACTCTGTTTTTCGATCATGGAGATTGTTTTCTCATCACTGTTAAGTCAGTAATTCGTTGTTCCTTTACAACCTTTCGAGTTCTACAACTCATTTCCGTTAATGCGATTTGATTTTGCTTCATGATCTTTATTAGCTGTGTTATTTGGGAGAACCTAGGTAGGTACCTACGTTTTCACAGTTCATCCTAGATTTGCAATGGGACGTCAAACAGATAAGTTAACTTCTGCCTATCTTCTCATAACCTTCTCATAATGTAGGCCTAGCTACCACCACACATTATGACTTGCTAGGAGCTCGGAAAGATTGAAATCTCACCCATTTCTTATCAGGGGACTCCTTGTTCAATGAAAAAGTAGTTGATAATGCTCGACTATCACCGTAGGAAGTCACACAACTCGTATTTAGCGCATATCTCTATATACTTTTGACTAAAATTGATCCCCGAATATTTTAATCACTGGAAAGAAGTTGAGGTGTGATTTTTCCCGAGTGGGTCTTCTGTTTGTCGCAAAAGTAGGTATGTGTGATCCTATGGTCAAGTTTTTGAATTCTGGTTTGGTGCCTCACCACTTTCGAAGGTCACCCAATGCCCCTGTTTGTGGCAGTAAAACTATCCAAGTAAAAATTTTTTGTTAACTGACAAGATCTCATCATTTGCATGGAATTGGATTTGCGTGGAAAATGAGAGGATAATGAACATTTTAGTACAAAATTCAGAGTGAAAAAAGTGGCATTTTGAGCGGGGTAAAAAAAAAGAGGTTATAGAATCGATTGGTTCTGGGACACCCTGTATGCGGTCGAATCTCTTGATATTTGTTTGAAGTAAAAACCGAGGAAACTTTAACTCTACAAGTCCAGTATCTGTATTAAAGCTGTATTCGATGACTCATTTTCAAGAGGTACCTTCATCATCGCCGTTTTGACCCAACTAGTGGAAGAACATTTCTTGCAAGGCAGGAGAGGGAGAATGCTGAGGCTGACGGTCCTGTTCCCGCAGTCGTTGCATTTGAAAAACCGCTTCAAGGCGTCAACCACTTTGAGCGGGTGTCTGTCTGCTTTACAGGCGTCCGAAGCCGAAAACCAAGTGTAACGGCACTGAAAATTTTAATAAACATAAGAAACAATGTATAATGATTGTGAATGAACTCTCATAACTAACTTGATATCTTTTGTTTTTCTTAACAATTGAATTTGTCCTATTATTTATCTAACCGTTGAGAGACTCGATAGAGCCATAACATCTCCAGGAAGCTGAATGATAATAGTCGTAAATAATAGTTAAAATGTTAATGGTTAATAGTTAATGTTGTGTTTGCGTGTATTCGAGTGAGGGCGATGGTCCTCTCGATGCGCTGATTTGTAAACTAGCCTGAACCCTACTCAACGGAGAGACTGATCCCTAAGCCAGCTTTGGCACTACATCCGCGGCGCCTCACGGCAGATCGTCCAGATAAGTGCTTGAAATATCTATCCGCAAACCTCGGCGTCTGGACCCAGACCAACCAGCGGGAAGCGGAGCATTTACCTAATGAAGCCTAGTTTTCTGGAGAGGTCCCTAAGGGGAGATAGAGGTTCGGCGCCTTTATGGGGCAAACCGTTCCCTCTGCGGAACTGGGCCATAGGTAAGGTGAAGACAAGAAATGATAAGTCGGATTGACTAGGTACGAATGCATGTAGGAAGACCCTTGAGTGCGGCTTTTATACTCAAGCTATTATGGTGAGGGGAGAGTGGAAAAGAGGTGATGTCAGATGACGTGTTCTTTCCCTTCCTCGCCTCGTCTGTGTTGGTGATGACTCATGCCACTCTGGGTTTTCCTACACGTCACTTTATTGGAGAGCTAACTAACATAGATGTATGACATTACAGTTAATAAATGATAATAGTTTAAAAACAACGATTTCAAACCTTCAGACATCGAACTGCTTTGCATTCAAGCTTGTAAATGCTCATCATCTTCTCCTCCATCTGTTCTTTCTTTTCCAATTTCTCGTAGTAGGCGTCCTCGGCCTGCTGGTCAAATGCCTCCAGCAGATCGGTGTGTTTTGATTCCATACTCATCAGCTCGAGGAATCGAGCGGACAGGACACTGTTTTTCAGCTCTAAAAAAAACAGGATGCTGTGAAGTTGTACGTTTGAAAGATGGAATAGAGCAGTAAGAAACGTTAATTTTATATTTGAGCCGGAAGACATCTCTGAATGGGGTATTTTGGGGGGTCGGAAATTCAGGTTTTTGACCTCAAATTTTCATTCAGCACCCTTGAAAACCTGTATACTCCAACTTTTAGCCAAATGATACTGTAACATGTGGTAGAAAAATGAATTAAAAAGATCACACGTTTGAAAAAAGGCGGGCCTCATGAATGCACACACACTACGCCGCGCGCATGTGTGAGTAGTATTTCGTAGTATCCAAGAGATTCTCATCGGATAGCGTTACTTTATGGTTCAATCGTTAGGATTACCTACGTCTGCTGTCTGTAATCGGTTGTTATCTGTTCGCTTCGTTTGTGGTTTTGACTCATCATATTTTCAGCTAGTATATCGCTCATGATTTATTTTTGTTCTATCATTTTAAATATGCGGGAAAAGAAGAGGAAGATCAACGTTCTGGAGCCTCAATTTGAACCTGCTACCAGTGAGAACATTCCAATCTCTTCTCTGTGCATGGATACATTTTTCAAAGACAGTTTTGGCTAGCTATGTCACGATTGGCTAGCTACGTCACAGCATTCAAATCTTCAACTTTCCTTAGCTTCTCTGATTTTTTAAAAACATTTCCTCGACGAACAGACCCGATTGCCGTTATTCCTGAGCCATACTCTTTTGAAAAAAAAAAATTAAATT
The DNA here is from genome assembly GCA_009739505.2 of Apolygus lucorum. Taxonomy (NCBI): domain Eukaryota; kingdom Metazoa; phylum Arthropoda; class Insecta; order Hemiptera; family Miridae; genus Apolygus; species Apolygus lucorum. The sequence continues at coordinate 45,249,297 of CM019168.2, read as the reverse complement.
GATTGAAATACCCTATTGCGAGAGAAAATTCCAGGTCAACCTCAGTCTTAATTCGTAAAAAAAAAAACATATAGGTGCATAAAATATGAGTAATTAACCAACTTGTACTCCCTATAGTGGCTTCCCAGAACCTATCCGTAATTCTGCAACATATTATGAACGAATCACTAGACATCAGGGATCTACGAAACGTCAGTCCACAACTACCCTCCAGACACGAGAAAAATCAGACATTAGGTGGGTGTGTTTTGAGAAAATTGAATTGACGTTCAAAGGACCTTGGAATACGTGAGAGTTGAAATTCTTAGTGGGACACATTGAGCCAACCCACCCAACATTTTCTGTAAAATAAGACGAAAACTGCAGATTTCTCATCATATTTTACGATTTTGCATGCCTAATGGCTAAAACTCTTAAGCAACGATAAAAACGTTAGCTATCTGGGACCCAAGTTTTGAGCAGAATCGAACAATATTAAGAAGGTACGGTGAGACATGGTTAAGCACATGGGAAACTATTGCCATGACTTCATTTTACAGAGCAGAGGAGACAACTCAACACAGAAGAAAGCTAACGTTAAAATGAGAGGATAAATATCGCAACAATGGTGCTGCTCCCTGAGGTGATGGTAAGGGTAGGAACTACTCCAATTTCCATGGGAAACTATTGCCATGACTTCATTTTACAGAGCAGAGGAGACAACTCAACACAGAAGAAAGCTAACGTTAAAATGAGTGGATAAATATCGCAACAATGGTGCTGCTCCCTGAGGTGATGGTAAGGGTAGGAACTACTCCAATTTCCTCTTCTTTCTAAATGTTGGCTCGCTACCTAGTATTCTTCATCATTCAAAATCGAAAACCTTGAGATTTTTCAATCTAATCATCAAAACATAATTCCCTATTTGTATCCCCAAAAATTGAAGTAAAATGTTGGAATGAACGAGAAGGGTTATTGATAAACGGGAATCCTTGATTGCAACACTCGCATGAAATATGCCTTAACTACGTCTCAGAGCATCAACCAATCAGAACGCTTCTTCGGTTCTCAGCCCTGAAATCCATTTCATGTGCACTCGTTTTTGATAATAGTGATAAGCAAGATAGGTCAAGCGTAGTAACCTTTTTAGAACTACAAGGGACTCCACTCGTCGGCTTACACGGAATCTCCTATAGCATCTATCCAACCATAACCTTTTTGGCTCGGATTCTTGGAATGGAAACCTATCGTTTAGCTAGTTTACAACATTTCAAACACTTAATATTTTAATAATAAACAACAATTAATACAAGTACCTTCTTTGGCATCATCTTCCTCCTCTTGGAATTGCCTCTTCAACCCACGACTCACCATTTCATCTCTAGTCACTCCTCTGGGATTTTCTCGAGTAATACCACCGTTCTTCTTCACAACTTGGAGTGCTCGCAACTGCCAAAGTAAATAAGAGCTGTGTTTAGACCTCACATTCACAGCAAGGAATCATAAATTATTTATCGGCCTTCGGGCTTCGCCTTACAGCTTAGAGCCTTTGGATAAAATTCAAGAAACATGGAACATGCTTTAGCCGCGCTTTTTGGTGGAGTAGGGAAGGGGGTGGACGGGTGGAGAATGGCGTGACGTTGTTTCAGGTAGTTAGTCCAAGACTAAAGCATGATCCATGCTAATAAGCGGTTCTAATGGCGTTGCTACCTCCTGTCCCCACACATTCTGGCCCTCCTGCACTTAGTAATTGGGGTGTGTAATTCATGCAGCTCAATTCTAACTGGAAATTTTTCCAGGGAACACATTTAAGTAGGAAACAATACAAACGATTTTAGATAAACACTCAAGGACCTCCCATCTTCACAATGATGTATTACGCCCCCATTACTAAGTGCAGGCCAGAGTGCATGAACTGACTGAAACTAGACTGAACCAAGTCTCAACTTTTGAGGGTGAACATGGGAAGTTACCTCATCCTCTGAATGTTTTACAACTCCCCCCTTGAGAGTGAATTACAGCGCCTACTAGAGTAAACACAAGAGAACTAAACTCGATAACCTACACAGCTGATCTAATGAACTCCTAAATAAAACACGTCCCCAAATGACTGTCCCCATGTAGTTCAAAAACAACTCCCACGTGATGCAAACAGTTCCAGTAAACAATTTCAATTTTAGGGGTAACTTACTTTAGCTTTTGAAAGACGAGACTTGGGCGATCGAGTGACCTTATCTACCATAACCTTAATAGCTTCTTCCCCCCTCACGGGCAACGCATTCACAGTACTGGGAGATCTTTCCTGGAGTTTCTTCACATTATTTTCGTTTTCGCCATCCATTTTTGAATCGTTCGGGTGTTCAGGCTTTTTCTGCTCTGACGTCTTCAAGGTAGACAGCGCAGGAGAAATGATTTTATCAGTTTTCAAACTGAAACCAGCAGTCGAACCTTTAGGAGAATCACTCTTCAGGTCGATCAAACTATTGAATTTATTTTGAGATTTCTTTTCCACAGGCCGTTTCGGAGTTTTGTTATTCGTAGCACAGAGTTGCTTTGTATCAAGTTTCTTGGTGACTGGTTTTGGAGCGGGTACGTCAAACTCTATGACGATACCACCTGGATTGCTGAGTTCGGGATTCTTGAGTTTCGGCACTAGTGGTGATGATGTGGGCAGCTTCACAATAGATTCACTACTTGTAGGGGATTCAGTTTTAAACGACGTAGTAAGAGACGATAGGCGTTTAGCATCTTTTGACTGAGGTGTACACGAAGGTCTGCAAGCAACGAAATAAAACGAAATTAATCGGTCGTATCTACAAGGTATCTAAAATTAAGACTATTAATCCTCTAGGGATCGATTCTTCAAGGTATTTCCAACTAATGTCTCTTAGCAATATTGTTTCAACACCATTTTTTCAAGTTTTTTTTTTAATTAAGATTTTTTTCGGGTCAACCTTTGTCACTAAAGTTGCCATAAACCCCGTTTTATCTACCTGATATCGAGCGTTAAATGGGGGGTGCGCCTTGATTTTTTTTAGATTTTTAATCGAAAGTAGACTACATCCTGAGAATTTTGGCACCAACCGCGACCTTCTAGCGTGAGTAGATCTGTTTCTATGATTTTTCTAAGTTTCGACCGTTTATGACGTCATGCGCCCCTCTCGCCTGGGCGGGACCCCCCAGCCCTCTGTGACGTCATATACGGTCGAAACTTTGAAAATTCATAGGAAAAGATTTGCACACGCTAGAAAGTCGCGGTTGGTACCAAAATCCTCAGAATGAGATCTACCTTAGATTAAAAATAACAATAAACAGTTTTTCCAACCCAGGCGCACACCCTATTTTCAAGCTACCCAGTGCCAAACCAAGATCTTTTAGAAATAAAAACATTTAAAAAAAATCAAGTCAAAAAGCAAAGTTTACCTACAAGTTTTCCGAAATTTAACCTATTTTGATCGAAATTTTTACTCTGAATCGCTGCCCATTTTGAGGGGCACTTTTCGGAAAAACAAGCTCAAATTGTGAGGTTTCCAACCGTCTATCGTTGTTTAGGTTTACGATGAAATTTGAAGTCAGAAATATGATTTGAATTAAAGAAAACGTTCATTTCAGCGAAAATTGAGGGTTTTTTCACCTTTCAAGGGTTATTGGTGAACGGATACATAGGGTGTCCCGAAACCAATCAGCAATACTTCAGGTATAGATTCTACAACTACTTTGAAGTATTTTCCCCTCTTATCACTTTTTTATCCCCCATAAAATTCAACTTTTTTTACTTTCTAGTAGGTACTACTTTCCAACAGTAAGTCCACAACTTGATGGCAGACACTGCACCAGTTACAGCCCTCGAATTTGTGTTGGTAACGCAGTTACGAGTATCGAACAAGAAAAGAAGTCCACCTTTTGGTGGAAGAGTCAGCACCGTTCACATTTATGCCAGTGACGCGTGGCCCGTGAAGAACTTGTGTACTGAACTGTTCCAGGGATAAGAAGAACAAAGAGAACTGAAAATGGTTCTAATTTTTCGACTGCTTGATACTGAATATAGGTGTGAAGGCTCTTGAGGTTCAGTCAGATGAATAACTACACTGTTAGGCCGACGTTTCGGTATATTTTTATACCATCTTCAGGGCTATAATGAAAAAACCAGAGGGGCATAGACATACAGCAAAACATCATTCTTGCATGGATCATTGACACTATCATTTTAAGTAAAGATTAATGATATTTTTACATAACCTTGTAACCGGTGTAAATGTAATTCTTATGGCTACATCAGAAATTTAAACAACAGCACTTTTTTAAGTGGAAACTTGAACTTATAGTGTCAATGATCCATGCAAGAATGATGTTTTGCTGTATGTCTATACCTCTCTAGTTTTTTCATTTATAGCCCTGAAGATAGTATATAAATATACCGTAATGTCGGCCTAACAGTGTATTTATTCATCTGACTGAACCTCAAGAGCCTTCACACCTATAAAGAGAACTGAAGCATTGGAAGCTGTGTGAGAGTAAGTCCAAGCCGTAACGTAGTTAGATGCCTACGTAAAAAGGTATCTGATTTGTAAACCAACTCAAGTAGCTTTCTGTACTTGATCATTTGTTTCATTCACCAACGACCAACTTCAGAGTTAGTATAAGTGAAGTGTTTTTCCAAGTTATATAATATATAACTTGGAAAACTGTGGTGTTAGCAGCTACGGTATTCATCCTACTGGGATGCTCCTCAAACGTTACTAAATTGAATACAACACTTATGAATTACCCTTCACTTATACCAACTCTGAAGTTGGTCGTTGGTGAATGAAACAAATGATCAAGTACAGAAAGCTACTTGAGTTGGCTCATATTATGAGCCTTGTCTCCAAGAACTGAATCCCTAGTAATAAATGAAAAATTATTTATTTCTCATTCTAACTACATTCTCTGTTAACGTAATATTGGTTGTTGTTTTCTCATAATCCCTGGTCCTTGACTGCCAACGAAGTTCTGCTACCTACTCCAATGTTGCAATATTCCAGTGCGTTTTGCTAGTTTTCAACTGTCTACTCAAAAAATAAATTAGTGTTGCCGCTAGCTATTTCAAAAATATATTTATCTACAACATTTGTTTATATCCCTATCAACTTTCCAGAGGCCCTAGTAGTAGAGGAAGCTAGTATGGCAGGTACGTTACGAGGTAAGTAGAGATACTTATTTACACCTTATTAGCGCGATGAAGAGAAACATAATGATAACCTATCCACAGAAAAAGAAAAGAACACACCAACTAGGAAATAATAGTACCTAATACATAAGGATCGTTCGGGGAAGCAGTCCTGAACAGTTCGGAGGGGTTTTGGAGGACCCTGGAGGAGTTTGAAGGAGTCGAGGCGCCTCTATCCCCTCCCCTTTTCAGTTCCGGTTTGGTTCTGAACTGCCTCTCCGAACAGACCATTTACTTCATTTCGTTCGAAAATTCGGTTAACGCAAATAGGTACCAACCATAAAAACCAATCATCATAGAGTAAAAAAAAATATCTCACTTTTTGCTTGATGTAGAGTTTCCCAGCATGTTGAGCAATGACACGGATCTTGCGCTCAATTGATTCGCAGAGAGTGGGTCCAGGGATTTGGTTGGCTCCTTAGGCCCAAAGCCTCCCAAGTTAACCAAACGCTTCTTATCTTGTTCTATCACTTTCTTACTACTTCCTTTAGTCGGTTGAGCCACGTAACTTTTACCACCGTAGAAAACCTGAATTTCAACAAAAAATAATAATATTAATAAAATGAAACATGGAGAATTTATTCAGTGGAGAGATTTACCTACTGAAAACACCAAAACACACACAGATCACATAATGTACCTATTTGTATGCGATATAAAAGTATTTATACTTGGAATGTGCTTGGTATATATACGGAATTTTGCGCTGATTCCGAAAATGTGCTCGATGTGAAAAATAGCTCTTCAAAGTAATTATCTTTAAAAGCGTTTTTCAGCGTATTTTAATCAAACGACCCCACTAGATTACAAATAGGAAATTCCGACAAGGTGAAATTCCTCATTACCAATTCCGAACAATGACAATATTTTTGATAAATAAATTACTTTTGATTCTTAAATATTTTGTGTAGTCACTGCATTATATAACAAATTGGCATTTTTTAGATAATAATTCTACTAAAAACACCGGTTTTTACATCTAGATCGCTTAAAATACTATTAAAAGTATCTAATGATTCCACAGAACTTTTAATCTGGATAACTTCTTTATTTTCGAGTGCGCTTTGCTTTTTTCTGAGATTAATCGAGGCAAAATGAAAATCTACACCTCTTCTCAGTTGTAACGATCTGATCCTTTTTAAAATTAAAATCAAAGGCAGAACGCTCATTATATGCAGAACCTCTGCTACCACCCAGCCTTAAAAGGCAAAACATCAGGAAAAACGAAATTATACTGAAGAAAATTAAAATAAATATTTCTGCTGCTTGGAGAAAGTGAAAAGTGAAAAATGGCGTGGAACAGGTTAAAACCCTGAGAGGGGGGGGGGGGGGGTCGGTGTATGTTATGTAGAGGTAGTGGTAAAATCTGCTACAAAACGCGATTTTCTATTTTGGAAAGCTAATTGAAAGTTTTAGCTAGGTACAACTTATAATATACAAAAATCGGAATCAGGATAAAATTCCCTACACAATGGGGTATTTCGGTCAATTTTTTTTATTTTATTTTTCAAAAGAGTATGGCTCAGGAATAACGGTAATCGGGTCTGTTCGTCGAGAAAATGTTTTTAAAAAATCAGAGAAGCTAAGGAAAGTTGAAGATTTGAATGGTGTGACGTAGCTAGCCAATCGTGACGTAGCTAGCCAACTGTCTTTGAAAAAAGTATCCATGCACGGAAACCCTTGAAAGACCTCTTGGATACTACAAAATATTACTCACACACGCGCGCGGCCTAGTCCGTGGCGTAGTCCTTGCCTAGTGTGTGTGCATTTTTAGCGGCCCGCCTTTTTCAAACGTGTGATCTCTTTAATTAATTTTTCTACCACATGTTATAGTATCATTGGGCTTAAAGTTGGAGTATATAGGTTTTCAAGGGTGCTGAATCCAAATTTGAGGTCAAAAACCTGAATTTCCGACCCACCGAAATACCCCATTAGCCAATGAAATAAGTTTGAGCAGAAGCCCTCTGAGCGATGTTTGTTGAAACAAGTAGTTTTCAGGTATAATCAGTTTGTTAACCTCACAGAAGACAGACATACCTCATTTTTGCCAAGGATTTTGTTCTGAAGAGACTTGATAGATCCACAAGTCGGGGATTGAAGTTCTCCTCTACCTTTGTAGTCTCTGTAGGCGGTTGCGACGTGGTAATTACAGAATCCACATTCCCTCGCGTTCACGAAAGCTTGACATTCATTCCCGTCTTTTTTCCTTGAACAATGTGTCAGTCATGCATTGGGGGTTGGTAAGTGAATTTAATCGCTAACTAGTGCAGTTAGGTTGTTAATGTTGACTTGTTTACTTATAGTACCCCAAAAATCCAATCTTGGTGCGATTGTAGACCAAAATATACAGTCTCGGTGGCAATTCTGCTTTACCACTTCTAACTCTAGCAACTTCAAGGGGTAGAAGTAGAAATAAAAATAACCACTAAGAACCCTTTGTTAAAACCAACAACCATGTGTACAATATGAACTAGAGTTAAGAACTGAAGGACTGTTTCGGATAAACTAAGAACTTCCTTACAAACATTTGGAGGCCATTAGAGCACCTACCTTAATTCTGCCTGAGAATGTGCTCAAAGTTAGAATGATAAGGTTCTTAACCTTTGAAAAGAATAATGAAAAATACTGAATGTTTGAAGATTCTGAGAGAACAAAATTTCCACCTAATAGAAACAACAAATTCAACTACTCTTAAAGTAACATAAAGAAACCCAATATTTAAATTTAATTAATAAGTAAAAATTTACCAACTTTCCCTTGCAGGTACCGAGATCTTTAGATCGTCCCAACATCATCACTTGATCAGGGTCGTTGATTGACAGCTGCGCTTGATCCTTGGACTTGCCAGATTTTTCACTACAACATACAAAAAAATTTAGAGGACCCACACAGAAAACAAAAATCGTAAAATTACTCAGAAACCAAAACTGCAGGGGTATCATTAACATCACAACTCTATGAGGCTTGTAGTTTATCAATAAACTACCTTAAATGTTTTCATTTTCTTGTGTCCAAAACCCGAGTCTCTCAGTTTGGGTTTGATCACTTTGATGTGTACTTCAAGAGGTACCAGTTGTTACCATTGAAACGTAGCGTCTCCTTGCATCCTCCTAGTTAACTCGGTTGATTTTAACGCAATATTACAACTCCCTTTTGTAAAAAGGGCCAAAAATCAGAGAGAAGCCATTGCTTTCAAACCTTAACATCTTTATCGGTATCATTGAAGACTCACGATTCACCGTTGACTTGAAATTTTAATTCAACTCTGACTGAATCAAAATTCATTCAGTTTCGACGTAAAACTTGGCTTTTCCCTTGAAGAACATGATTGACACTACATGGTTATAGAAGACTACTCACACATGAGGGAGTCTGGGAACCCTTGCTAGAGCACGCAGTTGAAGAAGCTAACCTAAAAGTGACTTATCCATGGAAGAGACATAACACGCTATAAGCGAATGGTGTAGGAGAACGGGCAAAGGTGTCTACTGTCTACCTCAGTAACCTGTGAGAGATCTGCCATAGCTATCTATTAACAGCTGGAGCCACGGACAAAGCAAGCACAAACAACAACAACACGGCGGTAGGAAACAAGCAGAGGAAGTAGAACATACAAGAAGTGCAAGTAAAATTCAGCAGAACCAAATTCATGATTTCCCTGATGTATTCTTTAAGGTAAGAACTGGGAAGAAGGAAAAATAATAATTTGCAACTAAATGAGGAGAAAAAATGGTAGGAACTACTTACTTTTGACTGAGGGGGCTAGGGTTCAAAATGCCGATTACTGCCCCTACTTGAGTCTTCCACAACTGCTCATAAGCTCGGCGAAAGAGGAAAAGTGAGGCCGTCAACAGCCCAGTCTTCAAGTCACTCAGAGTCCATATCATATACTTATTACCCTGTGAATTACAAAAATAGTGAGCAGCGAAAGGTAGGTAGGTAAGTTCGCGGATACAAGAGAAGTTAGTGGGGGTAAGAAAGAGCAGTGCCTGAAGCCCACCAGACTCCCATGTAGCAGGTAAGTCATTTATTGCAGAAAATAACGCTTACCTTTTGAGAGACTCTAGTAGGAGACTTATTGACAAGCACTCCACCAATAACCCAGTCATTTTTCAGGTCGCCATGTTCAACATGATTCTTCAACTTGAAGAAACTAACTGGTGTCCGTCCTGTCATCCTAGATTTCATCGTCGCAGAAGAAAGTAGAGGGTTCCTGACAATTGGAATGAACAATAACATTAAAAGTGCAGAAATTTGAGCATATCTTCTCAAAATTAAATAAAGACAATGGAAATTAAAGTAGGCAGTTGGAAGGTTAAAGTTGGCTAGGTAAGTACCTAGCCAACTGTCCTGTCCAGTAAGACTTGGACATCCTTTTGCAAATTAACCTGGGGTAAAGGACAACAAGTAACGGATAAAAAATAACGTACAAATCCAGTTTAGACCATTCATAATCCAAATCCACGAAAAAAAAACCATCCGAGTACGAGTGTCTATGACAAAATCTTGAGTATTCTGCAAGAGATTCTTTTTTCCAGATTTCGTTAGAATTTTAGAATTGTTGTCGGCTCTCCCGCCAACACAAGTGAGGAAAGTAGGTATTTTTCTTATAGAAGCACTACTAACCTAAATAGAATTTCGAAACGGAGAAATAGCAGGTACGTTTTCAAGTGCGCTAAAATTGAATGTGAAGTCAAAAATACGAAATACCGACCCATGCAACTAGGAGTAGTAACAACGGGTAACAATGGAGATTCTCAACTGATTTGAGAATGAATGATTCTGTTTTGTTTAACACGGAAACCATCTCTATTGCACATTAGAGAGTTTTCGCCACGTCTTTTGTGACGACCGTCCGCGTGTAATATCCATGCTACCGTCTGAAAATGGTGACTGCGCATGCGTGACGACTCGGACGGCAAGCTTGGTCGTCTTGGACGCCGCCAAATGCCGGCTTTTGCCGGCGTCGAGAACGACGGCTTTCTTGACGACTCTACCCTTGATAACCTCACACTTTTATAACCAATTTCAATTTAGATCGGATGTAGCCGGATTTTGTGTTGTGTTCGACGGTCGACTCCCGTGTTTTGGTTCTCGAATTTAGCTTTCATTTCTCCAACAGTTTTCTTTTTCCCGGGAATTATCAAGTTTTTCATCTCTCGAAACAAACTATTCGTCACCAGAATTCTGTTATCTTCACATCAAGATCAAGTGAATCCAACGTATACTGTTGTTGACTCTATGCGAATTTCACATTGTTTGAATATCAATGAAATTTCTGAATAAATGCACCCTTGTTTTTCATTTAATGTTGTATATTATTTATTCATCTACCAACATACCTAACTATAGATCTACAATAAACAGGCAACGGGAGTCAGTTCACGTAAGGTACCATTTAAGATTTCAACTGATAGTTCCGTTTGCTGTGATCATCGTACTTGTAAGTTGCATGTCAAATTGGAAAGTTCATTACCTTTCATTCATAAAGTTCATTACCTTTGAAAATATACCTTCTTTTCACACAATAGTAGGTATTTGGTTAATTATGGATGTCTGCATTTAGGTGTTACGTCTATAAGTTCGTATATCTATCCTAGTATGATAGATCTGTACTTCCGTTTTTGTAATAGTCTGTACTTCCTGGTAGGTAGAAACGAAGTACCTACCTACCCTAAATTATCTATAGATATGTTACGGACGTGTTGTAAGACGAACAAGGAACCAGTAGAAAGGTAGCTACTGCAAAATCGGTAGTTAGTAGGTATTATAGACCCAAAAAATGCAGAAAGAGCTCTGGAAAAGCTAGTGTCGTTCACTACTTTCTAAAGGTGAAAAGGATCAAAATCATCAGTAGGTAGGTTTTTATATTGCAATGTAGGGTCAGAAAGGGATGTAAATAGGTATCCAAGTAGTAAAAAATTTATTGCCTTTTCAATACGGCAAACATTTTTATTTTCGATCTGAAAAAGTCATTTCGAGACCCCCCGGAGTCTGAATCAGCTGTTCGCTATCGGCCATTTTCAAGTGACTTCACAGGTCGGTAGCTGTTTAGCGTCACTTCCAGAGTCCGCACCTAATTTTGTGACGACTCGAAATCCACCAAAAAAGTTAGCATCTGCGTCTGCTGGCCCCATCTGTCTCGAGTCGTCACAATCTCAAGTCGTCACGTCTGACGTGGCGAAAACTCTCTATTACTTCACCAGAATATCGAAATATGCATGGGGAGACACGAGTGGCGAGATAATGTTCGCAAAATACTTAATTTTTTCAAGTTTCCGGTTCCTATCAAGACTTAATACCCAAGGTTTGAAATTCAGGGAATAAAATCGTTACACCTACTTCAGGATTTTCATGAACTATTTGTGCCACTTTTTGAACAAAACAGTATCACTATTGTACCAGGACACCAGAAACATCGGAAGTATATTTTTTTGGGGTATTCACCTTAAATAATTCTTGTTTACAAAACGGGCATTAGGTCTGAACATGCTTGTAACATTGCCTCTGGCAGAACTGCTTTGGCTTCCAATAAATCACTACCACGTTGCCGTACTGAATTTTATCGAAGGAATTCTTATATTGCAATTGCTGTGAACTTTTTTTACCACCACAAGATTGATTTGTCTAGTTTTTGTAGTGTGTTTGGGCTAAAGAAGTATTTGTCGGTAGTTTTTTCGAGTTTGGCGTGAGATGCGTATGATTTAAGTTTATTGTTTTAAAGAGAGTGTGTATACATATTGTATAGTATATTTATTGGCTGTGTGGGTATATTAGGACTTAATAATTTGTATAACTTCAATTCGAAATTTTGTCTGAAAAAAAAAGAAGTTTTAATTACTAACCAACACTCTACGAGGGGACACAAGTTCGTTAGAACAAGCCTTGGTGGGCAAATTATTGAGATAATTTGTTTTCTTTTTTCATAAGACTTTGTTTTCTATCCTATTCTTTGTATCTATGTTGTATTTTTGATTGCCAAATAAATAAATAAGTACTTATGTGATCTTCTATGGTCAAAAAATTAAAATCCAACGTTACCACGTACTATCTTAGATCATGAATTTTAAAATGCTGTGCAAATTTGGGGATCGCGTGTCGCTAGAAATGTTATGGCGACAAAGAGTGAGGAAGGCGAACATACTTGTCGGCTACCTACCTATTTATTGACGATTTCTGAATTCATATGTCCAGATTCGAGCTCTTATACAGCTAACAGTGATACAGTTCTTTCTCAACCTACTAACTAATTACTTTGGATGAAACTGTTTTGTGAAATAAAAGTGTAAATTTGATCGCTTACTGGTTGAAATTGGACGATCTACTCTTTATCAAATAAAATGTCCCTTGGAATGCTTGCATTACTAAACAATAAGTTTCCAATGATATTGATTACTTTATGAAGAGATGTAGTTTACTAGCTTACACTATACTCAAACCGAAGATTGGGTCCCTGTACGAATCAAAATTTCGATCAGCGGTTGGCGTATCTGCTGTCGCTTGCTTTCTTACAGGGTCGCTGCTTAGCCCAAAAACGTAATGGTTAGGAGATTTGGTGGGTTGAGATTTCTCCGACACCTTGGAGGAGGCGGTGTAAGTGATGCCACTGGATCCTCCACTCTTTTTCTTTATCATCTTCCTGCAAATATTTGAATCATAGAAGGTAAAAACATGTCATATGCTGGTGACATAAAACAAATTTGTAAAAAGTGGAAATGTGGACGAAGAACACAAAAAAGCTGGCATTAACAGTAAAAACGAGCCCTCAGAGTGGCTTCTGCAGGTTTCCCAAAGTCAATAATTTGGAAGGCGTTCCTCCAAAAGGTGGCGCATGGAACAGGACAAGAATAGGTATGCGCTACTAACGGAAACCATCAGAAATATTTTTCTTTTTAACATACCAACCATAGGTACCTACTACCACCAAACTACATCACATCGATACCTTAAAGCACAAATGGGCTATATCCAAAAACGGAGTTTTGAGAAAAACGCAAAAGAAGTTATTAACCAAATTCTTTAATTTCTTCAAGAAATTTTCGAGCTATAATCGTCAAGAAGGTCAACAATAGTTTTGTTAAATTTGAGTTTTTCTGAAGTTAAAAAAAAAAACGTCTGCCAAGTTGGGTGGGCAGTATAGCTTCCTCACTCATTGTAACATGGACGTATAGAATCAGTTGGCGAAAAAATTATGATTCAAAGAGTTATTGAATACCAAAATATTAGCGGTCCACCGTCTAGGACCTAACCCACACAATCCCTGAAAATTTCATCGAAATCGGTTGAATAGTTGCGGAGTTTTGGTTGTAACAATAAATTTAAAGTTCACGCATGCGCAGCGGCTATTGCTTGACCAATTTGATTGAAACTTATAGGGTGTCTCTTAGAAGTTAGTCCCTAACTAACCTCCAAATTTGAGCAAAATCGGTTCATTAGAAACCGAGAAACCGAGGTCCCAGGAAATTCACGTTTGCGCATGCGCACTCGCTCCTATTGGTCCGAAGGTGCTGAAATTTATAGGGGACCGTCTAGGACCTAACCCGCACAATCCCTGAAAATTTCATCAAAATCGGACCACAGGTTAGTATAGTTTTGCCCGGGACAAGGATTGACCACAGACAGACCGACAGACAGACAGACCGACAGACAGACAGACAGACAGACACGGAACCAAAATTGTTCGGGAAGCTCTAAAACGCAAAAAGCAAGTGGAAATTTTGATTTTGGAGGACATTTTTTTTTTTTCACTTCTTTCACGAATACAAAGCTTCCCTACCTTCGGTAGTGAGGAAGCAAAATTTAAAAGCTTTAAGGTATCGACATACTGCCTCCACACATTCACAATCAAATTTATTTGGAAAAAATAAACGCTTCACATTCTATTCTTCTTCCTATTGGAAGAAATAGGGGGTTCTTTCATATGGAAATTAAAATACTGGTTGGTTGAATGAAAACAAGCAAATGTTGGCGAATTTTCCAAGCAAGTGTGTGGCGTGTTCCAATGCAATGACCTCACAATTTTTAGTACGAGCAATTTTCAACAAATAAATCTTTTTTTGGAAAAAATTGTCTCACTGCCTCATTTGAAGTGGTCGAAGTTTTAACAAAGAGAAAAAAGTGTTTCGAAGTATTTAGTTGAGAATAATAGTCATAATAATTTCAAGAAAATACCTCATCAAAACTGAAAAATCAGTTCGGAAATTTGATAAAAATTCGTCATTTTGGGAACTGGCGACGAATTTAGTCGTCAGAATCGTAAAGGCCTTGCGATTACAAGAGCATTCTATTGGTAAACTCGAAATTCATTCTGTCCTTCGAACGGGATTCTGTGCAGCCCAAGCTTGGTGCGTGAATTTGAATCAGTTATGCAATCGGTCCTCAAAAATTCGCTCATTCATTTATGATGTACAAATGGGACGTTTTTAAGTTAATTTACACGACTCGAACATATTGTTGACCTGTTATGCATCAATTAGTGACATTTAAATTTCAAACTAAGAAAAAATGGAATTGAAGTTGATTGAGAGTTTTTCAGGCCCATGAGAACTTCATTGAGGCTCCCTTTGGAGAGGTTTAAGGAACTGCTAGCCACTGGTCTGAAATACTGATACTGACGCTTTTCGTGATATGCTAAACAGCGATAAAATCCGATTCATTGTTGTTAGGAGTTCAGATGGGCAGGACAGGTGGCAAGATTGAGAGCCGAGTCTGTACCCCGAGGGTTTTCGGTTTTCTGCACAAGACGTCGAGAGCGACAGAATATGTATATGTATGGACAGGGATGCCTTCACCTTACAGGATTTCGAAAACTCGAGAGGGCCTGCTAAAAATTGAAATTGTAGATGAAACCTTAATCACTCACAGGTTGGCAGTTTACACCACAACACCGTATCTCAGTATAAACAAGGCCATTATTAAATAAGCCATTTCTCAAATTTTGAGTGTCACGAAACATTGAATCCGCCAAATCCATTACGTTTCGACAACTACTGGAGTCCAAGTCCACCCTTTTTCCTTCTACAATGTCCAATAAAAAGTTTTTTCTCTCTCTTAAAAACAATCAAGTGAATAAATTTAATAAACTACTTGGCAGACCCACCCAGTCCAGTATCCTAAATTTTCAACTAGGAAGAGCGAGTGGATATTCTCGCATCATAATGTAGGAGTAGGTACCAATTGAACTCACCTGAGGTCAGAACCACAAGTATTGTAAGTTTGTTCTTCGAAATATTTGTTCTCTTCGTCGTCAGATGAATCTGTGTCTCCCGTGTGGACAACGCTTTTGGATTTCGGTTTCCCATCTACCTTCGGGGATGCTTTGAGTTTCCCTTCAGTAGCGGGGGAATCCTGAGTTGGGCTCTCAATATCAAGAAAAGGGACATTCACATCGATGAGAACTTTCTTCATGGCGATTTTTGGTTTGACGACAACTTTTGACTCTTCTTCAATCTCGTCCAACAAAGCTGTCATGTCAATGTCTTCAAATTCTTCCACTGAAACCAGAGATAATATTGTTTTACAATACACCCCACTCAGGATTTTATATGAAGTACTTACGTACCAGATAAATATGTCTCATACCAAAAAATCGCGTTTCAATTAAATAATATTTATATTGTTACTTAATTTCTAAATTCATTCTAAAATTCTTTCAGAAAAATTAATATTTTCTCTGGAAGCCTGTATTAATAAAATGCGTATATGGGGCACATTTCTAACTAGAAATATAAATTTCCATCCTGGGTCTGTCGGTTACATTACAGCTCCTTGTCAGGACCCTACCTAGAGAGTTCCGGGATCGAGCACCTGACAAGCCAAAGGATCGGCCCAACGACCTACAATGTATGTCAATTTATGTCTAGAAACGACTAGCATTTTGGTACTGGATGATTAGGTACCATTTCAAATTTTGTCATAGATAGATAGGCGAGAAAAAATGGTACTCACTCATGGGTTACTAAAACACAACTACTTCTGTTGTAAGTAAATCCCAATCTAAAAACCAGCAAAAAAAAACTGGTGTGAACAAACGATGATTCGAAAACCAACGATGTAGAACAAACGAAATGAAGTTGCACTTAGATCAGCAGAAAAAGGAACTGAGGAAGTGAGGAACAGAAAATTAATTGTTTTCACCACGTAATTGAGATGAGACAAAGGTAACACAGGAGGAATTTCGAATGTTGAATTGTTGATTTTTCACTTCAATTTCACGTTTGGCGCTCAAACCTCGGACAAGTGAACCTCGGAGAAGGTTACAGGTGGATGGTATAAAACTCCACCCGTGAGAGAGTAGGAGGGAGGGACGATTCTGGCCACGCCTTTTTCATTCCTGAGGACGAATGAGGTAGGTAAGTAGGTAGGTAATACCAAGTGTCGGGGTAATATAGCATTTTCCAGTTGAATTAAACCTTTTTCCAAAAGAATTAAACCTTTTTCCAAATGAATTAAACCTTTTTCCAAATGAATTAAACCTTTTTCCAAAAGAATTAAACCTTTTCCCAAATGAATTAAACCTTTCCCCAATACAATTAAACTTTTTTCCAAAATAATTAAACCTTTTTCCGAAACAATTAAACCTCTCAAAAGAAGGGGATGTCATAGAAAATAAATAAACGACGTAGCGGCCAGTGAAATGTCAGTGAGCATGAAGATGACACCACTGTTGAATCCCTTCCGAGTGATATCACTTGGAAGGGATTCCTTCGTAGGTATGCTTCGTCTATTCCTCCTTAATGACCTAACGTCGTTTGACCACAGTTTCTCCTAGCCGCATACCACTTTCTGCTGTACCTACGGTTCTGTTCGAACGAATGATCATGAGTGCTAGCGATTCTAGCTCAAGTTCAATTATTGTTGTTGAGAGAAGGCGCGGAGCTGTAATCGAAAGTGAATCAAGTTCATCAGAATCTACTATCGCTAGTCAGAATGTCAGACGGAGACGTGGGAAATACCAGAGTGTTTCTATTGAAAAAAAGAAGTTGTTTGTGAATTTATACGAAGAAGGTTATTCAGTTAAGGAAGCAGCCTCAAAGTCAGGTATTAATTTGAATACTGGAAAAACATAGTGTGTAAATATAAGAGAGATAATGAAGTTGTTAACAACAGACCACGAGGACACAGACCAAGGAAAGTCAGCTCCGACGTGCTTGAAATGATCGAAAGAACGATTGAAAATGAGCCTAGTATAACTATCAAGCGAATTAGGCAGAATCTACTTGAGCGAAATATAGATTTGAGTATTTCCTCCATACACAGGGCCTTGCATGAAGTAAAAATTACTCTTAAAAAAGCCTCACTGGAAGTAGATAGAATGAATAGTGAGGCGACTATTGAGGCCAGAAGACGATATGCACTGGGCTTCAATCAGTCAGTTCCAGCAAGCAGGGAGAAACTCATTTTCATTGACGAGAGTGGCTTCAATCTTCATCTCAGGCGATCTCAAGCTCGCTCAAGAGTAGGAACAAGAGCCGTTGTCACTGTTCCCACCGTACGAGGGCGAAACACATCGCTTATCGTAACGTTGAATAATCAAGGCATCGTTCACTCGAAAATTGTGACTTCTGGGACAACGACTGCCCAAATTTTCGTTAACTTTCTACGGGAACTCGAAACGGAACTACCTGATACAGAGGATGTAACACTTATAATGGAAAATGCTCGGATTCATCGAGCAAATGAAGTGCAAAACTTCATGGCTTCCACACAAATGGCCGTAAAGTTTTTACCACCATACTCGCCGATGCTAAATCCGGTTGAAAAAGCTTTCGCAAAAGTCAAGTTAGCAGCAAGAGGAATATTAGGCCGCCGAGAAGAGCACATTCTTACTCAAGTAATTGCAACAAGTACAGCTACAGTAACCCCCCAAGACTGCGCGAACTATGTCACAGACATGTTCCTACTGTTGCCTGCAGTGGCGAATGGAGACCCGCTGCATTAACAACTGTTAATTTCTGTTTGTTCTCATTATTCATTGACCCTTCGTTATTTGTTCACGCCTTTGTTGTTCACTTTTCTGCAATTCATTCAACCTAATTCATGATTAAACTGTTTCGCGAGTCATATACTTGCATTCCTTATTTTCCCGCTAAAGGTTTAATTGTTTTGGAAAAAGGTTTAATTCGTTTGGAAAAAAGTTTAATTGTATTGGAAAAAGGTTTAATTCATTTGGGAAAAGGTTTAATTCTTTTGGAAAAAGGTTTAATTCATTTGGAAAAAGGTTTAATTCTTTTGGAAAAAGGTTTAATTCTTTTGGAAAAAGGTTTAATTCAACTGGAAAATGCTATAAAATGGACACTATTGATAAATTTCGTTAAGAAATCATTCAAGTCAAATTCATTACTGTTAATTTTCTTAATTAGGTAGGTACTATTAATTAATTAATTACAAATTAATTCCTACTACCTATTCTACATCTTTCTTCCTACTACCTATTCTTGACATCATTCCTGCGGTCTAGAGAGGCGAAACTGATGGCAGACTAATGTTAATTTCTCCTTTAACAATTGCAAGTGTGACAATGCGAAAAAGAAGTAATACTTTGCTGACTTCCGGATAGTTAATCTATTTTTAAAACCCGACCGATAATTTTTGTTAGTAATAAGTGATTTATTATACTTTTTTCATCAATAAAAAATCAAAATCTATAGAAAAAAAACACTGGGAAGAATGCATTTTTTTCGGATACATTTGAAGACATATTTTTGAGGTATTTTACTAGTAAATGTTATCCCAACAGAAGAATCACTACCCGATTTTTCATATTATTTTGGTACCTATCAGAAAATTGGCAATGAAATGCTATGTTCGAATGAGGTAACCCTTTTCTAACTCCTCTTCGTAAATCATAGAAATTTGAGTTTCTCTTTAAATTAAATAAATAAATTCGAAGAAAACGATACTCGATATTTTAGTATCGATACTGCACTATCCGATAATTTTGGATATCGATACTTTGGATCCGATATTTCTAAATATCGAATATCGATACTGTTCTCGCGGAAAATACAACATAATGGCTAAAAAATGAAGAAGATAGAGAGGCTTTTGGGTCATTACTCGTTTATATCATGGAAAAAATCACTCTGCTTGAACTCTTAATAGTGAAAAATGAATAAAAGTTGTTGAAAAAATTATTTTTCTTCAGAAAATTGGATGATATTGATAGTTTGTGACACTAAAGTATTGATACTCGATATTTTAAAATATCGATACTCATGCCCAACGATACTTGGGATATCGATACTCGGATACAATACAGTATCGATACAAAATATCGATACTTTTATAACGATGCCCATCCCTAGTTTGAACCCAGAATCCGATACTAAAAATTATCTTTTCATAACTTTCCTAATTTTCAGTTCATTGATTTGGTCTCTGTCCGCGCGGACAGTCCACATTCTGTAAGGCGCGAATTCTACGTGAATCTTGAAGAAATTGGACGACACGCCTCGGTTTTCCTTTCCTTTTAGAATTAGCTCCCATCAAGTGACTGTTCTGTTATCGTGCAGTTCGAAAAGCATTATAAAGAGCAAATCGAGTGTCCTTGGCGAGTGACCCGCATCCAGGAGATCGTGGCGAGGTCGCACCCACCCCCGCCTTTATAGACTGTCTTACTTCATAATGGGAAATCCCTTTCGTTTCTGTCCAATAGAGCCATGTACTCGTAATAGGTACTTGTAAGAGTTGCGACGATTTTCTTAGGGGACCATCTACACCCCAATCCCTGATTTTCCCCTGAAATTTCATCAAATAGGGTGTGCGCCTGGGTAGGAAAAACTGTTTATTGTTATTTTTAATCTAAGGTAGACCTCATTCTGAGAATTTTGGTATCAACCGCGGCCTTCTAGCGTGTGTAAATCTTTTCCTATGAATTTTTAAAGTTTCGACCGTTTATGATGTCACAGTGGGCTGGGGGGTCCCGCCCAGGCGAGAGGGGCGCGTAACGTCATAAACGGTCGAAACTTTGAAAAATCATAGAAACAGATCTACTCACGCTAGAAGGTCGCGGTTGGTGCCAAAATTCCCAGGATGTAGTCTACTTTTGATTAAAAATCTAAAAAAAAAAGTCTGCCAAGTGGGTGTGGCACATAGCTTCCTCGTATCCATAACCTGATTGTATAGATGATCCGATACACAGTAGTTAATCTCTAAACATCAAAACAAGTTAATCTATAACATCCTTGAAAATTTCATTGAAATCGGATGGAAAATGTAGAAGTCATAGCCGTCACAAGGAAATTCACGTTTGCGCATGCGCAGTGGCTACTATCAATCCGAAGGTGGTGATTTTCTTAGGGGACCATCTAAATACTAATCTGTAACATCCTTGAAAATTTCATTGAAATCGGATGGAAAATGTAGAAGTTATGGCCGTTACAAAGAAATTCACGTTTGCGCATGCGCAGTGGCTACTATCAATCCGAAGGTGGTGATTTTCATAGGGGACCGTCTACACACCAACCCGAACAATCCCTGAAAATTTCATTGAAATCGGGTCGAAAATGTGGAAGTTATGGCCGTTACAAGGAAATTCACGTTTGCGCATGCGCAGTGGCTACTATCCGTCCGAAGGTGATGATTTTCACAGGGGACCGTCTACACACCAACCCGCATAATCCCTGAAAATTTCATCGAAATCGGACAATAACTTCGTATAGTTATGCGCGTTACAAGGAATTCATGACAGACGGACAGACACACAGACAGACAGACACACAGACAGACAGACAGACACACAGACACGGAACCAAAATGGTTCAGAAAGGTCTAAAACGCAAAACGCGAGTGAAAATTTTGATTTTGGAGAACTTTTTTTTTCGTCCTTGAAAAGTGAAAACAAAGCTTCCGCTACCTTGGTAGACTCGGAAGCAAAATCAAGGCGCAACCCCCATTGTAGATGTTATGGCGACACGCATTTGTGGACACAGACCTGTGTGAAACTAAAATTGTTCAGAAAGGTCCAAAAAAAGTCCGTGGAAATTTTGATTTTGGATACAAATTTTTTACCTTGGAAAGTGAAAACAATGTTTCCTCTATCTCGGTAGACTCCAAAACAAAATCATTAAGCCAAAAACGGTCGAATGGTCGAACTGAATTTTATAATGAAGGATGACTTATAGGTAGGCATCCAATTCCAAATTCACGGTTCATCCGGTTACCAAATACCCTCTTTATTATTATTATTATATAATTATTTTATCATCTTAGTACCCTAGTAGTAGTATCACCTTAGGAAGGGATCAATGGGCGGAAGGGATTAACGTTCAGCCCCTAAAACGCCATGTGCGACATCTAGCGGGCTTAGTTCCTGCACGCACGCTTACCGGTTCGGCCTACAATCTCTTCTCAATGTAAAAGTAAACCGAAGAAATTGATTTTCCTCAAAAAATTCAGTATCAGATCAATCTAGTATCCCACGTCATTCATACCTTCAGCTACGATTTTCAATCATAATGCAATCATGCAGTGTAATTACTAATTTATTATCATTAATTAGGTGTTGAGTGATTCCCTATAGGTTTTACTTAACTTGATTTTAGTAGTACCTACTAGTTTTCTGTGATTGTGTAAGCCCGAGTTGAGGGGTTTGCATTCTTCTTTGCTCTTGACAGGTTTGTTGATTGATTTCAGAGTAGGTACTTACCTACATTCTTTATAGGTAACCCCTATTTCGGGCCTACAACGATGAGGCAGTTCGGTTAATGTCATTTCGCTTACGATACGTGAGTTTTGTGTCAGTGATAAGTGAACAGTGCATTGGAAACAGGCGGATATTTATGGTCAGCTTCGTGGATCGTCACAATCACAGATCAGACCGTCACAGACAGATCGTCGCAGTTACCTATCAATGTCATCCTGTGGTTGGGTAAGTTCTTACCTAAGTACCCGTCTAGAAATTTATTAATTAGTGTGTTGATGCGAAATGTCCATGTAGAAATATACCTACATGAAATGATGAAATGGATATTTTTGAGGAGGTGAATTCATGCAACAACTTCCTGCTCGTACATGAATTAGATTTGAATAATTATATGGAATCAGATGAATAAAAACTAAAAACATATTGAAGATAGGATACTGATAGCAGACGCCATGAGCTGGCCCCCATGTATTATTTTCCTAGAAGACTAGCAACCTACACATAGCGAAACATCGTTATCTGGGACTTGGGAGTGCCCGTATATTTTTACGGGTTATGGTTGGACGCACAACTGAGTAAGTAGTAGTAGTAAGTTAGGTACTAAACAAAAGCTTTAGAAGGTAGGTAGTTGAACGTCATCTCAAAGCTCTCTGTTAGAAACAGAGTGTGAATCTTACATGAACGTTCGCTGACGGAAGAGCAAAATTTTTCGTATGTTCGTTTAGAATTTCATGTCACTTGCGCTTCCTTAACTACCAATTTTATCAAATCAATAGAAGGTACCCTTCAATTTTGGATTGCGATGTTAGCAGGTTGGTACTTTCTGTCTTAATAAACTTAACTGTTAATAGTTTCTTCGTACAGAATTTAAGTCACTCAATTGGTAGGTGGATACCATCATAAGGTTGGTGGACTTTCCATCATAAGGTAGGTGGATATGATTAATGGCAATGCCGAGTTCTTCACTTGCATGTTTTTGGACCAGATTCTTAAGGAGGGCCAAACTAGCTTCTAAGTTCGGAAGGAACTAGTTCGATCAAAGAGCCAGAATTTAGGATCAGTTTCCACGCCAATGTCACATCATCTCCTATCTTTTAAAACTGGGTCTTGGAACAAAGTACACAGTCAGGGTGAACGTGACTTGACGGCAAACATAGGAGCCTTGCACCGTTGGATGACACTTCGGAAAAAAAATACTGACGCAGGACCTGCGATGCCATCGTCCTCGGTTAACTGAGCCAGTGGGTTGTCGGGGAATTAGGCGGGTTTTTTGTAAGGCACTAATCGAGCATCGATTAGAACGGTACTGCACGGCCCAGCCGATACGGGCACTTTGCGGGATTCTTTTAAAGTCATTAGTCACTCCCCTAAAACGCATGCCGTAGTCAAAAGGTGGGGTTTTCATAGCCTCAATGCTTAGAACGGTATGCAACGATGTCACGCCTGTTTGAATGGATTTCTAAAGAACTGGTACATAAATTAAAGACACTGGAATATTTTTGGTATAATATAATCCATTGTATATATCATATACATCATGTTATTGTAAAAGTGCGGAAGTAAGTAGGTACTTACCTAGCTACTGTTCGGATAATGATGAGATCACTGAGCATTCTTGTAGAGCCCACTTCAATGCATTCCCTCAAGATTCCCTTTGATCGACATTGAATGTAGAGATGGGAAATCATACTGTAATCTAGGTCCCCCCCCCCCCCCCTAAGTATGAGTAGTATGAGTCAAAAAATTGCCAAAATGAGTTAAGTCGTTTATACATTCCTAAAAAGTCTTTTCCACCAACTGGTAAAAGCAATTAAAGTCAAAACCAGTGCTCTAGCCTGAAAAATGCAGAGATACTTACCTACAGTATAAGTCGAAATAAGCTAGAAGACGTATGGTACTAATAATATTTATATTATTAATAATATTTATAAGTCAACTTGCACTATGAATACCTACCGCCTAGGTAGTTCCTTTTATTTTACCGTCCAAAATAGTATAAGTCAGGTTATACTGGTCTGACCACAAACATTATTTGGTTAGAAGCCCTGACTTGTCATTCTAGGACAACACTTCCTCACTGTTTTCTAATTTACTTTGTCCTTTTCTGTGGTTAACTAGTTTCAATCTTCTGATTTGAAGCTTTTTCAAAGTTCATTGTTGTGTCTCCAATTTCACAGTTTGGGGTATTTTGAAATAAACGTGTGTTGAGCAGGTATTCCTCTAACAATGGGGAAAAACGTCATTGACGGTAAAAATGCGCCCCTAATAAGGAGCCGACCACTCAAGTCTTAAAAATTCACACGTAATTCTCCTTCAGCAAACATCTATCATTCATCTAGGCGAATTTAACTTACAAGTGAAGATCTGACTGACTGAATTACTACCTAGTGAAATTATTAGTACTTATTTTATTTCTGGTCAACACAAAACTAAGTTACCGAGGGGATCCCTCTGGTCTGCATCAAACTAGGTTACTAAGAGTTAAACTCAGTCAGTCAGATCGATACAAGTAATCTCCCAGTTAGAAACTTAATTCAAAAGTAAGAACAAAACAGTAAATTGTATGTTTTCTTGTAGAAAAAAATAGTAGAAATGCGCGCACTTGTTGGTGATGAATTTCTACTACGGAGGAAAATAATTTTGCTCAAGAAGTGGACTTAAAACCTCACTTGCAAGAAACGGGCCCTGGAGCTGTAAAGGGTTACATGTGGGATGAGACTCAAGGAGGGAGAGTTGTTCACCGAATTATTGTTTCTGTCATCACACATTTCTCATGTCATTCTCTACTTAGACAATTGTTGTGGCCAGAACAGCATTTCTCATGTGGCCGCAATGTTTTTAGTGGCCATGCACCATGCCATAGCCACAAGGAATGTTTGGACCATGGTCAAATTGAGAATTATCAACATTTGTTTTGAATAAATTCCTCGTGGCTCTGTTTTTTACAATTTTTATAGATCAAATCTCCATATGATTTTTTAACAAATACGGTGAATAATCAAGAAAAGGTTGGCATTTTGGAACTTTCTCACCTTCTATCTACTGTATTGTTTCTTTTTGTCTATCCCTGATAAATTAATAATAAATCATCTTCTAAAATTGAATTTTAGTTTGAAATTTAAACAAGATTTTAGTGTTTAAAGTACAATAAATTATGTGTGGTTTAAAAAATATAAGTCAGTTTTTCTTCGAGGTCGAAACAGTATAAGTCAAAAATTACAGCGAAAAAATAATTTTATTTAAAAATGCACCCAATACATCTATAGTTCAACTCTAAATTAGTAATTTAACACAAGAAAGTCAGAAGTATGTGGAACAAAAAGTAGGAGAGAAGAGTTAAACCAGAACCATATTCGTACTCGAAACTAAAATGGCCTCTCCTGAAAAATTGGGTTTTTTTTACTTTTACCTACTAGTTCCCCCCTGACTTATTGTGCACACATTGCTGCTTGTTCAATGAGTACAAAATTCATAGGGTTTCTACTGTCTCGAAGATCACCCGCATCAACTCTGAAAGTTAATCATAATCTGATCCACGATCGAAGACATTTTTAAAATTTTTCATTAATGATGTATGAAATTTACAGTTTATTCGGGATTTCTGAATAGTTCTGTCCAACCGTCCAATATCAAAATATTCGTATCGATTAGAGATGCTGTTCCAAAGAAATTGCATTATGAAATATTTCTAGAATACAAAACGATGCTTAAAAACATTTGCTCGTATGGAAAAATCCTCTTGCCTCCATCATGCACTCTACCATTGACTGGACCCATCATTAATTGACTATATTTCGGTAAATGGGGGATTAAAACATGGAAGGAAAGTGTGGCGGTATCATGTTGTAAATTATTATGTATAACGTGACGTCCGGTGGTCGATGAACGAGGGGGAGGATCTGGAACAAAAGAGGATGGTTCCGGTTCCGCGCTACATACGGGCTCTGAACTACCTGCCTGTCTAGTGTCTACCTCTCATCCCCGATCTGCGTTGCTCACCGTTAGCCTAACCAGGTAGCCATCTGTAACCTCGAATCGATCTAGATTGTCACTCTACTTACCTGTTATACTGATCGATTAAAGAGGATCACTCCGGCACCATAGTCGGGTTTCAGGCGAGAACTGGACCAGTTGTGTGCAAACCTTACCTACTTCCTGACCTTCCTATAGAACAGTCAAGTGTACCATTGGTTTCTATACGTTGACTACGACAGGCCACTCGGATTTTCGACGATGAGTCGATCATGACCCACCCCTTCCCAAAAACTTCCTATTCGAGGGGTTTCCGATGATTGGAAAGGAGACACGAGTGTCGCAACAGCAACTCATGCTTAATTTTCTCTTCCCTTTTAAGCGGTTTCTAACAAAATGAAACTACCAAGTTTTTGAACACTTTTGGTGTATTATTTCCAATTTTAAACTCTTGAAATCAACCAAGAAAAATGTTTAAAGTTAAAAACACAAATGTGAATCGCAAATAAATTATGACTGAAGGAATTAGGCCTCATAAATCTCTGTTCAAATTTCCACTGATCAAAAATGGGTTCTTTTCTCGATTGTTAAGGGTTTCATGTCACTCAGTTGTGCTACCTTAGCAACCACGACCAAAATATCGTTGTGAAGGCACCACAAATCTCATAATCATAACGATGTTATGAGGTACTTGGTATTATTTATTATACGGGTGTCCACACTTGAGACTGTTAACCCTCTAGGAGTCGATTCATCAACTAATTCCCGAAAATAAAGTTTGTTTGTGTCCGTTAGTTTGTGGGTTTGACGAATGTAGAGTCAGAAATACGAGTGTGAATAGCACATGAACGTTCGCTGACGGAAGTGAGCCAAATTTCAGCTGACCAAATGCGATCTTTCTATCATTTCATATCACCCAGTTGTGCTTTTCTAACAACCAAATTTTCTAATGAAGGCACCCACAACTTTCGAATAACGATATTCTACAGGTATAAGTATTTCCTATCAAAATAAACTTGATTGACAACCTTGCACAATGATTATTATTGGTAGGTACTGTTGATGGGAAATCCGTGTTCTTCGCACACGGATGATCTGTAAAGAAGATTGATCGTTGTGTAATAATTTACCGTTTTTGTTTTTGATTTATTATTTTCATTAATAAGCCATTGGAATCGAGCAAGAAAACAAATGTTTAAACCCCCCCCCCACCCCCTCTCAAAATTTGATGTTTTACGTTTCAAGGTACGTAGAAACCGAAAATCGAATAAAACATTTTCCGTCCGTCCGCCGTACGCGGCACTTTTCTTAGCAAACCTGGACCGATTTGGTTCAAATTCGGTATATGGGCTCAATTTGGGGTCTAGTTGTGCCGCGAAGCTTTTGGTTGATGTCAGTCACTTCTAAGGGGTGAAAATTAAGGGTTGAAATTTTCAAGAGTGCCCTAGCTCGAAAACTCTCGAAATAAAGTATCGTTTTTTCACCAATTTTAAATAGTATCGAGTTTTTACAAAATGTTGAGGCCACTCGGGGTTCTGCAGGACAAATTGTTCGCTCCTTACGAGTACTTAAGGGTTTTCCTTCCATAAAACAGAATCACAAAAGAGGTCTAATCTCCGTTGAATTTTTAGCTAACCAAAACTCGATCGCTGTTCGTTTCATCGAGTTGTATTCAGTTTTGCTTTCTGAGCAACCAGTAATCAAATTTCCATATGAAGCTCCCTATTTTTCGAATCAAGTGTGAAGCGTTTAGTTCTTTCTGATAAACTTGATTGTGTAGGTGAGAGTGAAGGCAGTATGGTGTGGTAGGTAGTACCTACCAATGGTTGGTAAGTAAAAAAAAGTTGGTTGATAAAAAAAAAAAACGCTGCAAATGGTTGCCCAAATGTTTATTATTTTCTATATAGGTCCCTCCCAACCAACCGTAGGTACCTACTACCTACTAGGGCATTTTTGAAAATTTCAACCATTCATTTCCATTTGGTTGGTGGTTGGGGTTGAAATTCTCAAAAATGCCCTAGTAGGTAGTAAGTACCTATTGTTGGTAGGGAGGGATCTATACAGAAGGGTGATCTATACAGAAAATAATAAACCTTTGGGCAATCATTTGCAGCGTTTTTCCAGTAGGACTTCGGGTGTTGGGTGGCTACCTGGAGTTGTCCCACTTCCTCACATCCCAGGAATTATTCAGTATTCTGTAACAAAATTATCAGTTTTAGGTCTCAGTGGGTAAGGAAAGTAGACAAACTGTCAACACCAGATGCTATTCGATATTACTCAGATCTCGGTATGGAAGAGATAGACCCTGCATGCAGTTTTTCTCATTTGAAGGAACCAAAATGGAAAACGAGGTCAAATGCTTAAGGTCATAACCTCCTATAAGGCTGGTCAGATCGAAGGTAAATCGTCTCAGATAGATCGCCCTTCTTCTCAGGTAGGTATTACCGACGGGGAGCTGAGAACTCAGCTCGGACGTGTAGGAGGCCGCGGTGGGAAGGTTCGCGAGCCTCCACTCCCGCCTACCTCTCTGCCCCTGGCCCCTTCCACCTGGACCCAGACGAACCAGACACCAGTTCTCCAGATCCTCAGTTCTAGCATGATCGTCATTTGTGATGGTTTGGTTGTCTGACGTTCAAGTGCCCAACAACATGCGGCGGCACATCTGGATACTCTGTGCTTTGTTTTCCTCGTCAATTGCAAAAGGTAATTAAACAGGCATCACTAGGTTGTTCTAAATAGTTTGAAAAAATACCAAATCAATTACGATCGCATTTTACTCGGCCAAAACTTCCCACTCAGTACACTTCGAACTTGAAGGATTACAACCCTAATCAACTCACATAAACTAACTGAAGGCACGGCTCTTCAAAACGTCCATCAACGACCAACAAACTCCCATCAATCCCAAAAGGGTAATTCCAAACCTCCTGGATTTTTTTCATTCTTTGGTTTTACTCCAATGCCTGGAAGGAAGGTTAATAATCTGTAACCCTCTCGAAGTTCTCTTCTCTTGCCTTGTTAATGAGACTTGGTGGTGGAGGATGCGAATGACCGTGACCACTTCTTGTGGGTTTTTCGCTAATCGGTGGGAGAAAAGAAGTCGAAGCAGGTTTTTGTACTCGCATGATTCCCTGAAGAGGTCAGAGGAATGCACTTTTGTCCTCGTCTGACCTATACCGTGGACCAACCCTCTGCCCACCAGGTCCTCGGAATCACTCGGGGGGACAGTGACATCTTGCAATACAACCATATGGATTGGATCTCCTTCACCATAACATTAATTTTTCTTTCCGCTCAATTATGCTCATTATTCTGCGGCTCCTTCCTAACTTACCTACCGATGTCTCACCCTTTGTCGGATGTTAACACTGGTCTTGAGTGAACAAGCTCTCACATTTAAATTCAAATGGGAAGTAATCCTATCACTCCTTACAACTACATCGAGCTTTCTGGACACATTTCATCTAAATGTTCCTAATTGTCCATTAATGAGTTCCCTAGTGTTTATTTATATCGAGATAATTTATATTGTAATAAATGAACATGCATCCAGTCCCAAGATACATTTTACATTTTAGGTATATAATCAAAGATAGGAAGGCTTTATATTTTTGCAGAAATATAGAGACTTCCAAATCAAATTTTTCAGTTGTATTTTGCGACTCAATTTAAAAAATAAAATTTTGGTTCTGTGTCTTTTTGTCGGACCGGGGGAAAACCAAAAAAAAAAACATACGAAAAATTGGAATTTTCAGGATACGTGCGGGTTAGTTTTCAAACAGTTTCGTTTGAAATTCGACAGTCGTTTAAAATTGTCAATATTCGGACCGTTCTTTGGTTTATGCAGTTAAAATTACCTTGGAGCCATGGAGAAAAAAAAAACGCTCATTTCCTTGCCCTGAAAAAACTGTAAGAAACAATGGTCCGGTTTCGACCTACCTTCACCACGAATTCATAGCTTTCCCATTTTATAGAGAGATAGCGAAAATGGGACTGGACCAAAATTTGCGTTGAGTTTGAAACTGATTAGTTCGAAACGTTCACAACTGGGCGTTTCGATAATTGTTCTGATGAGGTAAGTTTAAATCTAAGTAGTTGAAAGACTCGAAATTTCATGAAGTTAATTGTCAGAAAGTAGGAACGAAGGAACAACCAAGGAGTGCAGGTTCAGGTTATTTCCTATTGGTAGGTTCATGAAAAGCAATTTAACGAGCTTTGTCCTGCGTTCTTGATCAGTCGTTGAACTCTCCCTGAAGTTTCAACTGAATTAAATTCAACGTCTTTGCACTATCTGTTACTCATAAACAGATAGATTACCCATTTGATTTATTACCAATTCAAATTAATACTCTTCAGTTGATTTTATCTTAAAAACGCTGCAAATTATTACACAAAGTTTTATTATTTTTCTGTACAGATCACACGTCTGCAAAGAACACAGCTTTGCCATTGCCACTACCTTCCCAACCATATCAAGTTTATTTTGAAGAAATAAACGCTCCACACTTGATTCGAAAAAATTGAGAGTTGTGGGTGCCTTCATTAGGAAATTTGATTACTGGTTGCTAAGGACGAACAGCGATCCCATTTTGGTCAGCTAAAATTTGAACAGAAATGAGGCTTCTCTTGCGATTCACACTCGTGTTTCTGATTTATCGTAAGTCCAACCCTTAAGTTGTTATATGTACCGAACGTTTGGTCCTACAGAGCTCTGGGTAGTATCATTTGATTCTAAAAAATCAATGCTATTTTAAATTTATGACAAAACAATACCTTTATATCAAAAGGGTTTTATTGAAAATTAAGTGTTCATTTTTCAACCCTTAGAAATGACTGACATCATCCAAAAGCTTCGTTGCACAACTAGACCCCAACTCACTCATCAAAATCAGTCCTTACGGACGGACGGCAAGATTTGTATTGGATTTTTAGAGTCTACGTGTCTTGATACGTAAACCAACAAATTTTGAGGGGGTTTAAACTTTTTTTCTCGGTCGATTCCGAAGGTTCACTGTTTGAAATAATACACTAAAAAAACTCTTTGTTACACTCGTAAAAAAGGTGCCCAGCAGTTTAACGTGGTATACAGGTTGTGCTAACAAACTATCATCTCTTTATATTCACCGTGGGAGACAGGTGGAGTTGAGTTGTTCATCTTCTCAGTATAAGTGCTAGACGATAATAATAAATTATTTGTCTATAATTATTATAGACAGAGGAAGGTTTGGTTGGCAGAACATGACTTATACTAGACCGCAGAGGTATACTAGACCGCAGTTAGCAGGTATGCGTGGTCGGTACCCTGTATTCTACCTTATCTGAATTATTGAGGAAGACCGGGACGACTGAAAAATAACGTACCATGGGATTCCTGCATGGTCCACAGTTGAAATCTCTTAAGGAATTTAAGACGAGCGCGCCCCACATTTAACCAGAGTCTGAACCGACTGCAGTTTATTTGTTAGCATAGGTAGTGGAGGCATACGCACACATCAACAAGGAGATACCGTTCCTTCCAGATGTATCTTTGAGAGAACCAATTGATGAGAAAATTATGGAAATGGCCGTGGAGGAAGGGAACGGATATAGCTCAAGGGCATTTGTGCAGGATCGCCATGGGAAACCGATTACCTACCAACAGCTTCGTAGAGTTCACCTTTTGTTGCTTGGCACTCGAACCAGATTTTTTTCTTTTATAATATCTTTTCGAAGGTGGATGCTAGGAATAAATATCTCGCAGTGCTGTGTGGAGATAAAGGATGGTTCGAAACGCTTCAGCGTCTGATAATGGCTTAAGTGCCTTCTCACAACAACCTGAGTATCTTTTTGCTTCCTCACTATTACCAAAGGTACTTTAGTGTAATTCTGCAGGGTTGGGTGGGCATTGAAGCTTCCCCACAGAGAATAACAAGGACATTTAAAATCTGTAGGTCCCAAGACGATTGAGTTTACCAAAGCACTGATAGGTAACCCAAACCTTAATAATACAACCTGGTCCTAAATTCTTTGATATGGTACAAGAATTTAATGTTCAAGTTGATGGTTTCACACATGTAGAAACAAAAATACGAATTAGAATTCTCTCCGAATTATGTCCATATTTAGGAACATTTTGCTATTCCTGAAATAGGTTGATTCACTCGATGAACGATAACACCATTATCTGTTCAACACCCGTTGGTATTTTTATTCAACAGGTGTTGTACAGGAAAAGTTTATTCACTTGATTTTAAAGCTTGCTTGTCTTGTGTTGTGATATCAACAAGTTATACAGAAATATAATTCACCAAATATTCAATAACAGTTTGAAGTGCCAATTCGTTACATTACTGTAAGGTACATTATTGTAACAATAATTCCCTAAAACTTTCCCTGCTGATTGGATTTACGTAAAATTCATCAGTGTTTACTTTGCAATCAACTTCTTGTTGGTTAATCTTGCGATTAACCAACACATCAAAACACATGCAAATTGTAAATCAAGTCTCGAATGAATTAATAGCCTCCTCAAATTTTCTTCTACTAGCTACAACACGTCCGTTCCAGACATCCTCCGGACGGATTAGAAGAAAGGTATCCTGGTGTTTTCCTATCTAGATGGTAGTGCTATGACCAGCTCGATGGCCCTCCCAAAGCACCAGTTTATCCTCTTATTTGGTTTCTTATTAGGAGTCGTCGTTCATTATCTTGTTTTTGACGAGGTAAAAACTTCCATGATTCAACTATGCCCTCAGAACCTGACTGGCCGGACTTACGACCTTGAAGTACTGCGGAACTTGAAAAAGGCCGTAAAGCGTGATGCAAGGCGTTAGTAATCTCTCATTTATTCTGGCGTCACCTTCCAAAATACTATGAAGGACGCATCAGGGTTCAACCTTCGCAGAAAAAATAAAATTTCATGCAGTTAGCTCCTGCAAGAAATCGTTCTAAAAATACCTAGTTATATCAAACTTCTGTGTGCGAACCCCCTCGTCTAAAACGTGACTAGCAACTTTGATTGAGCAAACATTTTGGTAACTTCGGTGTTTTCATAAAGTTTCCTCATCTACTGTTAGAGGCTGATTCGGAGGTTTCACAGTCAATTTATAATGATTATAATCGTCGATTCGTGAAACTTTACGTGATGATTCCATGAATGTGTGATCGATTCCAGAGAATAGATCCGTTCAGCTTTTATAGATCAATAAAGATCTTATAAATGCAATAATAAAACGTTGCATTATGGATTTTGAACAGTTGCTTTGATTTCGTCACACCGGTCACCTCAAGATTGACGTCAAACGAAGATCCCAACATCACCTTTTTTGGTCCTGTTCCTTATCATTCACTTAAAAAAATTAGGTATACTGTTAAATCTGTTTTGCCTTCGTCTTATTCCTCTGCAACTACTGTATATCGTATATCGTTTATCTAGGACCCGTTCATTTGTGGTAAAATAGGCGCTGTTTCTTGTTAATATGTAAAATCCAATGTCTGTTTGTCCAAACATGACAGCTGCTCCGATTACCATGTGGATAGGCGAAAATTGATGAGAAAATTCCTGAATAGGAACTGAGTAATTACAGGTACTGAGTGATTGAGTAAACAATTCACAAGTTGTCAATCATATCAGTTTATGGTTACGATGATTGTTCGGGTCTCCATGTGTGATCATCGGGTCTCCACTAGTGTTTACGGACCAGAAACTCGAGAGAAGCGAGCATTTGGTACAGGATGTGGAACACACGGGTAACCGTCCCCCTTTTCTAAAAGACTAGAGTTTAGTCGTTCTTTTGTTTCGATATTGCCAATTTCCATCCTTTAGTCATCGTTGAGCCTCTGCTTGGCGGTTCAACATCTTGATCCTCCACAACTTGATTGCGTGGGCTTTTTACCTGAAGACGATCACCCTATAAATGGACTGTGTCTGGGATAGAATCAGTCGAAGGATCTTTGAGGTCAGGGAGACCGGCTGTAGATCTTAAAACGAGTCTCGCAGCACACCTACCTGTACATACCAACCTTTATCTAACAACCAAGTATTCCCTTTAAGATTGCAACCCTCACCTCTGGAATTAAAAAGAATTTCCCTTTAAAAAAAAGCTGCAAAGTATTACACAACGGTTTATTTTTTTCCCCGTAAAGTTCACCCTTCAACTACCTTCTAAGGAGAAGGGGTGGGGTTGGGTACATAGGGCAAGGCTAGAGGGCACGAGTTCAGATAAATTTACCAACAAAAAAGCACTTAACAATTGTTGGTCGTCTGGGTGGTCTTATTCGTTGCTTAAAATTTAAAAATATCTTAAATGGACGAAAAAGCTTCATGGAACATTCATTAATTAGGTACCCAATTAATTATCCTAATCAAGCGAAAGGTTGGTCTCACAAACCTCTGGATGGTGTAAACAAATTCTTAAAAACGTAGGATTAAATTACGAACAATTACGTAATGAACAAAAATACCTGAATTTCGAAAATGTTCGGTCAGGGCGCTTTGAAAACGTTTTTCTCCGCCGTTTACCCCTTCAAAGCGCACTAGAGACATTCAATGGAGCTACTAATCAAAAGCTTTGGGGCAAACCTAGACCTGATTTACTAAATATTGCATTAGGTATATAACAAATTTCAAAAAAAAAAAAACTAAAATCGGTTCAAAAAATGTTAATTACTCTCCCTAAATTTGATGTTATATGGTTTTTTAAATTTACAACGGGACAATTTCGATGAAATTTGATACAAATGTACCGAGAAGATTTTGGTTTTTTTCAGTCACTTACGAGGGGTGAAAAGTGAGGTTTAAAATTTTCATAACGGCTCAAAAAGGTTCGGTTTAGTTTTTTCATAAATTTAAAATAGAATCGAACGAGATCAGCCCGAGCTCTACCGAACCAACTGATCACTCCTGCATTTGACTTCAGGACGAATAATAAATCTGAAACACGAATGTAAATATTTGATAAATATTCAATCTCCGTTCAAATTTTAGCAGATCAAATGCGATATTTTTTTCTTTCTTCGAATAACTTTCTGTCACTCAATTGTGCTTCCTTAGCAAACAAGAAATAAATCATGAAGGCACCCACAACTCTCGTATGGTAGGTAGGTATTTTTGGTTTATTATTTTCAATAATGAACCTTTGGAATCGACCAAGAAAAAAAATTTTTTAACACCCCCTCAAAATTTGATGGTTTACGTTTCAAGGTACGTAGAATCCAAAAATCGAATAAAAATTTGGCCGTCCGTCCGCCGTCCGCCGTACGCCATACGCCGTCCGCCGTCCGCCGTACGCCATACGCCGTCCGCCGTCCGCCGTACGCGGCACTTTTGCCACTTAGCATTGACCGATTTTGATGAAATTTGGTATGTAGGCTCCATTTGGGGTCTAGTTGTGCCCCGAAGCTTTTGGTTGATGTTGGTCACTTCTAAGGGTTCCAAAATCAATTTTGAAATTTTGAAAACGCCCTAACTCAAAAAATTTTGATATAAAGGTACTGTTTTTCCTTCAATTTAAGATTCTATAGAATTTTTAGAATTTTTTGAGACCACGCGGAGCTCTGTAGGACAAACCGTTCGCTCCCTACGAAAATTTAAGAGTTTATACTGAAATATATATATATATATATATAATTATAAATCAAAACACGAATGTGAATCGCAAAAGAGGCCTAATCTCCGTTCAAATTAGAGCTGACCGTAATGCGATCAATGGTTAGTGATTTTGATTTTTTTCTTTTTTTTTCTTCATATTGGACGGTTGGTGATTTTGTAGACGAGTGATCTATATAGAAAAATAATAAACCATTGTGTAATAATTTGCAGCGTTTTTGTCAAACAAACTTCAGATTGAACCTTGCGCGATAACATGGTTGTTGACTAATAATGTAAAAGCCGTGTTCCTTCCTTCAGGCGGCTGATTCATGCAGAAAAATAATAAACCTTTGTGTAATAGTTTACAGCTTTTTTTTGTGATTCCGTCCTAGTAAGGTAATTTTTGATTCATCAACATTGAAAGTAGTTACCTAAGAGCTGCCAATGCACCACACTAAAAATGTACACTATCATTCTCCATCTTGAGTCTAGAAGTACACCAAAACTTCAGTCACAGTCTAAAACTCTTCAGTCACAGAAAAATGTTACAAATGTTTTATCTTCTGTATTACGATAGGAAGAATTATTTTTATTAGTCACTATTTAATCGAAAAAAGAAAAGCTTTGTATTCATACAGCAGTTCAAAATTTCCACTCACCTTTTACGTTCCAGAGATTTCTGAGCAACTTTGGTTCCGCGTCTTTTTGAAGTCAAATCTTATCGCTGGCGTAGGTAACTTTACGAATCATACCTTGATTTTGACGTAATTTTCAGAGTTTTTGCGGGTTAACCTTGAGACTCCTTCGAATTTCATCTAGGTACCTCATGCTACTGCGTGCACACGTGACTTTATCTAAACACCAATTTCTAGCGATCCATTTCTAATTCCAGTGTTTTTCTCAAATTTTGACGGTAGTTGGTGGTCAGTCACATGAATAAAGCACATTGATTCCATTCTACGATGCGATCGGTAGAAGCCACAGTAAGCACGTTTGAAAAAACACTGCAAATCATTGCCCAAAGGTTTATTATTTTCTGTATTGATCACTCCTCTGTATAGATACCTCCCTACCAACCGTAGGTACCTACTAGGGCATTTTTGAAAATTTCAACCCCAACCATCAACTAAATGGAAATGAAGGGTTAATGAAAACGGATGAAAATGCTCTAGTAGGTAGTAGGTACCTACGGTTGGTAGGGAGAGATCTATACAGAGGGGTGATCTATACAGAAAATAATAAATCTTTGGGCAATGATTAGCAGCGGCGTATAGCGGAAAATTCGATTTTCGGATTCTACGTATCTTGAATCGTAAAACATCAAATTTTGAGGGGGGGGGGGGTTAAAATGTTGTTTTCTTGCTCGATTCCAAAGGCTTATTATTGAAAATAATAAACCAATAACCAACATCATTGCGAACGACTTTTCAATCGTGTTGCAATTAAATCCGTTTGAAAACTCAGAAAACCATCACCATGATCGTAAAATTCATCAATGGTACAGCTCAATCTAATATTTTTACAACTAATTCTTTACGTTGATAATAGATATTCTATTATAAGCTAATGCAGTGCAGCTACTGGGAAAGCTACTGCACCCCAACTTGGCAGAAGTTTTCTTTAATTGAAATGAATAATTAGGCGAAATAATACCTGAAGTCGCGTTTTATTCAATTACCACCGATCAAATAGTTGAAATCGGTTGTGTTTTACTCGATTATGGAAATCTCGTTTCCAACCCCAGCTGGCAGTTCCTGCTACTCTCGAGGACGTTCGTGATGCGGGACGTGGCAGGAGGACTCGGGGCAACAGATAAATAATTTTCCATAGAGCAGGGATTCATTAATTCCGAGCACGATTTCCACCGTCGAACCGCCATATTGCTCGATACAGCTCGTTCAACTCCCTTTGTTCATTGAAGCCATCGAGAGAGACTCCTCTCATCTTGTACACTTGTGTGAGGAAGAATTTCAAACGTACCTCCAAAATTTACTATGTGGTGTTACACAACACAGATCCTAACTTCTATCGGGATATCAAGTCACAACTTTGTATCTTATTGCCAAGAAACGCTACACGAAGTATGTGCCGACTGTATAAGGCGCCTTCGAGGCCTTCTACCTACCTATCGACTTTGGGTAAAAACTAGAATTATGTTTGTTACAAGGGTTTTACGTTTGCGCATCAATCTTGTGTTGATGGAAATCACAGGAAATCATCTGCACACCAACTCGCAAAAATATTTCACCGGAATAGGAGTGCAACTAGTAGTTTTGCTCGTTAGGGTTTGCAGATACAGACCTTCATGTGCAAGTTGATATCATTACAGTATTGGAAGAAGTACTTGAGTAAGGATAGTTAGGCGTCTGCTAGGGAGAGGAATGGTCAATGATGGCAGATATTCGAGGAAGGCTAGTAGGATTATTTCAACCATATCCATAGTCTGTGACGTCACGCGAAAACTACTTCTTAGATAAAGAGACGACAAATCCCTTCTAACATCCTGGATGTCATCTACCGATGTGACAAGTTCATTATTGGTTATTATACGAGTTTGGTGGCAAGATTGAAAAAGTGTCTTGAACTACGTAGGTACAAGGGATGGTTTGTTGTGCTTCCACATTTCACCCAAAAAAATTTGGTTAAAATAGAGGTTTTTTCGTTCGACAATCTTAACAGCCTTTTTGTGGTTGCGAATAGCGAGGTAAGCGATGAGCCCCTTGAAATCGTTAACTTCCCTTATCTACAACCTAAAGCACTGAAATACTTTTCAAAGCCTTTTGGTTTATTATTTTCAATAATAAGCCTTTGGAATCGAGCAAGAAAAAAACAATTTTAACCCCCCCTCAAAATTTGATGTTATACGTTTCAAGGTACGTAGAATCCGAAAATCGAATAAAAAAATTTCCGTCCGTCCGCCATACGCGGCACTTTTCTTAGCAACACTGGACCGATTTGGTTCAAATTTGGTATACGGGCTCCATTTGGGGTCTAGTTGTGCCGCGAAGCTTTTGGTTGGTGTCAGTCACTTCTAAGGGGTGAAAATTAAGGGTTGAAATTTTCAAGAGTGCCCTAGCTCGAAAACTCTCGAAATAAAGGTATCGTTTTTTCACCAATTTTAAATAGTATTGAATTTTTAGAAATTTTTGAGACCACCCGGAGCTCTGTAGGACAAACCGTTCGGTCCCTACGAGTACTTGAAGGTTTTCCTTCGATAAAACAGAATCATGAGTGTGAATCGCAAAAGAGGTCTAATCGCCGTTCAAATTTTATCGGACTAAAATGCGATCGCTGTTCATTTCTTCGATTTGTATACAGTTTTGCCTTCTGCGTAACCAGTAATCAAATTTCCATATGAAGCTTTCTATTTTTCGAATCGAGTGTGAAGCGTTTAGTTCTTTCTAATAAACTTGATTGTGAAGGTGTGAAGCCAGTATGGTGTGGTAGGTAGGTAGTTTCTACCAATAGTTGGTAGGTAAAAAAAAGTTGGTAGGTAAAAAAAATGTTGGTAGGTAAAAAACACGCTGCAAATCATTGCTCACTGATCAGATCACTGATCAGCTGAGTGAGCTCCGAAGCCATTTTCAATCCTATTGAATGGAAGTGCTCTTCCAGGCGTCTCCAGCATTCGAGGAGATCTTCTTCACTCTTCAGATCACTGATCAGCGGAGTGAGCTCCGAAGCCATTTTCAATCCTATTGAACGCAGGAAGCTGAAATTTGAGAGGGAAGGTCAAGGGAGAATACAGATGGTAGTAGGTGCTATTGATGGAGAACCAGTGATCTATACAGAAGGGTGATCTATACAGAAAATAATAAACCTTTGAGCAATGATTTGCAGCGTTTAAGAGATTGGAAATGAGTTGAGAAAGTAAGATCAGTCGAATAATAAAGCTACGTTCTCTCCTGTTCATCCTAGAGTGCTAAAATCCATCTTTGGAGACCGCTGTGAGTAGTAAGTAAGGATCTCGCAAATATCAGATCGGCTGTGTGAACGATCAAAGCACTGAATTTCAATACATAACTTCCTTGTGATACATAACCCCTCCCCCTTAAAAAAATTAATAATAAAACGCTTTAAGCAGAATTGAGAAATTGTATCCATGGTCTGCCTAATAAATCCTCCTCAGTTTGTATCCTTCCTAGTACTTTGGTAGCTGAACCAATCAGGAGAAATCTTCCACAAATCAGGCCTTCAGTTGAAACCCACCAATTCAGAGGAGAGGAGGTTTTTCTGTTTTTTACATCTTTTATGCACGGAGTTTACTTCTGAATTTCCAAATAATCCTACAAGTGCAGGTCCCTAAATGCATTTTCAGAAACCTTCATTTTTCTTCTTTATTTCATCTGATTCTTCTCCTTAGTCAATTCTGTTGCATCACTAGAAAATTGATGGCATCACATAATGGTCTGATTGATCAAAGTTAGAGAGTTTTTCGGGGCCGAAGTCGTGATGACATCTATTCAAGTTATCTGGATACGAGGATACTTTGTGCCACACACAAGTAGCAGACGTATCTTGCTTTCTACACCATCCAGTTGTGATATGAAGTGCACGAAGTAAGTACAGTTACAGCAGCTGTCCTCAGGAGTTGTGCTGGTGTCGCAAGGATGGCGCTCCGCGTGTTGGCGTATGATAAACTCGATTGCCTTCAGCTTCACGCCTTCTTCACGTTTTTTTCTGCTCTTTCAAACCTCTCAAGGAGGGAGGAGTGTCTGTATGTGTGTGTTTCTCGTCGATGGGTGTGAGTGTACCGAAAAGACTTGATAACCCACGCTGTCGTCGCCCACTCGTCTCATTCTCACTCTTGCCGACTAAGGTCTGAATCACCAGGGAAAACCGTTTGAGGGTTTTGAACTTGGTGTGGAGTAAAATTCGGTTGCCAGAATTATGAACCCAATACCATTAAATACCCATTTTTATTTCAGCATGGTGTATATTATATTAGTATTATTCATGGAGTATAATAAGTGTTTACATGGTATCTCAGAAACAGGTTTAGAAAACACCAGGCGTCCATTTTTTGGGTCACTTTCGATTGAAAGTTCCTCCTTATCATTAGCCATTTGAACCGCTCGTGGTTCATTTCCGCCACATGTGGAATTATCGTATTCAGTGTTGCATTTGAATACAAATACGTAACGTGACTCTGCATGTGAAAGTTATAGACTCGAGGTTGTGCCCAATATGTACTGGTTAATGAAAACCCTGTCAGAAAATATTCTCAGTTTACCCTGGAAAATGAGACAATTTAGTTGGAAAACCTTTCATTCGTACACTCAAAAATTTAATTTTTTTGATACTCAATTACATTTAAAAGAAGTATTTGGAATAAAAATAAATTTTAAAGAATAAAAACTTCCCTTCATCTTCCATAGGCCAATTTTCTTTCTATATGAAAATGGTTACCGAGATAGTAAGTACCTACTTAGGGTAAACGTTCCAGAAAGATCAAAATCTCCTAAAAACTCAGGTTCTGCAATATACAGTTTAATGTGTGAAACAATTGATGGTTTTTTCTGTAGATGCTTCGTTGGGTTAAGAACGCTATAAATTATCACATAATGGTTTATTATTTGACTGCATAGAACTCTGGTTTTTCATTAATACTACCTCACAGCAATACCATCGCTATCTGAGAGCTGTGAATGCCTTCATTGTGGAATGTGTTCCTTAGTTCCTGAGGAAGCCAAACTGAGTGAAACGTTCTTGTATTCGAAGAAACGAACCGGTTTTAACCTTCTAACTTTGATCAAAGAATTTGATCAGCTGAAATTTGAACGGATATTAGGCTTAAAATCCTCATAGGAAACGTACGGTTTGTCCTACAAACTCAAGGTGGTCTCGTACGATTCTGAAAATTTAATTCCATTTTAAATCAGTGAAAAATCAATATTTTTATATCAAAAGTTTTCGAGCTGGGGCGTTTTGAAAATTGCAACCCTTATTTTTCACCCCTTAGAAGTGATTGACACTAACCAGAAGTTTCGGGGTACAACTAGACCCCCAATAAAGCCCATATACCAAATTTCATCAAAATCGGTCCATGGTAACTGAAGAAAATGCCGCGGACGGACGGAATATTTTTTTTTCGATTTTATTTTTCAGTTTTTCATAGCGTACTCCAATTTTGAGTACCTGCCGATCATTCAACTCAGACAGACTATGAAACAACTAACGGAGCTATGAGGTGGCGAAATATACAACAACACGTATATAACACTCGTATATACTAACACACATTTACATTTTTTATTTAAACACTTGTATGTCCCTACTGTATAAATTTCTGTATTTATAAATCCCGTTTCCTTTGTTTTCACAGGTAAGTTGGTGATTGGCATGAAATTCAAGTAAGTGGAATAACTAAAATAAAAAACAGAAAAACAAAGCAAAAATAGGAAATGTTGAGAAGTCGTGTAACACGACAAGTGTTATGAAATGATACAATGACCTCTCCGATATTAAAATACCTCTCAAGTGAACATGAGGTTTATCAATAGGTAGAACGTTTCATTACCTTATAAAAAAGGGATTCTTGTGATCATGGCACATTCGCAGACACCCGTTCGACTATCATTATTCTGGACTGGGAAAAACTAAAAGTGTGCTGCAAAGTCCGTTATATTGCCAGGAAAAAGTTACGTAATAATATACTGTGTTTTCTTCTCGTACGTTTTACAGTTGAATAATCGATTGATACTGAATAATCATCCGATGCTGCACAAAACAGCCAAACGGTTCCTTCGGTATTGCCTCTTTGAACATCATAAGGTTTTTGCGTCATTTTTCGTTTATAAATTGTTTTCTGCGGGTAATTTTATTGCCATGCGGGTCTGCATGATTCAACCTGTAGCAGGTGAGGTCACGCATGTAACTTGGGCCGGTGGACGGTGATTTGCTTAACTGCGACGCGCACGAAAGGTCAATTTCTTCGAAATCGTGTTGATGTTGGTCAATTGTGAAAATTATCATAACAAAAAGGCTTTGGTATTCCTGTGCCATGATAAAAATTAATACAGTTCTCCGTGTCCATGTTTTTTGTGAGAAATAAAGCAGGATTTTCACCCGAATTTTCGACCAGCTTCTTATACTCTCAATCTCGACCGATTGCATAAAACTTGAAATTTTCATGAAAACTCTTTAGCTATGAGGAAGCAATACGAAATCATGAAATGAATTCTCTCTTATTCATTCAAAGAGCGCTTGTGTAACAATACAACCCCTACGAGACTTGAAAGCTATAAAAATCAGCTTACCGAAATGAATACTAACTCTTCTAATTTTAGATCATTGGCCTCTACTTTAGCCAATTCGACAATTTTTGAACAAGTCGGGATGGATGCGTTCAGTATTATTAATAATATTAATCATAATAAATTGATCATAATGATCTATTGACATGGATATGACTTTTGGCGGGGGCCAAGAAATTTTTCGAGACACTTTTTTTGCCTCAAAAAATGCATCGCTGCAACCAGTAAACAAAATCAAAGCTACATATCGGTAGCTATGAAGCAATGTTCTCTACAATACTGCGATATATTATAAGCAGATTTTTTTTTTCTAAAAAAAACTCTTATCGCACGTAATATATCGCAGTATTCTAGAGAACCTTGCTTTATAGCTACCGATATGTAGCTAGGATTTTGTTTACTGGTTGTAGCGTTGCATTTTTGTGGCAAAAAATCGCCAGCTTAAACCAAAAGACGTCCTAAATAATGACGTCCTAAAAGACGTCTTAATGTCAAAGACGTCCTCGCAGCGGCGACGAAGAAAGAAAGGCATTGCTAGTTTACCGATCTATTTACTAAAGGGAAACTCGAAAGTACACGAAGAAATTTCTTCATGAAAAAAATAGATCATGGATATTTCTATTGTTGTAGGTGTAATTTGAAAAATTTGAAAATTAAAATGATGAAATAAAAGATACACAAGATAATATCTTGTACATATTATGTACCTACCTAATACTTTTTCAATGAATGAACAGAATTTTTTTTTCTAAAAAAAAAAAAAAAGCTATCCGATTGCACGTAGGTAATGTAATAATATTACATTAGTAATACTATTACATTACATTACCTTATTATTACTACATTACCTTACATTACCTATGTAATAATATATACAGGTAATAATATTACCTAATATATTATATTATATTACCTGTATATATTATAAATATTATTTATCGCAGTATTCTAGAGAACCTTGCATCATAGCTACCGGTATCATGTTGCTATGATTTTGTTTACTGGTTGCAGCGTTGCATTTTTTGTGGCAAAAAAAAAAGTATCGCGAAACATTCCTTGACCCCCAGCCAAAAGACATAATTTATGTATTTTCAGTCTTTTTATCTTTCAATAAATAAACAGAATTTTTGACTTAAACATTATTTATGTCAAAAATTCTGTTTATTTATTAAAAAAGTATTCAGTAGGTACATATTATTCAAATAAAGTATTTAGACTTTATTCAAATAAAGTATTTCGACATTATTTCTTCAAAATTGTGTTTATTC
This sequence comes from Apolygus lucorum, assembly GCA_009739505.2. NCBI lineage: Eukaryota > Metazoa > Arthropoda > Insecta > Hemiptera > Miridae > Apolygus > Apolygus lucorum. The sequence goes on along the minus strand of CM019168.2, from coordinate 45,205,400 downwards.
ATTGAAAAAGTAATAGGTAGGTACATATCGATACCTTAAAGCACAAGGGGCTATGTCCAAAAACGGAGTTTTGAAAAAAAAAAAAGCAAAAAAAGTTATCACCAGTGCAGAATCTCTAAAATAATGGCTTATTACACCAAACTCTTTAATTTCAAGAAATTTTCGAGCTATAATCGTCAAGAAAGTCAATAATAGTTTTGTTAAATTTGAGTTTTTCTGAAGTATACCTACCTACTTGTTATACTTTTTAGAATATTTTAATAGTATTTATACAGCATAACCCTTTTGACAATTGCTCTACTTGTAATTTCAAGTGTAACATGGCAAATAAATAAATAATAATAATAATAATAATAATAATAATAATAATAAGTTGAAAAAAAAATTAAAAATGTGGAAGATCGGACATCGCCCTTTTGTGCTTTAAGGTATCGATATCTTGTGAGTATTTTATTTCATCATTTTAATTTTCAAATTACACCTACAACAATGGACATATCCATGATCTATTGTTTTTCTCTCTAAGGGGAGGAAATTCTTCATGTACTTTCGAGAGTCAACTTGCCTATACGGGTTTTCTTTCATTTTTGGGGTTGCAGATGGTGGCTACTGGAATCTACATTATTTGATTAAGGTTTCAAGTTGTATCACATTTCCTTAAAATTCCTTTCTCTTTAATTCTTTCTAATAAGTAGGTTTGTAATTCGTAGGGTTTATGGTATGTTATTGAAAATTATAGTAATTATACCTAACAGCAATTAAAAACTGTCTGAACGGTAATTACTCGTATTGCAACCATGATTTTGGGTTCTCCACTGGGAAAAGGTGTGTCCCTCACACCAAATCCTAGGTGCTGGTCTGTTTCTCGTATTACATGATTTCTCATTTCGCAAAGATAATGTAACACTGATAATTCCCCCGATTCCCTCTGGGGGCCATTTCGTAAATGTTGTGGCTCCCAGCCATTACGTCTTTTCTACAGGCGCTAAGTTTAGAAGGGTTTCCGAGCAATTTTCACCCTCTCCAGATGTGGGAAAAACGAGCTTTTGTGGAGTTAATCAACTAGCGGTCCCGCAGGAGGCACTGGTGGCCGGTGTGGCATTAGACATGCTCCAGCTCGCGCGCTTCCCGTCCATTTCCACTTCTCGGGTTTTACTTGCCCTACGACCCGCGTCCGCATCGCGCATTTTGTGACACGAGCCGTGGTATCTGCACGCATCTCGTGGTTTCTCTCTCGTAGATGAGGTAGTTATCTACCCCTGTCAAGAGGGTGTGGCACTCAGCATCCTCAAATCCATAACACAATTGCATAAATGATCCGATGCTTAGTAAACAATTTCATAACTTCAATCTCCAATACACACTAGGGTGGTGGCACCAGTTTCATACACGTTTACGGAAAATTTCCCGTTTTTGGTCAATATCTTGGCCCTACAAATAGTACTGGGGTCGATGACTGTTTAAGAACGATGTAAAACCTAGAAAAATGAATATTGGGTTTCTTTCAGCTATGATGAATGATTTTCGAGAACTCTTATTCCCCGGTTTCATACATAGAAAAAATTGGGTGTCACCGGTGTCATTCACTCTTGGGAACTAGTGTCTTACACTTGCGCGGAAACATCAGAAATTGTGTGCGGAAAGACAAACTTTGTGTGAAAATACTAATACAAAAGAGGTCACGCCTTCTTAACCTAAAGTGCAAGCAGACACCATGAGTAGAGTGCTGACTGCAAGGTGTCCCGTCCTGCACGTGAGGAACCCGAAAAAAGTTCCCTTCTTCTTTTCAGATCTACTATGGAAGCAAAAAAATAGTTTGAGCTAAGAAAATCCTACTTACGTCACTAAGAACTCATATTATTTGGATTTTAAGATGAAAGTGTAAGATACTGGGTAGGTGTATGCGACTGGTGCCACCACCTTACCCATCATATTTGGTAATCACACGACGATATTACGAAACACTATCCACCTACCACCAAACGTCCGAAAATGCCATCGAAGAAGATTTTGGTCTACATTGCTCAATCAGCTGATCTTACATTCCTGAGATCCGTCCTATAACAGCGCTCTCCAGAATGGGTATGTGCAAGGTTTCAGAAATCTAAAATATGAAAGGGAGGGAAGTTAGCTTCACCGCTATCACAGCTGATCTAATTCCCTGACTTATTCCCAATTCCTGCCGTAATTTTTAAGAGGCTGTACACTGAATTTGTGCGCTCTAGGATGAACGGGAGAGAAATTATTTGTAAGTCAAGAGTTCTTTATCATACTCAACTTATGCAGTAGTATATCTTTATAATTCTTCTGTTTCGATTTTGTGATTTATTTTCACGATACAACTTTTTTTGTGAAAAGATTTTTTGCTTTGGCGGTTTACTTGTTTTGAGAAGAGGTTTAAATGTTTTTGCTAATGGTTTGAATCATTCGGTAAAAGGTTCATTTCATACGACAAATCCTATAGCGTAGAGATGGGAAGCTCTGCCTTGTGGAAGCTATACTGCCCACCCAACTTGAAAGAAGGTTTTTAAGGGCTTTGAAGGTGCGTTTACTCACGGATTTAATGGCGGAAGACCGTGGAGTCGTCAGGAGAGTCATGAGAGTGAGGAGATTACGAGTAGGTAGATACATCCGAGAGTGGGGAGCTATTAGAGGCAGGGAAGTGCCGCCACCCGCGACACACGACCATCATCCATGAACTTGATGAGGTGGTTTGCCGACCCAAGAAGTTCATTACTGCGGACTAGAACTAGGATGGTAAAGCTAACAGAATGGGAATGCAGCGACCGCCTTGAAGTTGAGACGAATCGTGTTTGACAAGATGATCTACTCACCTAACGAAGAACTACAAATAGTTTGTATACCTGCTAATAGATTCTGGGCTCCTTTGTTCCTATCGACCTTCCTCAGATGCCTCAACTATATCAAAATGGGCGATTGTGAGTTGGAATTGGTTGTTACTGCCCTCAGAATAGTATTCAGCACCCTCCAAAACTCCTTTACCCCAATTTTCAGCTCCATAATCCCAAAAGTTCAGACGATGAACGAAAGGAGAAGTAAAAACGAAATACTACAATCTTTCTCTCTCATTTCCCACATGAGGGAGCAAGTTAGAGATTCGTTTAATATGCACCTTTTTCGTTTCCCTGTTTCACAGACCTCCAGTCGTTTCCTAATCATCATATTACACTTTTTTGAAAAGCTCTCCGTCTAAACCATTATTTGGAAAAATAGATTCACGAATAATTCCCATAATTTTCTCATCAGCCAATTAACCTCCCCCCTCTTCTCCCCCAGAAGCTCCAAGCGATATTAAATATTAATTGTCTAATATTATTTTTCAAATATAAAATGAAATTAAATAATAAATATTAACAACTAAAATATATCTCAACTAAATATAATTAATTATTATAATTGAATTTTGGAGGTTCTGAATGCAATCCATTCAAAAATTATTATCGATCACATTGATATTAGGTGGAATTCAAACTATACTATCTTCTTCCTCTACCTTTGAATTCATATTGAGTCGGAATAAAACCGTTCTTTTCAAACACCACCTTATAGATCTGAACATCGTATCTGCTGATCGTACAATCCGTTATGGACACTAGGAAGCTGTGAGCCCACCAGATAGACTTTGTTCGTGTCTCAATTTATCGCAAACTCTATTAAAAAAAAAAAAAAAAAAACATCATTTAATTAAAAAACAGACTAGGAATGCCGATTGATGGGAACTGGGCCGTATTTGCTCTTTTGTTCTCGACTCGGTTGCTCAAGATCGTGGAAATGTCTGCAATGCCTTTCATTCGCCTTGCTTAATCACGTAGGGAGTCCCATAAAAATTACACGGCACGAAAAGGGGGGTCCGTGGGTTTAAACTAGTGAGTACCTATTCATCACAGCTGGGCTAGCCTATGCTGGAGGTAATAACTTATACGAGCTGGTAGGTTATTACCTCATTTTCTTCAACCTGAACGTGGAGCAGGTAGAAATGAGTGTATATTTTCTTAAGAGTTACGAACGTATTTTTTTCTTTTTTCCTTGTCTTTTCTTCCTAAGATGGTTTCATAGGTTTCCCGTTGCCAAATAACTCATAAGTGATTTGACAACGGTGAACCTGTCGAGCATCATCATCTTCTGGTACTCTGCACGAAGACCTACGCAAACCGTCATTATTCTTAGTTGAAACATACCCATATAATCTAAGAAGTATTATGCCTCTCCCGATGCACATGCCAGTGGCGTGGAAATTGTCGTGAAATAAGGGCTATGGTGGACAGCCACACAGTGTGATTCTCAGAAAATAGTTGGGGTTGGTGGAGGGGTCAAATGTTTTTAAGGTTTTCCTCCCGAAATTATGAACTTTTTTCAATTTGAAAACGCAAATGAGCTCAAAATTGATGCATTAAAGAAGCTATAGTTGTAGTTTTCTTATATTCCACTTCAATTTTGATAAAAATTTGCTATCTCTTTATTGTTAAGTTTTATGAGGTAAATCAAGTCCAGTCCATAATTCTATATCATTACCATGACCATCCAAACCATCCCCAATAAAAGCAAACCATTATTGGTGTCGGCTGATACAATTTAAAATTACCTTGATTGCGTGAATGGGAAATCACTATTGATTGAGAGCATAAGAATTAAAGGCTTCCCTCCTTGAAGAGGGCAGATACCCACCTAAACCCTCCACACTACCTGTCTGATCACCTCCTTCAAATTACGAGAATGGTTTATCTGAGACCATCCAAAAACGTATATCACAACTTGGAGACTTGTTCAGAAAGTGCAGACTTATGTTAAGAAAAAAGGATCGTTTCACTTACGTTCATCTTTTCATACCCATGTTGAATTCTACGCGAAAGTTCTCCAAGTATTATTCGTCACTTACTCAATCCACTCGAAAATTTGTGGTCATTTCTCTCGAGCGAATCAACAAGTTTCGGTGTTTTCAACCTTCTTTCTCGACTTTTTCAAGGAAGTAGAGGCGAAAACTAGCCTTTGAAGCGGTTGTTTCTGTCGAGAGAATCAACGAGTTTCTTTGTTTTCAACCTTCTTTCCCGACAGTTTACACGAATTGGAGGTGAAAACGAGCCTCTGAAGTGATCGTTTCTTTCGAGTAATCAACAAGCTTCGGTGTTTTTAACCTTCTCTCTCGACTTTTGCAAGGAATTGGTGGTGAAAACTAGCCTTTGAAGTGGTCGTTTCTCCCGAGAGAATCAGCAAGTTTCTGTATTTTCAACCTTATTTCTCGACATTTTATACGGATTGGAGTTGAAAAGTAGTCTTTGAAGTGGTCGTTTCTCTCGAGAGAATCAGCAAGTTTCTGTGTTTTCAATCTTCTTAATCGACGTTTTCAAGGAATCAGAGGTGAAAACTAGCCTTTGAAGCGGTTGTTTTTGTCGAGAGAATCAGTAAGTTTCTGTGTTTTCAATCTTCTTTAAGTGGTCTCGAGTGAATCAACGAGTTTCGGTGTTAGAAAACTATTAGAACTAACTCTCACATTTCTTGTTCCCAATGTTAGCAAATATTCTCGACTTGGGGATTTATAGATTTTTGAAAATTAACAAAACCTTACAAAATCGGTTTGCCCGTTTAGCTAGTGGTATTATTCTTGTGTACATGAGTTAGGATTGTCGAAATTGATATAAAGTTTTTAAAAATGTTAATATAGAAGAAGAGCTCGCAAATGTTGGTTGTGTGTAGATTCCTTCTAATTGAAGTTGCTCCTAGTCAATTGGTACTTGTTTTTCCTTCCTTGAATGTAGAGGTTTTTTTTTTTTTTTTGCAACATCGAGAAAATGACTAGAATACTTTAAAACTCCAATGATTCGGTTAATAAACGACTGTTAAGCAGACCCGTGGGGAGGGGGGTAGTGTCATTTTCTTGTTCACTTATTATTTTGAGCATTATTTGATTGTATTGAACATTATCTTATGTGACTGATCTATTCCAATACGTTAATTATGATTTTCAAGATCATGTTGATTACCTTCCAAATTGGATTAAGGTGTTGTTCAAAATTATGTTGACGAATTTTCGTTTTTTTACTTTTAACCAAAACAAGCAAAAGGTTTCACTTGAAACCAATATGCTATCACCTTGAGCCCAGGCCCAAACCACCCTTCAAATTCATGCTGTTGGATTGTGAAAGTTCGATGTTCAAGAAAAATCACAGTTGCGCTACTATAGATCTGGAGGAAATAAAAGTAAGAAACCAGCTGCGGGATACAGACACAAAACGTGAAAATGTCATCAAATTGTCCCTTCATTTTGTAGGTATGATTTTGTAAGCCACGCGGAGAGGTACGGATTCAAAGTTTTTGAAAGCTGATAATTTTTTCTTTAGCCTTGGGCATCGGAGCCCAAGTGAGGTTCCTCTTCGTGATCGCCTTGTTGGTGGAAACAAAAGACGAAGGAAGGCCTCCCGTCGAATTCTGTGTTCTATGAATGTCAGTCGTCTTGCAATTTGCATACGTTCCCGAAGGTCCAACCATTTTCAGGCTGCCTAAAAAAAAGACCATGTAATTACCTTACCACGATTTTCAGCAGTTTCTGAGATAGTCATTCTAAGTAATCATCGGACTTCTTACCTATTTATCAAAATTATGTACGGTCGATTTTACGTTTCCGCACTCGCAAGGGATCCCAATAATACGGAAGCTATGAAATGCATAGTGGGCCATCCGGACACGATAAATTGCCCTCACTGCTGTTTGCATCGTAATCCATAGGTTACTCAATACAAGGTTTTGCAGACTTCCTGACGGAGAACATACACTCATAAGCCACGGATGCGAAATTGGTTTTGGAGGAAATTCGAGCTACTGCCCTCAAAACTCACTAAGAGGGTCAGTGTTTTGATGGATAAAATTATCGGGTTTTTACGATTGGGGAAAGTGCGAGTAGATTGTCCCACGCACCATTTTTCACCATTGTTTTCACCACTCGTATATCATAATTGACTTGGTGTTGTACCACGTTAAAACGTATACCTACCCTCTGTTTGTAATTGGTTCCAAGGTTGTTTGTGGGTACTGCCGCAAGGGATCATTGATTGTTTGTTCTCTAGCCTACTATACCCTTCTATGTTAATTTGTCGTTAGGCCCAAGGTATTCAAACCTCCTTGACATTGAACTCACCGAGGCCCATTGTGCCAAAACACTCTGAGGTGGGGGCCATTGTGAAGTTTTTCAACCCAAATAAAAGCCCTACGAATAATAATTTCCAACCTTTGCCTTTTCATTATGGCACCACAAAGACTCGTACGTGCGAGCGTGACAGATTCATCTATACCTCAATCAAAATGGCTTCTTCGTCGACCAAACAATCATTTGACTTGATGAGGGATGCGGGGGTGAATAAGAAAAAGGTTAATTTGGACATAGGACATGAAATATTCCGAAAAGGATCTCCTACAAATAATAGGATAGACTAAGCTATCAAAAACAAGATCACTAAAGAATATTTCATTTAATTGGATTGTGAACTAAAAACATCAAGTTTTTGACTGTGTTTCGAAATGTTCATTATCCGTCAAGAATACCACACATCCATCCTACACACACACCTATCCTCGCTCTGATTCACTTCCTACAATCCTAAGGTTCATTCCTCAGGTTTCAGAGGGCATCGAGTAACTACTTTACTAATTTAAACATGATTGATTAAATATGCATACCAAGGGACGTCCATTTGAATGAGAAGAACGTTTAATTTCAACCAGAAGCGGTTTAAACTTGGATCAATAATTACTGCATCTTAAAAAGTCTCCATTTCATCATGATAAACGTGATTTCTTTAGGAGAATTTATTATTTTTATTTTCTCTATTGACAATCGCTTACGCACTATTTGTTTTGGCAAATAAAACATATTGAATGATTTAGAGTACTATTGTTTATACTCGTAACACTCCCAGCATCATGAGAGCAACGAAACGTGGATTTTAAAATCTATTTTCAACGCATAAACTTCACCGTTTGACACCATCCATTTTTTTTAGGTAAAATTTAACCTTGTTGAGGTAAAATCTCATTTGCGCTTGTGCCTCACAGCCCCTGATGCTATTTTTCGTTCGATGTTGACATTTAAGGGCACATCTCGATAAATTTACTGTAATTGACTATTAAACTGACTTTTATCTAGAATTTACTCAGTAAATAAGGTGTTATCAGTAAGTAAGTAAATGGAGTTTGTCGGCCGGTCCAAAACCGATTACAACCGACCGTTAATAGATGTGGGTGTGGTGGTCAGGATGATCATCCGGTTCGTAACCGTTCAATGATTGTGAATGGTGAAAGAAAAGGCGAGTGAAGTTATAAAAATTTTGAGCTAGAGTGGATCCTGAGGACTTCAGATTGTCCTTTCAAAATACTCTTGTAGGAGGAAGACGAGTGGTGCTATGGCAAAAGTTCTGTCGTAGGTGCTTTCAGTCTCGACCCTTGCAAGTTCTTTGTGAACACTAGTGCATTTAAAGGTACCCTCACGCTGTGAACAAGAGGGAGAGGGTCTGAAACGTAATGACTTTAGATTAGACATTTGATTTTGGAGGACCCACATTTTTTTGACATGCTGCTCGAATACAAAGCTTTTTTTTATCATTGATAGCGAGAAATGATAATCTGAATCTAATCTGATCTAATGACAATTTAATTCATTCCTTTTCCTTTTTATCAGTATTTTAGTTTATTATTTTCAATAATAAACATTTGATGGTTTACATTTCAAGGTACGTAGAATCCAGAAATCAAATTAAAAATTTTCCGTCCTTCCACCGTACGCGGCACTATGCCCTGTTCCCATGGTCCAATTTTGGTTAAATATTGTATATATGCTCTATTTGGGGTCTAGTTTGAGTCTTTTAGTTATTGTCAGTTACTTCTAAGGGGTAAAAAGTGTGTCAGAACATTTTCAAAACGCCCTAGCTCGAAAACTTTTGATAAATGGTGTTTTTTATTAATTTAAATTGTTGATATCACCCAGACCTTCGTGGGGCTGTTTGCTAATGTGGATAATTAACATCTAATTAACAAACATCTTAACAACATTAACATCTAATAACATCTAACATTATTAACATCTTATTAACATTATCTAATTAATGAATTGTTCTAATTCTAGAAACGAATGGAACCACCAAGACGACCAACAATAATTATTCATTACCTTATTAATTTGCGGGACCGTTCGCTAATGAGGACAATTTATTACCTAATTAATGAATTGTTCTAATTCTAGAAACGAATGAAACCACCTAGACGATCAACAGTAATCATTAAATACCAGCCCTTGAGACCTAATCCCAAACCTTCCTCTCACCCAACTCCCCTGGTCCTTGGAGAAGTCGGTTGACTGTTGGTTCTCAGCAACCCTGATCTGAGGGTTAGACGTGGTGAGTGATAAATTCGGAATGAATCGCTCAAATTTCAGCTGATCAAATGAAATCTTTTCTCGTTTCTTCAAATAGAATTTTATGTCAACCAAATGTGCTTCACATAAAAACAAGAATCAAATTAATTTTATTATAGAAGGCACCCAAAACTTTGGGATAACGATGCTTTGCGGTTTGAAAAAGCTGTGTTCTTCACGGACGGGTGATCAGATTCAGAAAAATAATAAACCGTTGCGTAATAATTTGCAGCGTTTTTGGTTTGTATTACAATTTTTTCGCTTCATTAACGGCTTCCCACATAATGGTATTGTTTTGGAATCGGAAGTTCAACAGAAATGCATGAAGTGCTCAGGACAGGAATTGTAGGTTTCTAAATTAATGACCCAAACGCCAGGTGACAGCGGAGTGACGGTACATTTGTTGGGTATCTGGAAGTGCATTACAGTTGTAGTGAGTCGACTTCAATTTGGAAATGCTGTAACAGGAGGGATGTTGATTGGCAGAATCCTTGTTGACACCTCGTCAACACAGGATACGTGACGAGAAAATATTATTGCCACGAATGAAGAGAAAAAACCTCAGTTCTAACGTCGCACCTAATCGGATATCACCTGTAACGCGTCACGAAGGTCCTAACGAGCGAGGCAAACCTCTATAAATAAGGATGATTTGAGAAAGAAGGCGGTTGATGTTTGGTGAAGGAAGAGAAGCGAGAAAATGGTTGGTGGATTCGGTCATTGGCTTTACCCACCTACTTGCTATCGGTCAACCTTAGCAGTCACACGTCTTGGGCCCGTTCCAAGTTTTGCAGTCCGCAGCCCGCAAGGCAAGCACGTTCCATCCTATTACTTCTGCGTGGAGAACCTGAATAATCGCAAATTCTTTTGGTGCCATGTCCAAGCCAGAGGTTGGATGTGATATGCCAGAATATTTCTCTATCCAATCGAACCCATCTATATCCATCCTTGTACTTTGGTGGATTTTAAAAATAGACCCTGATTTATGAATGAGTTGTCCTCACTGGGAGAATCCATTCACAAATCAGATTGTTTAGTTAAAACCCAAAATATCTGGGTGGATATGGAAGAAACACAGTTTGGTTGGCACAATATAGATATGTACCATGCATTTTGCTTCCGAGTCTACCAAGGTAGCGGAAGCTTTTTTTTTTTTTTTTCATGCTGCTGATTTGTCATTCCTGAGGCTGTTCCACCACTTCCGAAAAACCGTTTGCTTATTTCCCTGACTTACTTCAAATCCTTCACTGATTTCCAAGTTATTTGTGTACTAAATACAGTAGTCTAGGTTGAACTCATCTAGTTATTCAAAATTCCTAAAAGTTCATTTGGCTCGTCAAACCTATGTATAGGAAAGTATACTTTCTCACCAAGTTTCTTAAAACTGGGTTGTTTGAAAAGTAAAATGGTCAAATAATCCTATAAGAAGTCAGCGTCACCGCTCACTTACTGTCTTTCTTAAAATTTTCACTAACACAATCAGTTGTCACATATTTTACTCCTCTAGGAAGAGATTTTATCGGTATGTTAAGCGCTCTACAGCTCGTACTACTGATCAAAATCCTCCAAAAAAGCCGTCTAGTTCGTTGAACCTGATTGAAGTAGGATGGATAGCGGAGCTTCCTCACAGAGAATATCCTGAACAAATAGAATCACTTGATTTGGAAACTGTTGCTTAGATCACAGCACTAATATGTACGTACCTGAATGTATAAAACATGAAGTTCACAATCAACTCGCTGGTTTCCTACATTGAAAAACAACAACTTCTTTAAAATCTTTCAAATTTACGTCTTCTTAGATATTATTTTATATTTCCTACTTTCTTGCTCGATACCGAAGGTTCATCATTGAACACAATAAACCAAAATCATCTTAAGTTAGGTGATTTTGTACTACTTGGAAATGATAAATAATAGTTCAAAGGAATTCACCTTGATTAATGAGACCTGGGACGAAAATGGTACAAAAAGCTCTGAAACGCAAAATGCAAAAGACAGTTTGGATTCTGGAGGACCACATTTTTTAACTTGCTCTACAATACTGAGGTTCCCTAACTTCAGAGCCATTTAAAGGCCTTTATTAGAAGGAGTTTTAGGGTTGCCTGTACTAATCTCAATTCTTTGATAACAGCCGATTCAGAAGATTTGTCCTTCTTGTTCAGAAGAATAGGAAGACAAATTTTTCTAGATTACCGGGGAGGAGCCGGGAGATGGTTGAAGTTGAGGAATCCGTCTTCTCAGGTCAGTTGGAGTGTCGTGTCGTTGGAATTGCGAGCATAACCTCGATTGCGATCAGACCATGTACACAATCACTGCTATGCTTCGCTAGATAAGTAGCAGAAATGCAAAAGACATGCAATCGATACTCTTGTTACGGCCCTACAGTCACCGACAAAAAGCAAGCTAAGGACGGATGTGAAGATGAGTAAACCAAAAAGGAAAACACGGTTCGACAGAAAATAATGATTCCAAAAGCATAAAAGAAAAACAGCGAACCAGAAAGGTTTCACCAGCCATTGAGTAAATTGGATTTTATGCAGACAGGCTTGAAGCGGAGAGGGCAGTTTACGTGGGCAGGGAGTGTGACCGGTGAAGAAAGCTTGACAATAGAGGCTGCGTAGAGGAAAAAATCCAACTCTTCTGAGTAACATCCAACTGCTTCGGGGAGTTATATTTACGATGCTCTTCTAGTTGATCACGCAGAGGTGATATTGGAATTGGCGTCACAGTGAGCGGAAATCGAAACTATGTTATTGATGGTAGCTACTTTCAGTCAAAGTAAAATTGATTGTTATGCTTGTTGGACAGTATGATTATAGGTAGTATTATTGAAAACCCCGTGTTCTCTACAGTCGTGTGATCAATGCATAAAAATAATAAACCGTTGTAAAATAATTTATAGTGTTTTTGGTTATCTTTATTTTTACACGGAGTATTTTTGACATTTTATGTCTTTACTATGGCACATAAATGAAAAATCGTCACGCGGGGAGCGTTATGAGGGGAGCGTTACGAGGGGAGCGTTACGCGGAAATTTCTGATGATTTTCACGTACAACCAATCGTTCCTAGGAACCAAGGGTTCCTAGGGTTGGTAGGTCGATGTAAATAAAAGTTTAATTGAAGGAATCGAATAATTTTGAAGAATAGAATTTGTGATATTGAAGCTGTGCAAAGTTAAGGTCTTTCGATGTTTTCTCATTCATCTTTTTCTAGTGTTCTAAATACAATAATTTTCCACTAAAAACATGATTTGTTGATTCACTGTTGAATATGATTAGATATGTGATTATTTAAATATATGAGCTGAAGGAACCACTGGCTTACTAAAATTTCCTTTTTCTATAATTTTCTTATTCAGCACCTACATTCCATTCCTCCTGTTCATCATGGCATATCGACACTTCTCATTTTTATTGTATTCAGAGATAAAAAAAGTATCATCGGGGAGCTGAGGAAAGCATCAGCCTAGTAGTGATGAGCGTGGCAAGTCTGAGGTTGGCCACAAGTGGTCGTTTGGGTGGCAAGAAAAGCATAAAATGAAGGGGTCAGGCCTGTCAGGTGTTTGGCATGGTCTAGGAATTATGATTATAGGGCATTGTTTACCCTGTGGTAAGGGGGGGGGGGCTAGACTCCGATGTGAATTAAAGTTCGGGGTCCGCACTTTTTTTTATTGAGCCGACCTACCACAGTCTGTCACAATGACTGTCACGTCTTCTTAGTCCACGTAATTATTTAGTAGAAGCACCCATAAATAAACAATTAGTTTACAAATTTGGGCTCGTTTCCTACAAAGTGGGACCAACGCTGGGTTTTGATTTATTGTAATAAATTAAGCTATGATAGCAAGTAAGATTGAGACGAATGATTAGTTCACCAAGGAGTTGAAATCCGGTTTTGGAGTTCATCAGCCGACTAACCAACTGACTAACAGCTCAACCCCAGCGTGACTGCAGTAGCCAGGATTATTTAACAGAACCTTTCTTCTTCCCCAATCACATCCCTTCCCATCATCTCCAATCGCAACCCGACTTTCATATTTTTTCACGGATAAGGGATTCAGGATTCCCTAATAGCGGGAAGCTGCCGGAAAAGAAACCCGCGTTTCGTAACTACAGAGTTGATTCCAATAATCTCTCTGGATCAGAACACCCTAGTTCCGTTGGTGAGTATTAATTTTAATACCGGTTCTGGTGCAGCTGTGAATTAAATAAGGTTTCGCCTGAAGGCAGATTATATTATCTCTGCGGTTTGCATGTAGATTAATCAGAATAGGTGGATACGGAAGAGCAAGCGGAGTTCATTGTTAACTAATAAGGAGCGTGGAGCACGCGCGTCTTCTATCTAGAAGAATCATAGGTTCAACTACGAATATGAACTTGAGTCTGGCTTACTTCGAATTCGTCTGATAGAATCAGTTGCATTTGTTGTTGAATTTATCCTTTAACCAATTTTCCGCGGGAAAAAGCCTCCAATAAAGTCCCGTTCGTGCAGCATGGTGTTTACGAGTATCCATATTTAATGGTATATTATTGTGTTATCGTTGGCTTCAGGACAAAATGTGATATGAAAAAAATTTATTTTTGAGGTTTCGAATGCTCTCGATCTACATTTCAAGCGGAATATTGTGGCGAGCTCGGTTTTCCCCCTCATCTGAAAACCAGCCAAATTTACATAACTGTAATAATTTTTCACGTCCTCTACACGTCCTCTACACTTTTCACGTCCGTACGCCGTACGCCGTACGCGGCACTTTTTTCAGCAACACTGGACCGATTTGGTTCAAATTTGGTATATAGGCTCCATTTGGGGTCTAGTTGTGCCGCGAAGCTTTTGGTTGATGTAGGTCACTTCTAAGGGGTGAAAATTAAGGGTTGAAATTTTCAAGAGTGCCCTAGCTCGAAAACTCTCGAAATAAAGGTATCGTTTTTTCACCAATTTTAAATAGTATTGAATTTTTTAAAATTTTTGAGACCACCCGGAGCTCTGTAGGACAAACCGTTCGGTCCCTACAAGTACTTGAAGGTTTTCCTTCGATAAAACAGAATCATGAGTTGCAAAAGAGGTCTAATCTCCATTCAAATTTTATCGGACTAAAATGCGATCGCTGTTCATTTCTTCGATTTGTATACAGTTTTGCCTTCTGCGTAACCAGTAATCAAATTTCCATATGAAGCTTTCTATTTTTCCAATCGAGTGTGAAGCGTTTAGTTCTTTCTAATAAACTTGATTATGAAGATGTGAAGCCAGTATGGTGTGGTAGGTAGTACCTAGCTGGTGGGTAAAAAAAAGTTGGTAGGTAAAAAAAATGTTGGTGGGTAAAAAACGCTGCAAATCATTGCTCAAAGGCTTCTTCACTCTGCAGATCACTGATCAGCTGAGTGAGCTCCGAATCCATTTTCAATCCTATTGAATGGAAGTTCTCTTCCAGGCGTCTTCAGCATTCGAGGAGATCTTCTTCACTCCTCAGATCACTGATCAGCTAAGTGAGCTCCAAAGCCATTTTCAATCCTATTGAATGGAAGTGCTCTTCCAGGCGTCTCCAGCATTCGAGGAGAAGCCTTCCATTCAATAGGATTAAAAATGGCTTCGGAGCTCACTCAGCTGATCAGTGATCTGAAGAGTGAAGAAGATCTTCTCGAATGCTGGAGACGCCTGGAAGAGCAGTGATCAGCTGAGTGAGCTCCGAAGCCATTTTCTATCCTATTGAACGCATGAAGCTGAAATTAGAGAGGGAAGGTCAAGGGAAAATACAGATGGTGGTAGGTGCTATTGATGGAGAACCAGTGATCTATACAGAAAATAATAAACCTTTGAGCAATGATTTGCAGCGTTTTTTAATTTAAATTTGTTTGCTGCAATTTTTTGAACATTTGTTAATAAAAAACGCTGTAAATTATTGCTGTATTAATATTGTATTATTATTATAAATTATTATTTTTCTGTATATATCGATCGCTTGCTAAGAACAAGGCTTTTTTATTGTCGATACTTACCGACCGATTATTTTGTTCATTTTAGGTTTCATTGCCAAGTTTATTTTGACAGAAATTACCTACCAACCAGCGAAACAACTTTATCTGAGAGTTGTGGGTGGTTTTATATTCATAACGAATTTCGGTTCTTGGTTGCTTAGGGAGCAGCACAACCGAGTGACATGTATGTCTGTGCGCAAAAAGAGGACCCTACAAATTATTACACAATGGTTTACTTTATAGATATAACCCGCCTGCAAAGAACACAGCTTTTCCATCACCATCAAGTTTATTTCGGAACAGAAAGGACCCACCAGAAAAACTTAATCCGACAGTTATGGCCCTCATGTTCAACAAAATTTGGTTCTTGATTGCTAAGGAAGCACAACTGAGTAACTTGTAATGTATTCAAAGAAACGAACAAAGATCGCATTAGATCGGCAGAACTTTGAATAAAGATTTGGCCTACTCAGTCGATGAACATTCATTTGCGATTCACACACGTTTTTCTGCTTTATTCGTCCCAACTTTGAGATCTCATAGTGAACTCATGGTCCCACAGACCTCTGGGTGGTGTCATTCGATTCTAAAAATTCAATACGAATCTAAATTGAAGATAAAAACAATATCTTTGTATCAAAAGTTTTGAGTTAGATCGTTTTGAAAATTTCAACCTCTATTTTTCACCTCTTATAAGTGAATGTCCAAATGAATGAATGAATAACCAAATGAATGAATAACCAAAAGCTTCGGGAACAACTAGACTCCACCTGGAATCCACATACCAAATTTCATCAAATTCGTTACTTGGGAACTGGGGAAAGTGCCGCAAGGTAAGTATCCGAAAAATGTATTCGATTTTCGGATTCAAAGTAGGTATAAATCAGGCCCATTTCCGTCAGTGAACAGTCTTTTGCTATTCACACTCGTGTTTCTGATTTATCGTAAGTCAATAACCCTCATAGGGAGCGAACGGTTGGTCCTACAAAGCTCTGTATGGTTTCATTTAATTCTAAAAATTAAATTCCATTTTAAATTTGTGAAAAGCAATACCTACTTTTAAATTGAGACTTTTAGAGCTAGAGAGTTTTGAAAATTACAACCCCTATTTTTCATCCCTAAGAATTGACTGACACTAATAAAATGATAAAAACAATATCTTTGTACTAAAAGTTTTTGAGCTAGATCGTTTTGAAAATTTCAACCTCTATTTTTCACCCCTAGTGAATGATATTAACCAAAAGCTTCGGGAACAACTAGACCCTACATGGAGCCCATGGACCCAACCAAATTGGATGTACGTAAAAATTGTCATCCGATTTTGGTTTATTATTTTCAATAATGAACCTTTGGAATGGACCAAGAAAAAATTTTTTTAACCCCCCTCAAAATTTGTTGGTTTACGTTTCAAGGTAAGTAGAATCCAAAAATCGAATAAAAATTTTGCCGTCGGTCCGCCGTACGCCGTACTTTCCTCCATTTGGGGTCTAGTTGTGCCCCGAAGCTTTTGGTTGATGTAGGTCACTTCTAAGGGTTGAAAAATAAGGTTTGATATTTTGATATAAAGGTAATGTTTTTCCATCAATTTAAGATAGCATTGAATTTTTAGAGACCATGCGGAGCCCTGTAGGACAAACTGCTCGCTCCCTACGAGAATTTAAGGATTGGACTTAGGAAAAAATCAGAAACACGAGTGTGAATCACAAAAGAGAACTAATCTCCGTTCAAATTTTAGCTGGCCGAAATGCGATCGATGTTTTTGTTCATGTTGGTTGGTGGTTGGTTAGTGGTAGACGAGTGATCTATACAGAAAAATAATAAACTTGTGTAATAATTTGCAGCGTTTTGTGTTTTATAATACGTATTTTGAAACGTAAAGCATCAAATTTTGAGGGGTTAAACTATTTTTCCCCCTGATCGATTCCAGAGATTCATAAACCAAGAAGGGCATCTTAGCCCAAACCTGGTAAATGAAAGTAACGCTTGGTGAATCGGGATACATAGCACGGCTCTTGAGTACTTGAAATACCTAGAAGGGGAAGACTAAAAGCGCTTTGCCGAGGAAATGGGGGTGCTTGAAGAGGTAACTGCTCACTTTGGAACGTGTGGTTTTTAGAAAGACCGGGACAGGCAGTTAGTGTTTGGCCGACTGTCGGGTCTTCTAACTTCTTCGCTAATGGTTGGTAATGAGGGGCGGACCATTGTAATCAAGGGTGGGACCCGTTACTCCGCCACCAGCTGTATCAGTCGGTTCGGTTCACGAATCTCCTGGATAGCGAAAGACATCGGCTACCTACAGCTATTAATACTCACTTGATGATGTAGTAATAATGAGTATTTTGATTAGAACGAATGATTTATATACCTGCGCTATAGATCGTGGCTTCAGAAGATTTGAGGCACGCAATGCCTAATTTCATTTTAAGCAAGTGAGAGCAGCTGGAACATGAAAATCCATAATATATCTTGAGTATTAATTCGATTATGTTGTGGACTGACCAAGTCCCAGAAAAGAGGTGGACGTGAAGAAAACCGGCAGCAGTCAATGTACCTTTTTTAAAGAAACACTGTCTTTTCATTTGTTACGAAATTTCTATGTCCATTGAAGAACGAAGGATAGTGCTCCACATGGTCCCATTGATTATGTACAATAAAAACTGGTCAAGTTCTAAAAAAAAATGTTCAGGAAAGTCAAACAAATAAAACACGAGAGTAAATTTTGCTTTTGGAGGAACATTTTTTTATCCTCGAGGAGTGAAAACATGCTTCCGAATATTGCGGAAGCAATATTCTTATTATTTCTTTATATGGTAAGAATAAAAATCATTTTCTGAAAATTCTTTCATCTGAAAAATTATATTCTCTTTTGAGTTTGAAAGCTGTTAGATTAGCAGCCTAGATTTAAAAGCTATTATTAAAGCTGTTAGATTTATACGTAGCCTGTGCGCTGTGTGAATGTAATTTTCCGTTTAATCACGATTTCCCAGTTCCTAATTGCCAAATTCCTTGTCCTAGATTGCGGTTGCCTAATTCCTTGTCCTAGGCTTGACCAGAATCAATGACCCGATTTGGGTGAAGTTTTCAGACACATCCTGTATGAATCCAAAAGTACTGTGTTCGCGAGCACCCTTGATTTCCCGTCTACACAACAAACTTTTCCAAAAACATCCTCACGATGTAATCGTCCGATCCTGTCCGAGTAGTTGAATCCTTCGGGATGATAGCAGCCTGTGCTCGTAATTGAAAGTTTCCTACACAACAATAATCCTCTCGTCACCCTAACAATATTGTCTTCCTATTCCGATTGAAACACTATTGTTCTAGGGGATCTGGAGAATTTGATTAATTGACGAGAATAATTAAATCTGCGCTGAATTCTACCCCTAGCGAACTATACTTTTCGTTTGAATACCTATTCCTTGGCGGGGACCAACCTAGGATTAGGGGTAATAAGTAATAGATGCAAATTGATTTAGGAAAGATAAATGCTATATTGTCCTTTAATCATAGAGGCTTGTATCTATAGATGGGAGGAAAGAAGTATCAATAGAGTTTACCAATTAGATCTTCGAATTTGAACCTGAATTTGAATTAGATCTTGAATTTGAGGGTAAGGGATATGATCTTGTATGAAAGTATGTACACGATCGATGCCTGCAGATAGACTGGGGAACAGCAACTGTTGCTCTGCCACACGATGAAATGTACGAGAGTGGTGTGGAAGGTTCCTCTATAAATAAATTTCGTTCAAGTCAAATTACTTGCCCCCACCAAGAATTAAATGCCTGCAAACATAACTTTTAGCATGGAACATGCTTTAGCCTTGAGCTAACTGGCAAAAAGTCACGTTTTTCGGAGATGGCGATGTGTCTCGAAATTTTGCAATGATTTCCACTTACAACCAAGTTGTTGCTACGGAACTTTATCTTCGTCATTCGTGTTCGTAAAGAAAAATCGTTCACCATTCATTGGCAAGCCCTAAATTTATGCATAGATTATGTACTGCCAAAACTGCTGTAATTATGGAAGAAACATAGATATACCCGTGAGTTGAAAGAACTGTTAACACCATTCGCGGTAAGAGCCATAATTAGCTGGGTTTTTATTAAAAAAATGGAATCTAAGGAACCTGAAACAAGGTTGTAATATAAGAAACATAATATTTATACTTCCATTTAAGGTGCTTGTGAGTTACGCATCACCCTATTTTTACGTCATTTACATACCAGTCTTGCACGGGTAAAGCATGTTCCATGTTTCTTGAATTTTATCAGCTCTAAGCAGTAAGCACCAACCAGTCCAGGGGGCTCGCCCAGTTGAGTTTCATTACCTAATTGTTTGATTTCTCTCAAACTTGGTTAGTGGGTTGTTGATTCTGATTGCTCTCTATCGGACTATCTACTCAACCCAGTTCAGTATACGAGGAAGCCGAGTACTACACCCATATGGGTAGGAGGAAGTTCAAAAGTCAAAAGTCATTATAAGAAACCACTAATCATTTAATGGAGTGTTGTAACATTATTCAACTCAAATTGGTTACAGTGCGGCACTTGCCCAATTCTTTCCGCCTAGCTCTGTCACGCTTTGAGGTTTCTGTCATGCAAATCCGTTCTTCCAAAGACTCCCTGGAAACTGTGTCGTAGACAAATAAGACAAGGGAAACTTGAAAGATCGAAAACAACGAAATACGGAGGAGGAGGGATAACCTCAATAAGGTTAGTGGGGCGCAACTAGACGTGGAGTGTTGCGTCAGAGTGAAAGTAAGAGCACTTCTCCGCTTGACTTCCCAATCTTCGAGACGGCGGCATGGACCTTCTGTCGTCCTGATGATTTCGCCGATATCGATTCGGTCGTCCATCGATCGGGCCGTCACTGTCAGAAGACCAATCAGAGAGCCCGTCGCAGGTCTCGGGGAAAAAAGAATGGATTTTTTGTACGACAAAATGAGGGGTGATCTTTCGAGATTCTTTGAGACCGGCAATTTCACGTGTTACTTTACTTGGGTAATCTCTAAGAGAAAGCCAAGATTTTCGTATTTACGTGCCTTTAGAAATACTCATTTAATGAAACATTTGAATCGATTACTATTAACTTAAAACTATAACTTTATAGGTATTTGTTTTAAAAAAACTTCAAATCCTGATTCCTCTAAATTTTTAGCGTTTTATGATGTTTTCACTCTGGTGCTATGCGCACTAACTTTGTTTTTTCAATCGAAAACCCCACTTTTAATTTATTGTCGTTTCTGCTAGCCGATCTTAGTCTCTTAATGCCAATCTAGTCTCTTAATTTCAGTCATTTGTCATCGTAATTTGAATACTAAGAGCTGCTGCATGGGAAGATAGCATCAACTTCTTTCACTTTTATTGACATTTTCATGTCTTTGCTTTGGCACATGAACAGAAAAATCGTCACGAAAACTAAGAAAATCTTGCTCACGCGACCAATAAATAAAATAGACTCACTGTGTTTCGTAGAGAACAATCAACTGTTTTCTTATTTTGATGCTTGGGTACATGAACTAACAACCTTACTTCACTACCTTGTTGTGTAGTGGTTGACATGAAAATGTCCCAATGTGTTGCAGACTCGTATGCAAGCATTTAAAATTTGAGTTTATGATTTCGAATCGAGTGTGAAGCGTTTAGTTCTTTCTAATAGACTTGATTGTGAAGGTGTGATTTTAAAGTTTTCAAGGATTTTCGTTGTCTTACATAATACCCAAGTGACAATAAAACAAGTGGCATTTTCTCCTGCCTAGGAATCTTGTAAAATATATATATTCACCAGAAATTATGTAGGTATGTATTAATTTTTTTTCATAATAATTAACATCATCAAAACCAACTACCCACAATACGTAAAATGCACACAGCAACTGGGAAACTGAAATATCTGAGATGGTAATGAAACTTGTCGGCTGAAATAGCAAGTCCTGCGGTCCTGCGATGGGTTTTTTATTTTATTTAGGCGCATTCAACCTTTTCTGGTAAAGGGCGCCAAGTACAAAGAGTTAACTATTATTTACATTTCATATAGAAGTAGGTATAAACGAATTTTTTCCTCCACTTTGTCAAAAATTGGTTTCAAGTTGGTTGAATCGTTTCAACAGTTTTTGCTTCCGAGTCTACCAAGGTAGCGGAAGCTTCATTTTCACTTTTCAAGGTTGTAAAAAAAGTTCTCCAAAATCGAAATTTCCACTCGCTTTTTACGTTCCAGACCTTCCTGAACCATTTTGGTTCCGTGTCTGTCTGTCTGTGTGTCTGTCATGAAATCCTTGTAACCGGCATAAGTATAGGAAGCTATTGTCAGATCTCGATGACATTTTCAGGGATTGTGCGGGTTGGCTTGTAGACGGTCCCTTATGAAAATCATCACACCCGGACTGATAATAGCCGCTGCGCATGCGCAAACGTGAATTCCTTCTAACAACCATAACTTCTCCATTTTCCATCGGATTTCGTTGTAATTTTCAGGGATTGAGATGTAAATGGTCCTTTATGGAAACCATTGCTCCCGGACAGATAGTATCTACTGCGCATGCGCAAACGTAAAATTCTTTATAACATCCATAACTTCAATATTTTCCATCCGATTTCGAAGAAATGTTCATAGATGGCCCGGGTTGACGTGTAGGCAGTCCCTAATACGGTAGTGCAATTGATGTTTTTGAGATAAACTTCTGTGTCATCATCTAAACAATCGGGTTATGGATACAAGGAAGCTATGTGCCACAGCCACATGTGTAAAGGTGTCGATAACTGATAGTACGAAACTGGGATTTCAAGCTCGTAGAGCCTCTGGAGCATAATTTCGTAGGGCCTGGGTTATGGGATGTCAAGGATTCCAGTGAAATGCTTTCGAATTATGTATATTTTTGTGTCTAATAGTAACCCTAGTACTGATATCCTATTTTGTGCGTATTTTGTATGCCTGGCGATTGGAATCGTGGAAAAGACCCAAGAACGTTTATGAAGACAAACAATGAGTCAGTGTAGATGTGAAGGACCTGAGACTTCCAGAAGAACTCCGACGCAATATTTAGAGGAACAATGGCAGGAGCCTCACATGCTGATGGGATCTGAAAATAACCAGAGAAGGTTGTCACTGAGGTGCTCAAACGTTAACGTTACTTTTGGTTATCCGGGAGGGGGGAACGGTGTGAATGGGAATGGGCCCGTTTGCGCAGGGTCCGGATGTTGATAATTGCGGCGTTTGGAGGCTTCGCGGATCAACGGGTTTCCAGAGAGGATCTCTCCCTTCCGCCGACAAAGAAGATGATACATACCTAGAACGTAGCTACAAGTTCGGAGGAGAAATGGAACTGTTTTCTCAAAAAAATAATTTATTCAAACACCGCCTTATATTGTGTCTGGTCAACAAATTGTTTCGAATTTTAGACTCTTCGAAGAACTGTATATGTACTTGTGTATTTATAGCATTTCCAAGTCAAAATAAATCCAAACGAATCTTTTTCCAAACCAAATTAAACTTTTTCAACCAAATTAAATTTTTTCTTCGTCAAATTAATCCTTCTGCAAAAATTAGCCCAGTGAAATTTTTTGCGAATTGCAGGCGTTGTAGAAAAACGTAAGAAGTTTTTTGTTTTAGGTAGAATGTGAAGAATTTACGATTCTTCTGTCCGATATTTTCGGAGGCTCTAATAAGTATTCCTTCCTAATGCCATACCTCTCTAATCTTCGCTACCTACTGCTTTTTCCTTGAAAATTAACACGAATTGTAATTGAATTTCAAAGATTAAGATCTGATGATATATTCACTTCGTGAGATTAGGTACTTTACGGGAATATACCATTATGTTGTGTAAAAGGATTAATTTGATTTGGAAAAAGTTCATTTTAGTTCAATTTAGTTGTACTTCATGAAACATTTTGGAATACCATCTGCTACAACATGGATGCATAGAATTTCTGTTGATTCGAAAATTATTGCCCTGATCAGAGCACTGATCAATTTGCTGGTTTTCCAACATTAGGAACAGTAAAACGAATGTAAATTTTTTTCAGTTATGAAAGTGTTTCAGAATATTTTGCTATCCTTTCAAGGTTTCCCTGCTTATTGGATTGCTATTTAATTGTGCAGCAACTGTTCGGGAACCAATATCCAACTACCCTCTATTTGTCATGTTATTCTACGTGAGGAAGCGAAACCCACCCAACTTGGTGAAAGTTTTTATTATCATTATTTTTCTAAACTCCCCTCATAGACAAAAGGTCTATCTGACGGAGGGGGCACGCCATAAAAAAAGAAATAAATAAATCAAATATTAGTGGGAAGGACGCCCAGGAATCACCCGACGCCGGCCCTTGGGATGAGGGAAGATGAGGAAGGTTGTGGTGGGAGAGAGGGATGAGGGGAAGTGCCTCTATAAAATGACCACCAGTTTTATGTACCGTGGCAACTACCTTCCTACTAATCAAACGGTGATGAAATCAATAAGCAATAAATTATCATCATGGGCCCCAACCAACATCAACCTACAACCAACCATCATTATCAAGCCCCAAACCACCCTCCAAATTTGAGCAAAAAGGGGCTATTAAATCGCAAGAAATTTATATTTGCGGAAAATCACGTTTATGCTTATCCAGACGTTACTATCTGTTCGATGGAGATTAAATTTGTAGGGAACGATCTACATGCTATCCTGCATTCCGAACATTTCATCATCATTGGACCATTATTTCGAAACGATATGAATCGAATATGGATCGAATTTGTTCAAAAATCTCGCCAAACCTATTAAACATTATTGATGTCGGACCCACTTTTTTCTAACCTGCTATACGAATACAAAGCTTCACAGATAATAGGGAAGACATTTTTTTTCTTCAGCAGTTTTTATTATTAACAAGTTTGAAACGAGAATGTTAACAATATTTTAGCTTCTAGATAACATGGGGAAGAAAAATGTTACCCAGGAACTCGGATTCATAACAATTCCGACTTCAGGTTGTTCTGAAAAACGTCTCAATGGTAACTACTCACATATTGCTTGAGAATTCAGTACAAATTCAGCGGTTTGGGACAAATCCTGCTGATTACAATAATAGTCGATCAAATCCGCGGTCTCTGGAAAACCATGGTTTTACTAGTTTCTTCAACTCAAACCGCGATTTTTCGGCTCACTGGATATAGCTACCAATACCTTACACGTGGTAGGTCAGCTGCTTGACCACATGAAAGGTTTCCTAACCCGATTTTACCACAAATATCTTCATGATGAATTTTTCCTCTTCAATTTGGTACATTTTTTCTGGGTCCATCATATCCATAGAGATAATTACCCCGTTTCATTTCTGTGTAATTAATAGTTGTAGAATACTTGTTGGTTACCGTAAAAACTTGCTGTAAAGAAACTACTGTTTTCATGATTTTCCGCGACCTCAAAACCCATCTTTGAAAAACTAGTGCAGGTTGACGGATCTATCAAAATCATTAGAAAAGCACTCAACTTCAACGGGATAGCAAGGCAAGTAGGTACCTAATTTCTCCGAGTGGTGGGAACACTCTCAGCAATTAAATTTTTAGAACTGCTCATCCAGCCTGGCCGTCCCCATTACACCTGGAATTCGAAGCCAACTGTCATCATCACTAACTATTAAGATTTATCGAAGAAAAATCGCTGATATTCAAAAACCCGTTATGCCCTACTTTTCATGGTTACCTAAACTACCCATTAAATTATAATTGTGAAGTGGATTGATATTATCTATTCAAAGTTCCCATCGCAATCAGAATATTACGACAGCATCTTTTGTAGGTGATTCAATTTCCAAGTATTAGACAGTACTTGAATTTTTTTCATTCGTCTGGTTTGTAGTTGCATTTCTCAAAGGTGTATTAATTAAAATATTAATGAAATATTCTTAACCACTCGAGTAAGGAGTAGAAGTGCCTGTAATGTTGATACTACGCAGTAGGTAGTTGTTCCTGCCAGAAATTACCTTGGATCAAATTTTAGAAACACGAAGGCAAATCGCGTTTTCACTTGTAGGAGGATGAAAAAATAGGTTCCATATTAGATAATAATTCTCTATTTAGGTATTTAGCAAAGGATAATTATACAGGACTTACCCTAGGACTTACGAACAATACTTCAGGAATCAATTTTACAACTAATTTGCAACAACTTTTCCAGGTTGATTGAGGAATTACTCTGAGCACTTTTTTACCCCGTTCAAAATGCAATTTGTTTTCACTTTAAAGTTTTTATTTTATCTTTTTCATTAATAAACTTTTGGAATCGATGTATTGTTCATTGGTCCAGGGACCCCCTGTATACCAACTAATTCTGTGTGTTCAATTTATCCTGTTATATATGTCCACCCAACTTGGCAGACTTTTATTTTTAGTTGCGCTGTACTCAAATTGCGATATGATAATTAATGCATTATATAATTCTTTCCTCATTTTTGTTGCAGTTCAACATAAAGTCAAATGCTACGATGACTCGATGGTGGCAGAACTTCGGCGAACGGATGATGTGAGCGCTATCTACCTCGAAGGTTTCAAATATTTTCCCGGTAGGTACAGAACAATAAAATTCTACTCACGGATTCCAGTCTAGTCTGGTAACTGTGATTTCTCCGTTGTTGTCATCTAATCTAAATTAATCTTTATTTATCGTTACAATGTGGGTGGGCGCAAATTGATGAGCTAGTTTTGGAGTAGAACATGGGCTACAGGTAGTTGAAGCTGCTGGACATTTTTATTTAGTGAATTTCTAGAATGATATAAGAAAATCCTAGTATCTCTAGGCTTTAGTAGATATAGTACAACCACTTCCTTCAAAATTAACGAGGCTTTCTGTGTTGTCAATCGTCAGTTTATTGTTACGATCATTGTTCGAGTCTCCCTGTGTAATCAATCACCGACTCCGATTACCCACGCGAACGAATCTTGTGCGTGTTTGAAACAGGATGCAGGTCCTTGCAACGCACGGGTAACCGGCTAGTTAACATATCGAGGGCGTCAGAGCAACACCCCACAACGTCATTTTGACAACTTTTCAGGAGAGCCAAAAAACCACTTCCCAATGATTTGCTGGTCTCAATTTCACGCAATATAACTATACTTGAGCTCTCTAGATTCAGAATACCTTTCTCCATGGACTTACGAGAGAATATTAAGAAAAAACCTTGATTTTCTAAAAAATGAGACGTTATGGGGTATTGACCGTCAGAGCTGTGACAATACGGGGTGTTGCTCAATTGAAATTTTGCAGAATTTAATTTACTGAAATATATCAGAATGTCCGTAAGGACTGTTCTTGCTGCAAAAATATTAAATTCTTTTATTTTTTTAGTTACAATGATTACCAAGGAATGAGCAGGGACAGTTTTAAGGGTATTCAGGCATTCCCAGACCAGCTTCGAGGTTATAGTGTATGAAGCAATGGCCTTCAGGGCAGCCTGACTGTCTGACAAAATGTACACTTTGGTTCTGTTGACATGCTTGTCCAGCATTTCTTCAGCGCACAGTTGAATTGCATGGACCTCTGCCTGAAAGATTGTGGCATTCGTCCCGAGAGACTTTATAAGGCTGGCCGAAGGGCCTTTAATGCCTATGCCAGATCTTCCACACATGACTGATCCATCTGTATACCACACAAGAGAGCCCGGTGCAAGGTTGGGCACCCCCTTTTTCCAGTGGTCTATATCATTAATGACCACCTTGAAAGGTATTTCAAAGTTTTGTTTTTCTATCATAAGATCAGAGACTGTCAGAGCCATTCCACCTTCATATTTCTCAAGAATTTTGTGGTGGTTGGCCCTGGATCCCAGTCTTATGTATCCCAGCCGTAGCAGCCCCTAGGAAGGCAACTGAAATATTTCAGAATGTCCGTAAGGACTGTAACAGTCTTAGCTGTTAGAACAGTTCTTGCTGCAGAAATATCAAATTCTTTTATTTTTTTAGTTACAGTGATTACCAAGGAGTACTTAGGATAACATTTAAAAGAAGACACATTTTCCACGTAAATAAATGAAAATCTTTATTTTAACCACACGTTGGAGGGGTGATCCCTCTTTTTCCTTTTGATTCGTCCTTCCATAGAAAAAGATCTATTGATAAACACAATATAGTTAAATTTAACAGGAACAACTAACAGTTAGATTTAACAACAACTCTTGAACAGTCTTCAATAAATTCAACAATTCATCTTCCGATAAGTACCATCTCGTCCAAACCACTGCACTCATCCTAATTCTCTTCATCTTCCGAACTAGGGAAGTATTCACTTGATGAGTCAACTATATCCATCTCGTTCTTTTCTGAGAAAGCAGAGAAGAATCCATAGTTGTTAGTCTGAGCCTCCCACTAAAATGATAAAATAATGTAACATGCTTCTGCCATTTACTTTCAACTTCATTAGTATAGGTAAGTAACCAGACAATTATTTCAGCCATCAAGTTCCTTGGCTAAGTTAAGAAAAGGTCTGCCAAATGGGTGTGGCACATAGCTTCCTTCTATCCATTACACAATTTATAGATTTAAGAAAGATTTTACAGTAAGATATGGATGAATGTATAGGTTGAACAACAATTTGTTGTGGTTGATTCCAAAGGTTCATTTTTGAAAATAATTAACCAAAACTTGTTTTGGAAACGAAAATTTTGTTAAATAATTATTGTTGGTGCGTTCTTATGGGTAGAGGTTAGGTATCTACCCACCAGGTTTTGGTTCAGAAACACAGGAATAACTCACTAAGTCTGATGAATATTCAAAACCAAGCAGGATTGTTATTCCTGAATGCAAAATAAGCATGCAATAATTTTCAATAAAAACCAAAGTCTCTCTCTGTCACAAAGTCTCTCTGTGTCAAGTTTTTCAGTAACCTTATCTCTAAAACAATACCCCAAAACGTCATAAGCTAGTTGTGTCAACTCCCCACTTTGTCATAGGGCTTTATTTTATCAAGAAATCATCGCAAAAATGGACCGATTTTAATAACCAAGTTGATAAATATTGAAAGAAACTATCCAAGTTCTCTTGGAAACAACAAGAAAGCCATTAGTCATGCGAAAAATGAAGAAAACTTACCTTAAATATCAGCCGTGTGACGCGGTTGTCAATCCTCACAAAAACACCTGACTGAACTGACGTTGTGGGGTATTACTGACGTCTTGACGTTATGGGGTATTCACTTGGGAGCGATTTACGCGTTACCTACCGATTTTTGAATTAAACTACTTAGTGCGATCGGTAGCCACGAGATAGCCACGTCCAATGGTGTATCTAACTCATTTTCGCAAAAATTGACGATGTGGGGTGTTGCTCTGACGCCCTCGATATAAACTCCAATGTATATTTGTGGTTTTGTTTGTTGGTTATGTATAATAGATGGAGTGATGAAGGAAGACGGACGATCTTTACAGGAGAGTAATAAACCGCTGTGTAATCATTTGTTGCGTTTTCCGAGTTCTATCATGAAAATGTGTTCTTTTTTGTTCTTTAAAGATTATTTGTACGAAAGGACGGCTGTCGAAGCTCAGTAAACCAACTTTCTCTCACCCTTTCAACTCTCTTGTTTTGTGGTCTTAATTTAGAGAAGAGAATTTTCAAATTAATTCTGTTTACTCGTTAATGTTGTTCCTCTTGGAGATTTGAAAGAAAGTATGAAATTAAAGTGAAATGAAGGAAGAGATTGAGTGTTAAGACCATCAAAATTTAATAGAAACGTAATTTTCATTCTGTTTTTCTGTTGGTCTTTCAGATGGTTTTTCTCTCTGAGATAGTGCAGTCATCTATTTTATCGTCATTAGCAGGTTTTGCTTCCGAGTCTACCAAGGTAGCGGAAGCTTTGTTTTCACTTTTCAAGGACGGAAAAAAAAAGTTCTCCAAAATCAAAATTTTCACTCGCGTTTTGCGTTTTAGACCTTTCTGAACAATTTTGGTTCCGTGTCTGTGTGTCCGTGTGTCTGTGTGTCTGTATGTCTGTGTGTCTGTCCGTCTGTCATGAATTCCTTGTAACGCGCATAACTATACGAAGTTATTGTCCGATTTCGATGAAATTTTCAGAGATTGTGCGGGTTGGTGTGTAGACGGTCCCCTATGAAAATCATCATCCTCGAACTGATAGAAGCGACTGCGCATGCGCAAACGTGAATTCTTTGTAACGGCCATAACTTCTACATTCTCCATCCGATTTCAATGAAATTCTCAGGAATGTTACAGATTAGTATTTAGATGGTCCCCTATGAAAATCATCACCTTCGGACTGAAAGTAGCCACTGCGCATGCGCAAACGTGAATTTCCTTGTAACGGCCATAACTTCTACATTCTCCATCCGATTTCAATGAAATTTTCAGAAATGTTACACATTAGTATTTAGATGGTCCCCTATGAAAATCATCACCTTCGGACTGATAATAGCCACTGCGCATGCGCAAACGTGAATTTCCTTGTAACGGCCATAACTTCTACATTCTCCATCCGATTTCAATGAAATTCTCAGGAATGTTACAGATTAGTATTTAGATGGTCCCCCATGAAAATCATCACCTTCGGACTGATAGTAGCCACTGCGCATGCGCAAACGTAAAATCCTTGGAACAGCCATAACATTTCTAGGATTGTCCAGATTAGCGTGTAGATGGTCCCCTATGAGGGTAGTGAAAGGTACTTAGAGATTAGTGTTTTCAGATTAACTACTATGCAACTGATAATCTATATAATCGGGTTATGGGTACGAAGAAGCTATGTGCCACACCCACTTGGCAGACGTTTTTATAGTTGTATTTGTAAGCAGTCCAGGAGATGAAAACACCAAGCGAAGTTTCTTCAAAATTCGCGCTGATTTCGAATGTCTTGAGCATGTGTGCCACACAAAGACCTAGCCGTAAAATATTCACGATTCTGTAGTATTCTTGTTAGTGCATACCTATCTATTAACCCGAATTGGACCATGGTATCACTAGTGTCACAAAAAACATCTCAGGAACTCCACAGATGTCCCTAAGTGTCACCGGAGTAACCAAAATTAAATAGCAATTTAAAATTTAATGGACAGAAGAATTTATCGTGGGCTATTGGAAGTCTCAAAATAGGGTTATTACAAAATTTCCAAGGAAATCAATGAACAAATTTTCAAAATTTGTCATAATATAATTTTAACCTTGAAAAGGTTTTAGCGATGGGACCCCCCGCCGAAAAACGACAGGAAAAATCGACAGTAAAAAGCGACAGTAAAAATCGACAGTAAAAAGCGACAGGAAAAAGCGACAGGAAAGTAGCGCTATGATTTATCATATGCTTGACGACAAATATGCTTGACAACCTGATGTTATTATGAATAAGGAGGTATCTTAAATATTACAGTGGAAGAAAGATAAAGAGGGAGAGGGAGCAAAAACCTTTTCAAGGTATGTCACATTTTAGCCATTAGGCTCTAAGCGGAAATCATCCGGGGGTGCAGGGGGCGAAGTTTTTGATTTCTAATAACCTCAAATAAATGGTTCAACAAATTCAGCTCTATCCATTAATTTTTAAATTGCAACTTAAACTAGTTGATCTGTTGACACCTAAGGTACAGTTGTGGAATTCCCATTTTCGGTTAGGTTACACTAGTGACACCCTGGTCCAATTAGAGTTAATTTTGGTTTATTATTTTCAATAATGAACCATTGGAATTGAGCAAGAAATAAATTTAACCCCCTTTAAAATTGATGTTTTACGTTTCAAGGTGCGTACCTAGAATACGAAAATCGAATAAAAAATTTTCCGTCCGTACGCCGTACACGGCACTTTTTTTAGCAACCATGGAACGATTTGGTTGAAATTTGGTTTGTGGGCTCCATTTGGAAGCTTTTGGTTGATGTCAGTCACTTATAAGGGGGTCTCAGTCGGTTGCCGTTCGTTCCTCGTTCCGGGTCAGTATTTCACGAAATTGAATACACAAAAACCTAAATTACGTTGTACCTAAATTTGAAATTTTAAAGAATTTTAAAAATTCATTAGTGCACGGCCCTTGGGAATTGAAAAACTGAAATATTGCCGCCGGAATCATCAAAATCGAACAATAATTGCCAAAGAAAAATGGGAAAAACTACTGAATAAACGGTTTTCCCATATTTCTCTAGCAATTATTGTTCGATTTTGATGATTCCAGCGGCAATATTTCAGTTTTTCAATTCCCTAGGGCTGTGCACTAATAAATTTCAAATTCTTTTAAATTTCAAATTTGTATACAACTTTTCAAAGTTTTTGCGCCTTCAATTTCGTGAAATACTGACCCTGAACGAACGGCGACCGACTAAGACCCCCTCAAGGGGTGAAAACTAAGAGTTGAATTTTCTTTTTGCTCTAGTTCGAAAACTCTCGAAATGAAGGTGTTGTTTTTTCACCAATTTGAATTTTTTAAAATTTTAGAGACCATTGGGAGCTCTGTAGGACAAACCGTTTGCTCCCTATGAGAACTTAAGGGTCGGACTTATGATGAATCGGAATCGCGAGTGTGAATCATCAGAGAGGTCTAATCTCCGTTAAAATTTCACCTAACCAAAGTGCGATCGCTGTTCGTTTCTTCGAGTTGTATTTAGTTTTGCTACCAGTAATCAAATTTCCATATGAAGGAACCACATCTCCCTATTTTTCGAATCGAGTGTGAAGCTTTTAATTCTTCCAAATAAACTTGTTTATGAAGATGTGAAGTATGTAGTAGGTAGGTTAAAAAAATAGTGGGAATGGATAAGCAGTGATCTTTCCAGAAGAATGATCCATGCAGAAAAATAATTAACCTTTTTGAAATAATTTGCAGCGTTTGTTATTAGCTATTGGTTATATTTTTCAGATCCAGCGTGCAAACCAGTTCTAGTCGAGCATAAAGCAGTTTTCAAACTCTCCTTAGACGATGTATTTCAATGTGGTGTCACGCGAATAGTCAACAAGGCAACGGTAAGGGTTTTTCACGCTCTTTCATTCTTAACCAGCCAAGTATGTACGCAACATTTTGACCAAAGAAGAATAAGTTCGAATAATGTTACCCTCACACAAATATCCAGGATAACGTTACACAGGAATGTGTTAGATTATAAAACGTTACAATCCAAATTGGACAACATTAAATAAGTTAGTTAATTTATTTTTCATACCCTCATCATTCAAGATTTTCATGGTTGGTTAATGAAAATTATTTTTCAACACATGAATAAATTTCATCTCATTTCTAACAATATGTTTTGCTGAGAGGATGATCACACTGTAGGGGTATTAGGGCGGTATTCATAGTCCTCACTCAAATCCGAGTCAGCCCCCAAGTGTGGCGGTACAAGTGGAGTCTACCCCTTGCGCAATTCATGGACGTGAACTTGAGTGTCCCCTAGAGAGTCACTTCCGACTCAAGTGAGGGGGTCACTCAAGTCCGCGCCCATGGTACTATTCATAATCCAAACTTGACCACAAGTCGAGTTGGAACTTCACTTGAAAAGGCCGAAATCTCAAGTGAGCTCCTGAGGTCCCTCAAGTGCGAATTTGACTTGGGGATTTCACTGCTGGTATTGGAAAATCGAATGAAATACAATGAAACTATAACATTTTAAAGTACTTCAATAAACCTAAATGATTGCAATAGCTTGAAATAATGCAAAATACAATATTTTAAACAAAATCGATGTTTCGATGACATCAAAAACTTCGTTGTTTTGTTTACAAAATGATTTCGAGAATTCGTCGTTCATAATTTCCAAAGTGTTCTTGATTTTCATTCAATTGCAGCAATGAAAAAAAAAAAAATTGTATAGTGATTTTGGTAATTATGATGAGTAGGACGACGAGTTTGACTAGTTTTGAGAAGTATTTTAAACTAGAAGTTATCGGGAGGACATGCGCTTTTCAGCTGTGGCGATCTCGGGGTTATTTCGAGCTGTAAACTTTATTTCTGGTAGTCATTTTGGTTCTATCATGTCCTTTTAGTTTTATTTGTGGATTTAATTTCAAACGTCTAAATCACACCTACAGCATTAGTTCATGTATCCTCCGAAGGTCGAGTGAAGTGCGAATTTCTCTCCAACGATTTCGCAAACTTCAAGGGTATACGGCGTACAAATTTAAGTTCCTACAAATAACTCCTTGTATATAATATTCCGTACCTTCTGTAATCCACCATCAGCTCTTCTGATTCTCGCAACTACAAACAGGGCCGAGGAAATCGATAGAATTTGGTGGCCGGATCGTAATAATGCGGAGTACCCGTAGTGTACCGATAGGTACACTAAATCACATTGGGGGTTCGCGAATTATACCTTTTTTTCCACAGTTCTAAGGATAAAATAAGACAAGTCAGGCAATATACACGCGGAAATCAGCAAGGCCAGTACTATAGGTAAGAAGTCACTAATTAACCTCAAAATCAAAATCAAAGTAGTTTCTTTAGGTTGAGCCGTTTGGGTGTAATCGGTTGCGGATAAATGAAGAGAATTTCATATGGCAATTATATTGTAGTACATTTTGTCTATTGGAATTCTATTGGTTTTCCTTTCTTCGAATCTCTTCCTCCTTCTCCGCAGATATCAATATCAGAAAATCTATAGGTTCACTCTTTGGAAATCCAAAATGCATTTCTCTGTCGTTTACACCAACAAAAGGACTGAACGGCTAACGGGCCTAAACCATTTTCTCCCGCTCATTGTTGTCGGGTTTTCTTCTATTCTATTCGCATTCTTTTTGTTGTTTGTTCAGGATGTCAAGACTTTTTACCACCGCATTGTGATTGAGAAGGACAATGAAGGAAAGGAACTCATTCAAATCAAGTGCACGCAAGGTGGGAATCACACGCTCGTCAAAAGGAACGTCTTGCCAGCTGGTTTCCAGGAGCCTATGTACGTTTTCTTTAATAGATTTTTACTCACTTTGCTCTTCAAGCCTCTTAAACTTAAGCTAAGTTTGAAAGCAAACACTATCGTTCAAGGTTTCTTTCTCAAGTGATTTTATTCGAAACGAAAATCAACTAAAAACATGATGTTGTTTCAAGGGGACAACAATAATGTCTTGAAGAACTTCAACATTCTTTGCTTCTTGCTATGAGTTATTTTATGATTGAAAAATAGCTGTTGGTCACTTAGTGGTTCATACAGTATCAGTGTACCTCCTATCTCCAAACATCAATTTCATTTAGTAAAAATAGGAGTATGTACGATTGCTACTTCCAAAAAGTTAGGTACAACTCTCAGTTGTACATGTTTCCTCATAAAGCGATTCGTGATGGCTAAGCATGATACAAATTAATAATAATACCTACTATTATTTACTTGATACAAATGATAATAGTACCTACTAACGTTTTCATTGTTCTATTTCTTCATGATAGCTCAACATTTTACTGATATTAGAAGTATTTTTGTGTTTCCCCCACTAAGGTAGGTTTGATTTTGGTTTATTGTTCATTTTAATTTATTATTTTCTGTAAGACACAAAGCCAATCAAGTTGTATTAAGCTAATTTGGTTTATTATTCATTTGTTATTATTCTTCTGAATGTCCATTAGCGGAGTGAAAAAAAAGAATATTTATATATTGATAGTTACATAATTTATATATTTTTTTTGATATACAGGGTGTCGCACGAGTTATCCCCCTGCTAAAATCTTCCAGATAGTAGTAGCAATAAGTTTTTTTTTAAATCTTCATGATTTTTCCCAAGGATGTATGACCACGGTGCGGATTGCGCAAGTGCGTAATCGTGCGCAACGC
The DNA here is from genome assembly GCA_009739505.2 of Apolygus lucorum. Classification (NCBI taxonomy): domain Eukaryota; kingdom Metazoa; phylum Arthropoda; class Insecta; order Hemiptera; family Miridae; genus Apolygus; species Apolygus lucorum. The sequence goes on along the minus strand of CM019168.2, from coordinate 45,170,296 downwards.
ACACCTCCAACTTTGTTATCTCAAATTGACACTCCTATTTTTTATTGCAGATTCGGATTCTACTCAAAATTTCATGAATTTAAACCCCTCAACCAGTTTTTTTGGTAGCGCACAACCCGTCCAGTGAGCGCACAACACGCGCAACCCCTGGATTGTGCCAAAATTGAGATGAAGGTAGACCCCAAGTGTGATACATGTTTTTTCATTAATTTTCGACGCTGAATCACATGGTGGTTTTTTAATTTTGCAATTTTAATTAGTTCAGGTGGCTAACTCTACCCCTAAATTACTACTTAACTAATTATAATTGCGTCGTAACTCATAAGGATGGAAAAAGAGCGATTTTCAAGTTAAGATCACCTACTTTTCGGCCGCCGTTTCGAAAAATTCCAGTGAAATCCAAAAATACATACCACCACGTGATTCAGCGTCGAAAATTAATGAAAAAACATGTATCACACTTGGGGTCTACCTTCATCTCAACTTTTGCGCGCTCACTGGACGGGTTGTGCGCAACCAAAAAAATTGGTTGAGGGGTCTAAAACTCATGAAATTTTGAGTAGAATCCAAATTTTCAATAAAAAATAGGGGTTCCAATTTGAGATAACAAAGTTGGTATGCGTTGCGCACGATTACGCACTCCGCACCGTGGTCATATTGAGATCCTTGGGAAAAATTATGAAGATTAAAAATAAAAAATTGTTTAACCACTATCTGGACGATTTTAGCAGGGGGGAGGGACAACTCGTGCGACACCCTGTTTAATACGAGTATGTATATTGATTTGATAATTTCCTCACAAAATCTCTAAAAACGGTTTTTGACTAAGTAGTACATGTTATTGAAATATGACCCTTAGGAGTTAACATAAAATCCGGCCAACTTAGCCTTTGAAAATTGAAAAAATGTTGACACTATTTCGCGGTATTCAGCAAGAAAAATGTTGCAGGTGTATTTTGTAATCGAATTTAGCAATTTTTTTTCAAAAACCTCAATTCCAAAATTCTTGAAGCCATTGTCTAGGTAGCTCAGTTTTTTCAGAAATTTTGCTTTTAATGAACATGTATTCTGAACATCATTTGAGCAGAGAACTGGACATCACCCAGACGGTGACGAAAGAAGCGCCTCAGCCCAAACTCCAGGTCGGCGTGCGGCAGGCGGGCGAGCTCGTCTCCGGTGAACTGAACGTGAACCCCGGAACGCCACTCCAGATGGAGATCTTCTTGGACAAAGAGTCAGCTCCCATCTACGGGCTTCTCGTCAGCTACATGGAAGTCAGTGATACCAAGAAACAGGAGGAAACTATCATATTTAACGGGTAAGCATACATTATGACATCCAAATTGGGGCTATACAATGTCAATATCAACGGGTTTACACCTTATAAAAATCTCAAACATCAATAAATTATATTCATCTAATATGGATGAATATGCAGGGTTAGAAATGAAAATTATATTAGGCACTTGCATGAAAATTCATGTCGATTGACTGCAAAATTGGGGAAAAAAAACTCCTCATTCTCGTAAAAAGGGATACTATATTTAGGAGAAAAGTCTTTCAGTTTAGACCTCAGCATTCTTATTATCAGCTTCAATCTAAGCGGTAGAGCATAAACATACTGGAAATATTACTCTACTTCGGCGGTGTTGGGACGTCGTTGTTTGGAAGTGGACTTTGAACTGACTTCTGTGGGGGTCGTGGGTTCAAGGCTCATCGACAGTAACGTGCGTTATTCGGCGGCTGGGGCTCTCATCGCCCCCGTCGTCCACACCCAGGGCGGCGAGGCAATGGGAAGCCATGAGCGGATTCATCAGAACGAATTCCGATCTTCCCTTTGGATAACAGCTGATGAGGTCCGCAACTCCAGGAATGGCAGTCGAAAATCCAACCTGGAATGGTTGTTTACTTTACTTACTTACTTTACTATTACTCTACTAGGATAGAGTGAGTCTGAGCAGGTCTGAAGCTAGGTTGTCTCTGAATCTGGTGGTGGCGGTACTTCGGTGGTCCAACGCTAAAAAGAAGCTTCGGTCGGGTCGGATCCGGCCTACTTCATCTTTCTGCCAATTTGTTCCTCAGTCTACCAAGGAGATGCATTCAAAATATTTAAAAAATGTCATCAAATGTCAAAATTTCCATTCGTTTCATCTCTGATGAAATTTTCAGAGATTTTGCGGGTTGGCGTGTAGCTGGTTACCTTTGAGGGTGTTGCTAGGCTGAGGTTGAGAGTGAAGTTTTATTATTAATAAAAATAATGAAAATAAAATAATAATTATTGATCATCTACGTACATAATTGGGTTAAGGATCGAGGAAGCTATGTGCCACACCCTTTTGGCACACTTTTCTTCTTAAGGTCATATGGCTTTGAAAACTGGAAAAATAAATTTTACAACAAATATCGTAGAAAAAGGGTACATTACTACTTCGGTCGGGTCGCATCCGACCCCAAAGCAGGAGGCCTCCCAGGAAAACTGATGAATGAAGTAAAAGTTCACTTCCCCAAGGGTTGCGGCTGCAGTGACAACTTCCGAAAACTGCTTGAAAGGATTTCAACAATGTCGGGAGGGGGGGCTCCAAACTTATATCTCCTCAGGGTCGGATCCGACCAGCATCGAAGTACCTACCGCAGGGTTAAAGGTCCAGGAAGAGATTATAGGTAGACCTTTTAAAAGCAAATCGCACTGCGAGTTTACAAGGGGCGTTTTACAAAAAGCGCCCCTTGTACCTCATTTTTTGAAATTACACTGTCGGAACCACAAAACCAAGATCTAAAAGTTGGTACTACTGGCTTTTCGATACCTCCATCCGTTACCGAAAGAGAGCACTATAAGCCCTTATGGAATTTAGAGAAACAAAGGAAAAAGTTCATAACCAAGGGGCGCTTGTGTTGAATCATCAAAAATTAACTTCCCTCGACCGGGGATCGATCTCCTATCGCCCAACTAAACTATATTTACACTTCTGAGTCGGAGCTCGTTACCACTGAGCTAAGGAAGCGAATGGACAGAAATGCGAAGAGGTCGCTGATCACAACATCTCCCCCCCCCCCCCCCATTAGGAAATCTTAGGTACTCCGTTACCTAGTCAGGGAGGTGAGGGCAGCTTTGGCCGGCGTTTTCCAACCCAGTGAGAACGCGCTATTTTTGACTGGCTTCGGAGTTTTTGTTATTGTTCCTTATTGACGGGGCGGGGGATCTGCTGACCTCAACGTTTGTCCAAATAGGCGGTGGCTCGACTCGTGTCTTGGGAGGAAGTTGTTTTGATGACCTAATCTTAATGAATTAATGTTTCTCTGAAAAATGCTAAGGAGACAATTCGTGACCTACTGACTGCGCCACAATGTTGAATCATCAAAAATTAACTTCCCTCGACCGGGGATCGATCTCCTATCGTCCAACTAAACTATATTTACACTTCTGAGTTGGAGCTCGTTACCACTGAGCTAAGGAAGCGAATGGACAGAAATGCGAAGAGGTCGCTGATCACAACACTTGATGAGACCTTCAGTTGGTCGGTAGGAACATGTCGTGTTCGGATAGGAGGCGAATTGGCGTTTTACAAAAAGCGCCCCTTGTGCCCTGAATTTCCTGTGAAACGCCTTCTTCTCAATAAAAAATATACAACTTTTTTCTCAAAGGGTCTAATGTGAATGGGCTCAACTTGATAAAGCGAGAACACCCAAGAGGCGCTTTTACAAATTCCAACGTTTTTTTTGGTGATTTTACATCTTTCTCCCTATATTATTGGTTGGATCCGATTCAGTTCTTAGTTCCTTCAATAATACACTAAATTCTCAACAGAATGCGAAAAAAATTAAAAATCTAGCTAAAATAGAAGTGACACAATTAAGTTGGGAAAAAAGTAAAATCTTCAAGCGTGTTTTACTCGTAATTTTAAAACTTTGATAAGCGCCCCTTGTACCCAAAAGCGCCTCTTGAGAACTCGCAGTGCGAAATGATCAGCATGTTATGAGAAAATATTGAAAATACGGGTTTTTGTCTTCAATCAAATGGAAAACAGCGAGAAAAACATTCTCACCAAAACACCAAATGTTCTGCCCTCGTCGAGTTGATTACGGAATGACATCATCGCTTTTCTATTTGCAGGTGTTCTGTGGATCCTTACCTGTTCGAGAACTTCAACACCGTGGATGGAGATTTCCTAGCTGCCAAATTCCGCGCTTTCAAATTCCCCGATTCAACTTACGTCCAGTTCAAAGGAACAGTCAACGTTTGTTTGGACAAATGTCGTGGTGTACGTATTTCTTACATGAAGTTATTTTCTACCAATGCTTGTCATTTCTAGAGCTCAAGTTCGAAACGTAATTGGTCTGAGGAGGAGGATTTATTACCTTATTTGTTATATTTTAACTTTTCTTATTTTTTGGTTTATTGTTTTCAATAATGAACCTGTTTTGATACTTTACAAAAGGCTATTGGCATCTACAAGGTTGGTGAAGGAATGGTTAAAATATTTCACCAGTACCTACCTATAACGTGTTTGAATATAAGACATCTTTCGGCACAATGCAATTTACGAATAGATAGAAATGAAACCTTTTGAAAATTGTTTTGCAATCAGGTTGAATGCAGTAACGGACAAGTTGGTTTCGGGAGGAAGAGACGAGCGATCCCGATGATGCCCGCAGATCCCAACAAGGTTTTCGAAGTATCCATCAGCTCTTACATCAAGGTGGACTACAAGGGCGACCGCGACAGCATTCTTGAGAAAGGTGTGAGCTTAATCCACTTAACAATATTTACAAATTGTCTGCCAAATTGGGTGGGCAGTACGGTAGGTGGGGGAAGTTCCTGCACCTTTCGTGATAAGGCGTAATAAAACATCGAATACCTCCGTGGTACTTTTCTAGTGGTGAGGGTTAGTCAAGGATCGTTACCAAGGTATGAGAGAAAAAAAAACTTTATTGAAAATTGTAGAAGGAATGAAGGTGGACAAGGACTCCAGTAGTTGTCGAAACGTAATGGATTTGCCGAAAGTTCAAAATGAGTTGCCAAAAGTTCAAATTGGTATGCCAAAAGTTTGCCAAAAATTGATTGATTTATGCCAAAGGGTTTTTTTGCGAGCGTGCGAGCAAGCGAGCGTAAATGTGTGAGGAGTTAGTCTTGTGGGAGCCAAATTGCTGCTCCTTCCTCCATTCCGAGTCCTCGGACTTGTTTCCTTGGGCCTCTTAGCCTCATGGAAACCGCTCGATGGACGGAGAATTGAGTTTTCACTCGTGTCCACATCATCACTTGAGCGTAGGATTTGGACCATTTTTTGGCAGGGCGTAGGGAGGCATTCTTGAGAAAAGCGTCATACTCTTTATGCAATGCTCCATCGCATGAAATTACGAGTGGAGTGAAAGACCCTCTCAGATCTTCGGCTATTCTGTCGTATTTTGCATGCTTGGCTTGGGCAGCATGGCGAGAGATGGTTGGCCAGTCCATGGAAGTGTAAGAGACTGCGTCTCTCACAGTCCCACACACCATGAACCTTCATGTCTGCCACCAGGCGGGGGCTGCCATCAGCACTTTCACGAAGAACTGGTTCTGTGACAACACCGTCTCATGGGAGGCTTGCTATTTTGGCACATTCGTCCCGAACCAGGTCATGTCGCTGTTTGATCAGGCCGCCCTTCATACAATTGAGGGCGTGGTTCATGTCCACGGGACTCCCGCATTCGTCGCACCATACTGGCAACCCTCTTGGTTCTCAACTGTACCGAATGGCTAGTGCGTCACGGAATTGGGAAGACGACAAGTCGAAGTTGTCTGCTGCAAGTGGGAGGATGCTGAGCCATTGTGACGCCTCCCTAGTCCTCCGAATGGTCCTCTGTTGCCTACTGGGTATTAATGTCAAAGGCTGCTCGCTGGCCGCAAATTTGACACCACAAATTTGACACCACACCCTCTTCGTACTGGGCAACATCCAAAGTTCTGCCACTCCTTATGGCATCAGAGAGTGGCGCTGTGGCTTCTCTGGATGTCTCGTATGCCATTGAAGCCGCTTTGACGGGATTTTCAAGAGCTAGGCCTCCCAACTTTGTTGGGTATTCGAGAAGCTCTTGTAACAGACAAGAAAAAAAGGAAAGGTTCTCACAATTTATTGGTGTCGCACTGGCCTATCTTTTAAAAGACGGGCAATCATCACTTGGGCCCATCTCGAGGAAGGGGGCTTGAAAGAGAGGAGACGTATTTACTCTTTTGGGCCCTACCTTACCTAAGTGATAATACTATTTCAGAATCCTAAAAAAAATTTTAAGGAAAATGACGTCAGGCATGTGGTTCAGCAATGCTGCGCTGAAGTCGTTCCACGAAGTTGGCTTCTGCCCTCTCGAGCATTGGTTGGTCGATTCCGGCAGTTTCCTCGCGAATAGCTTCCTTCAATTCCAGGAGGTTTCGAGGCTTGTGATTGTACACCCGTGCCTTAAGGTGTCCCCAAAAGAAAAAAATCGCATTTGGACAGTTCGGGGATCGAGGTGGCCAATTAATGTCCCCAAATCAGATAATCACTCGACCTGGGAAGTGACGGCGGCTGCTGTCACTGTTAACTCGGAGCACTATGTTGACATGATCAATAACTACTTCTTGCCTGATTTACGACGGAAACGGATACCGATCTGGCGTGTTTGGTTCCAGCAAGACGGGGCAACAGCCCACAGCGCAAACAACTTTATCCGATTATCCGATTTGAGGACATTAATTGGCCACTTCGATCCCCGGATCTGTCCAAATGCGATTTTTTCTTATGGGGAAACCTTAAGGCACGGGTGTACAACCACAAGCCTCGGAACCTCCAGGAGGAAACTGCCAGAATCGACCGACCAATGCTCGAGAGAGTAGGAGCCAACTTTGTGGAACGCGCTGCATCGCTGAACAGGGTCACCACATGCTTGACGTCATTTTCCACACTAAAGGAGCCCCTACGCTATCAAGCCGCTTGATCAAATGCTTGACCAAATTGATTGTATCAAGCGTGATTGATAGTTTAGAAGCCCGTTTGACGCTTGAATCAAGCGTTGACGGTGATTGATAGAAACTCTGAATGACTCAAACGGTTGAGGAAGCGGCTTGATAGTCTAGGGAAATTTCCGTCAAGCATTGCGTCAGTCACTCGGTGGAAGCCATGTAAATCCAGTGGATAATCAAAACTTTCTTGGACCATTCTCAAAAAGTTCCTGCAGTCCTCTGGTTCCGAATCACACAGGAAGTTTAGGAGGCGTTCATGAGTGAAGCGGTTTCTCAGTTTGTACGACTCCTTAGACCACCGTCGTTTTTTCTTTTGCTTCTTTTTTTTCGCTTCACAGCAACCAATGTTGCGATTAGGAAGCCCAAACCATTGTAAATCGAAAAAGCGAAAGCACGATAGCAAAACACACTGTACCACTTCTCTGCTTCGACAGACGAGAGAGTTTTGATCAAAAGATTGAAGGGTTGATTGAAGCACGCTTGAAGCTCCCATCAATCGGAGGTTCAAGCATTTGATCAAGCCGCTTGATAGTGTAGGGGCACCTTTAGGATTCTGAAATGCTTTGACCTAAGGATTCTGACAATGCCAATAAATTTTTTTAAATGATTCTTAACACGTTTATGAATTTTTGAAAAACGCCTCACCCTCTGCCACGTGCATCGGATCATTTATGCAATCGTACTATGGAAACGAGGAAGCTATGTGTCACACCCAGTCGAGAATAACATTTGTCTGTTGAAAAACTACAATTATTCGAAAAAGAAACTATTATTCAAACGCTTGATGTTGATGGATAATCTGTTTTGTGTTTTTTAAAGTTAAGCTCGACTTTGGGTCCCAACCAGTTCAACTCCTAGAAACTAATGGAACGACGGTCCGTGAGGTGCAGGAAGACATGAGCGAGCGACTTGACAGAGAAGCCATCAGGGAGGAGCTGCTGTACACTGTGGTCCAATCAGCCAACCACGCCATCAGTATCCTGCCCAGTACATTCATCATAGCACTGCTGTGCGTCTCTGCATGGCTCTCGAGTTAACCATCCCTTTTCTGTAAGATCCTCAGTAGTCGAGGTCACTCTAATTTCGTTTGTGCGTTCCAAGGCTGATCGAGAGAGCCACCAAGTAGAGGCCAATCAACCTACAAAGTCTAGAAAGATGAGGTGCCAAATTCGTTGAATGGGTCCTTGAGTTTCACTAGGCATCAATGGACTGAGCCGAAATTTATTTATTTCTTGAATGTCCTCCGAACGCACTCTATTAAGTATGCCTAGATGAGGAGAGTCTCGAGCGGGCAGGTTCGAACGCCCTTATGCACATGCGCAATGACTGAACGTGCTGTTAACTTCTAAGGAAGGTATCTGAAGGCTCGTTTCAATGACCCCTTACTCGCGAAACTAAAAATGAAATAATTCTGTTATTGAGTTTTGTCGATTTGTTTTTATTATAGATAAAATACAATTTGCAATACAATTTCCGATAGATAGACAATAAATAATTGAATTCCGACTTGTATGCTAGTTCTCAGCTGGTTTCGTGTGAATAGGCATTTTGATTTTACAGTGTTCCTAGCATTGCCAACCCCTTAGATTATTCGTCATTCTACAGATTTTCAGAACAATCCTCTGCTTAATTTGTGCTAGTTCTTCCCATGAGGCTACATCTTGAGGTAGATCAGTAGGTAATTGCACTAAATAGGAAAATAAGTGTAAAAAGATAAGGGAGAGTCCATTATGGGTGTGTGTGACCTCAGGTAGAAAACTGCTGATATTCTGCCCGAATTTGGATTCTAATATCCTGAGGTCGGAGTCAAACCCTTGTAGTAGTGATGGGTTGCTCACAAATGAGCCAGTTCTTTCAGAAGAGAACCCTGCCTGAGTACAAATGAACGGCAGTTCTTCAGTTCTTTTGAGATCTGTAATGTTCGGTAAGATCAAACCAGCATGGCTCCCCTCCCTCATTCACAATCCACCTTTCTCATTGACTCGTCCACCCACTAATGCCAACCCATAACAATTTTTTGAGAGGTGGCACTAGAATTGGCTCTTGATAGCTAATATTCTTGTAACACCACTAAAGAATTATCGTATTTGATTGAAACTTCAATCATTATTGTTTTTTCCTTGGTTTTGAGGATCTATTAAACATCTGAAACGAGGAAAACAAGCAGTGCTTTTTTTGCAGCATTGTTTGACGCTACAATACATACGAATACAAAAGAGCCAGGAAAAAGAGCAACTGAGCCGTTCAAGAACCGGTTCTGCAATGGGCTGAAAGCTATAGCTGGGAGCCCTAGAAGCGTTTTGATTGGTGGAGCTAGCTCCAGGACATAGTTCTAGATGAAGGCAACAACAATTAAAAGGGCAACTTGGAAATCACCTTTTGTCTCGATTAGTTTTCCTAAGTGCCTAATTCTTGAAAGTCAAAATGATGAAGAAATGAAAATTTAAAAATTTTAGGTCATTGAAAAGCAAGTGGGTGATTTGAATAGAAGCAGCATGAAGAGGGAGTGGCCTCCCCCCCCCCCATTCAGTTTTCGTAGTAGTTCCTTAGATGAAAGTAGATGGCGCAACTGAGGCAGCCTCTTTTGGCTTTCCCCTCTGTTAACTTGTCTCCAGTACTCTGTGGGTTCTTGTAAACAAGCAGAGCCGCTCTTTGAAATGAGCAGTTTTCCCCATCTCTAGGTGATACAAAAATTGGCTCTCAACTCAAAAATTGGATTGTCAACTATCATTTTTTCGTACAAATAACTACTATTTGGTTTTAAGGAGAGCCGATCCAAACAGGATTTTGCTACCCCCTCCATCTGCAAGCAGATAGATGAACCCCAAAAACCCTAGGAGGGTGATCAAGGAAGTGGAAGGAACTCACCACCCAGGAGCCCCAGGGGAGCTAGTCATAACTATCAGTTCCTCTAGGTACCTGTTTGTATTAACACCACAGGTTAGGCCGAACCTTCTAGCTAAGGTTCTACCAACTAGACAGGTTGGTACCCGAGTTCATAACAGAACTCACATGCCGAGAGACATCTTCAGGGGGCTATCTCAGAGGATGCCATCTCTCCCCTTATATCCTTCTTAGTACAAGCCCATGAAGTAGGGTTTGCTCAACCACGACAACCACGAATCCAACCTCAACTGAGGGGGAGGCAGGTGATGCTTTGACCGAGGTCGGTGCATCTGTAGCCTGGGGCTCCCCTCGCCCGTGGTACTGGTAATTGAGATGAGTAAGAGAATTTCTACCTGCTCCCTAACCGCTCTACTCCTGTCAGAGGCATGTGCCAGAGCCCTAACTTCAAGGGGGTACAGGAGAGGGAGGCATGGTGCGCGGCGGTACCCATCATTTTTTCGTACAGGTTGGCAACAGTGTATTCATTTATTGTTTTTTCCTTGGTTTGAAAATGTATTAAACATCTAAAACTGCTTCTTCAAAGCATTGCTCATCCTACTTTATATATGAGCTGAAAAGAGCATCTGAGCCGTTAAAAGAAACTGGTTCTTTGGAATGAGCAGAGCGTTCCAAGCTACTCTTCGAGGTGAGCCGTTTTGCCCATCACTCCTCAGAACGTCTATCAATTAACTCGTCTTGTTGGAAAGGAGACTTCAGGTCTGGAAGCACCTTCTTCAGAAGCAATGAGAGATGAAGCAAACCTGCCTGCTCGAGGCTAAATAAGTAGGTACCTACCAGTCAAACCAAAGCTTTGGTAAGTTGGCTTTTTTGTGAATTCACGTCAATTAGGTATTTCTGTGGTCCCCGAAACTGAAAGGGACGAAGCAAAGATTTTGCTCGAACTGTTCAATCTTAGTTGAGTTTTGCATCGACAGAGTTCTCTACTGCCAGTAAACATCCCTAGAGATTACAGTTATCACAATTATAGAGGAATAGTGACCTCGGCTACTTTGGATAATTTTACCTTCCACGAAGGACACAAACGTGATAAAAAATTAATGCTTTCGTTTCTAAAACTAGCAAAACTCGTTAACTCTACTAAAATGTAGATAGGTACTTAAATCGGATGACTTTGGAAATGTTGGACAACTTACTCTTTACTATCATAAAATGCAGAATACACGTAAGTGGAAAACAACCACCGACGTGTTCATATTGTGATACGAGTGAGTTGATGACTAATATTTGCGTACCTACTAATTATATTGTAAAATACCTACCAGTTGAAAATAATTTTGACCTTCATTGCAATATCTGTGATTGCCCTCTCAATTAGGAGACTGAATTAATTAGAATCGATAAAATGAGTGTAATGTCGGCCAATTTTTTAATCGGCATCTACCTACCCCTCTACTGAATTAAGCCGGGAGTTAAAAACTAGGTTGGTACGAAGTACATAAACTCAGTAGGTAGTTGGTTATGTAAGTAGGTACCTACCAACTTCAATCGGGTCTAAACATGGAGTAGTGATTGAAAAGAAGTTTTCGTGAGGTCCTCCGTTACTTCTCCCTGTCGTTGGTTTCGTCTGGGAAAAAATGTCAAGTTGAAAGCAAAATGTTTCATCTCCGTTTTGCAATTTTCAATTGCAACTCTTCATTTAATCGAATATCAGTATTTAAAATTATCCTGAAACAATTGAATTTTGCAAACGGAGAGAAAGGGTTATGGTTAAAGGGAATTTTAGAAAACACGTTGCACGGAATATTGAATTCTGATCGTTATTTTCTACTGTCTGTAAATAAACTCGATTGTAATTTTGCATTTTTAAAAAATTCATCATCCTTAGTCGATTTGGTTGAAATTAAAATGTAAGTAGATAGGTAGTTTGTGAACGACAACAAAATGTAGACGATGTACATAACCAGAATCAGTTTAAAAAAATGAATTACACACTTGGTAATAAAATGCCAATTTTACATGACTAGGCTTCAGATTTTTAAAATCAAATATTTTTTTATTAAGCGGTAACTAGTCGATATATTACGGATTGTCATGAAAGATGATTTTTCACGGATAAAGCGATGATGACTTGAAAATCTTTTCGTTAAATTATAGGTATGAATGGCAACGCGTTGCATTTTTGTAATATCTAGGAGATACATTGGATTAATTTATGACATGTTATGGATTGATTATATTAGAGATCTAATGCAATAAAAACATGCTAACACAAAGCGTATTGATTCAATTCCTTCCTCTGTGGTCAAAATGGTTTGATAACCCGGACAAAGTAGGTATTTTCCAACCACCCTGTTTGGAACATGTTTGAACAAGGAAGTCAAGAGAGTCTAGCCTCCAGAAAGTATTGTTGGGTTTCAGCGCTACCTACTGCCACTTCAACGAACTACCATTTCTGATATCTTATCAGGTGATCGCGACCGCATTACTGTCGCTCCTCTACCTTGCAGTTATCCTAAGATTGCAATGTAGCGAGAACATTTATTTTTGAGTTTTACAATTGATGCAACAACAAGTTCCTTTTCCTCGCAATTTAAAGAGGCAGGGAAGTAAAGCTGCCAAACTTGGAAATTAGAGTGGTAAAATCGAGGTATGCCTACTTTTCAGTAATTCCGCTTGACCACGCTCACATCAAGCTAAAAATGATGGTAGTTTGCTGAAGTGGCGGTAGGTAGCGCTGAAACCCGACAATACTTTCTGGGGGCTAGACTCTCTTAAGGAAGTCCCATGGATGCGTGGCGAGTGCTAGTTCTGAACAAGTTTGAAGCAGCTACCAGTTGGAATGAGAATTTTTGGGGCAGGACAACCTGATGCAGATAACCTGGCGGCATCCTTTGGGGATAGGCCAGTATCCTGATGCAGATAATCCTGGCGGCACTGTCCGATACGTTGGGGATAGGGGAAGCCAAAACCCACCCTTTTACTTTTCTCACCCGAGGTTTGTTCCAGCACTACTCAGTTCATGAACTTTCTTACATCCATCCTGCGTGGATGTAGAGTTTGTGAACTGAAGCAGTGTCAAGTTCGAGAATTCTTCTGTCAACCTTCAACCAACAGGCTTCGTGGATCTTCATTTTTACGCCAATGTGTAATATTCATGTTTAATCAACCTTTACACGACCTGATAGGGGGCACGGCTGATCGCCCTGTGCCCTGAAAACAGGTGGTGTAAAGGCGTACACTCTGCCCCATTATATAAATTTAGTGTAAACAAACTGTGGTGGAAACCACATCCAGTTGCTGGAATCCGCAAGCAAGAGTTTTCTTATGGGGGGTGACATACTAGGATAACTGCACTGACCCAGCCTGGTTTTTCTCTGTCGCAACCTGTCAACAGTTTTCAAAAATCTGAAACCCCACCTGCGAGGCGGTTGGAAGGAAAGAGCCCAAACAAACAAGTATCTAGACACATTGATCAGCAGAACTGCACGCGAACCTATTCACTGATGATATGTTGTGCACTGAAGAATGATGAGTAATTCTTCGTGATACTGAGACGTAGCACTTCCAGCAGATGAACAAACAAGGGGATAGGTGTAGCTAAGGTCGTTGGGGTGAGCGTTGTTTGGTGGTGGAATTTGGACCGACTTCTGCGGGGGTCATGGGTTCAAATCTCATTGCTGGGAGCGAGTGTTTGTGTGTCTGGGACTCTCATCGTCCCCCTCATCCCAACCCAGAGCGGTGAGGCAAAGGGAAGCCATGAGCAAAATCATCTGAACAAAATTCTGATCTTCCCTTTGGAAGACAGCTGATGACATTAGCTCCAGGAATGGCAGTTGGAAGAAAATCCAACTGAAATGGTTGTTTACATTACTTATTATCATTAGTCATCCTGTACTACGAGTAGAATTATTTATCACTGTACTTTCTAAAAAGCAGGACATTTATCCAGGCCATGGCTTTATGGGTGTGCAGAATACTGACATTGATGTGAAGGCTCTGAGATCAAGCCCTCTCTTTCAGCAGCACAAGCAACTGCCACATGGATGAAGTGAGCAAGCTCTATTCTTGAAGTGTACCAAAAAGAGACGCATCTCAGAATTTCACCAACCCCAATACAGTTTTCTGCACAGTATTTCATGTACCTAGCAACGTGGGTCTTCCCCACAGTTTTGTGGCTACAGAGAACCAGAAACTGGAGCTGCATAGTATGTCATTACACTAAGGAAGCTAGAGCAGTTGGGTGGTCTTTCCTTTCAATCCAGGGAGTTAGACAGCATCTCCTCAACATACGTGTAAAGGTGAATTTTGGAAGTTGTACCCTGCCTCTTTTGGCCTGATTCCAGTAGTATAGCATTTGTACAGGCAGGATCGGGTCATGTAAATGGAACCCGAGGAGGTAAATGTGGGAGGGGAGGGTAAATGTCCCTTTACCGGTAATCTGGCAATTTCCCCTCCCACCAACTTTAACCCCATTAGTTTTCAGCACAGTATGTCATAACTAGAGCTCGGAATTTGCATATTTTGCATATCTTTTATTATGCGGTATATCTTTGTATTTGAACGTTTTGAAGGTTTCTGAAGGGTATGCGGTGGTTTAAATTGAAATTGCATATTTTTGCATATTTCGGTCATTTTGGGGAATTTTGCATTTTTTGGTCATTTTGGGGATTTTTGCATATTTTGCAGCATATTTTACCAGTTTTTTGCGTATTCTGGATTTTTTTTAAAAAGTCAGTGCTGGAAGTTGACAATATTCGAAATATAATGTTGGAATGTTTTGTCCCCTCACTCACATCACCCCAGTGGTTCAAATCGCGAAAATTCCCAAAGGAGAAGACAGCTCATGGGACTCTCCCTACTCTCCAAAAGAGATTTCCACTTTTAAATGTTTGCCTATTGTATCTTGCGATGTAGAGAGATCGTTTTCTGCATTGAAATAAATTTTAAGTGACAGAAGACACTGTTTCACACCTGATAATTTGGAGCGTGTAATTGTTGTCCAATATAATATGTAGTTCATCTTTACATTTTATACCTAGTTCGTAAAAATGTATAAAAGTAAATAAAAAATGTATAACTGATTTTTTGAATTGCTTGTTAACTTTACCTGATGCTTCATAACTTTTTTCTAGGAGAAAAAAGGGCTAAAAAAATGTAATAATATGGAACATCCTTTCTTAAAATACTGAAATTCCAAAGTCTTATGCAGTTTTAAGGGCAGATGCATATTTTTCCAGTTTCCGGTGCATATTTTCGGGAAATTTTCGTGCATATTTTCCGTGCCCTTGTCATAACACTGAGGAAGCCAGGGCAGTCTTTCCTTCCAATCCAGGGAGATTGGGTGCAGGGGGTAGACAACATCTCCACTTCTTTTTCCTGAGAACGGGACAGATAAAGGCCCATAGTGGAAGTTGGACCCTGCCTCCCTTCGCCTGATTCCAGTTGTATACTCTTTATTATGTGTGTGTCCTTCACTGCTTGCTGTGGAGGAGAGACCACAAGGCTTTGCCTAAGGACTCCTCAACCGACTCCCATTTGGAAGATGGGATGACAAACATTGTGTAGCATTTGTACAGCCAGGATTGGGTCATGTAAATGGAATCTCCTGTCAAGAATTGGAGTAAACGGAGATTGTGGCACTGATCACTGGCTGATATTGAAAAAACTATTCCTTATCCAATAAAACGTCCCCTGGGATGGATGCATTAACTAAACAATATGTTTTTATAACAGTTATGTACTTAATCCAACTTATGGAAACCTGCTCAGTAGGGTAGGATTTAACGATGTTGGACGTGGATCGCGTCTATGTCACGCAAATCCCAGGGTCCCTGTGGCTGGCTGCGTCTATGTCACGCAAACACCTTTTGCAAAAGGTTCAAGAATATCTGCTCCTGTTCTTTCATTCTTGGTGACCGCTCTTTTCTAGTTGTTTTTCGTGATAGATGAACTAATTATGAGTCGAACGGTTCAATCCGGAGATGAATCAGTCGATGTTGAAGGTCATGAGCAGTTATCAAAGTGACACCTTATCTTTGCCCGCTTCACGAAAAAAATGTCTCCGCGTCAGTGGACCAACGCATTTTTTTTTCCTGCAGTCGACGTGTTAACCAAGACAGACACCAGTAGGATATTATGACAGATTTTTCCAAAATTTCTGTGGCAGGCATTACCCCATCCTTTTCCAATCGTTCACGCTCGTTGTATCCCTGCCAATTCCTTGCCGAGAGAAACAAAAAGGCTCCACTATCGCCATCTTGACTGTTACTGACATTACTTCCAAAGCCTGCACACAGAGGCCAGTGCTACTGCCCCATTCACACCCTGTTTAGAAGCCCAATCCTGACCTATCATAAACCGGAATATAAGAACCAGACGAGTATATTTAGGTACAATTAAAGAACATTATAAGTGCGGTATTAGTCCATTTTCCTGAAAGTTCAAAATCAGAGTGGCACCATTTTTGCCCCAGTTTCCCCTGTTCCGCCATCTTAGTTCATTCATAGATGTACAAGTGCTCTCCCAAGTACAAACCTTTTCCCATACAATATAGTTCTTTCAAGTTCTAATTAGTGCAGCTCTTCTTAGGTATGTCTGATACTTCAAAAGTATCGATATAATATCGTATCGATACAGCTAGAAAGTATCGATACTTTTACAAAAATGTGTGAAAATGCCTTTTATGTTTCTCTCCATCAGTGTGACATCTCTCCATCGCTAGAATAATAATTAATATAGAATGAACAAAACAATAAATCACTCATTTTTTTGTTTAGGCACTTGTTTACGTATTGCACTTGGTTGGGTTAACATTTTGGTGGTCCTTCCTAGATTATGGAGGACAGCAGGTTATCATAATATGATTATGGCCTGTTCGGAGAGGCAGTCCTGAACAGTTCGGAGGGGCTTGGAGGAGCCCATTCACCTCTATCCCCTCCCCTTTTCAGTTCCGGTTTGGCTCCGAACTGCCTCTCCGAACAGACCCATAGAGAGCTGGAGGTACATCATCTTTGTTTAGTTTGTTGAAGTGGTTGGTCCCCAACAATCTACGTATAGAAAGAGGTACCTACTAAAATTCGAGACTTTCATCTAATGTGAGAGATAAAAAATAGATAGCATTTTGATCTAGTGTGAGAGGTAAAAAAGTATCGCCTCCGATACTGGAAAAAAGTATCGATACTACGATTTAGGTATATATCGTAGGAAAAAAAAGTATCGATATGTATCGATACTTTTTTCGAAAAGTATCGATACTTTTAAGTATTGATACTTTTGGGACATCCCTAGCTCTTCTAACGCCCTTTCCCGAGGTATAAACACTCATAATTCCAAGAGGGAAAGGAATTGACAAAAAACGGACTTCTCAAAAAACCATCTTATTCACAAAAAGCGATGTATTAAAGTAATTCACATATGGTTTTTTTTAGAGTTTTCTTTTGTCACAATATCAACAACATTGCAAAGATGGGAAATAAACCAATTTCTTTTCGGAAAAACTCACCAAGGTCAACATTGAACATGTATTTACAGTGAAACTGGTGTTGACATCACGAAGGTATCCAGAACATCTAAACTTAGCTAAATGGAAACCAAACTAAGAAAAGTCCACCGAAAATGTCTACGAAATTGTATCCTTACGTTATGCAGATGGTAGGTATTCTAAAATAAACCCGAGTGGGGACGACGTTATCAATTTTACTGGACCTGTAAAACACGGTGAAGAGAGACGACATGATTGTATGCTATGAAGTGTGAACAACTTTAACGATCGCCCATTAATAAGGTATTCAATCTTTTAAAAAATTAAACAAATAATTGCTTCATTTCTGTTCGTTTGTCAAAAATCAGTTAATTTTAACATTAAGTGAAATAAATAATTACATACCGCACTTTTTTTGTTTTTTTTTAAAGAGGAACTTCCATTTTCTCCGTGATATTGCGTAGGGTAGGTACCACATTCCATTGTCACACTGGCATTACATTCCGTCATATTGTTACTAGTTAAAATTAAAAGTGATAACAAATGGTCTGTTCGGAGAAGCAGTCTAGAACCAGTTCAGAACCAATCCGGAACTGGAGAGGGGAGGGGGTAGAAGCGCTTAGGACTCCTCCAGGCTTCTCCAAACCCCTCCGAACCGTTCAGGACAGCTCCTCCGAACTAACCTAAATTGAACAATCATTTCGAACTACTTTCAAACTACTATTCACACTTTCCTTGACAAAGTTTCGACCGGAAACGCCGCTTTATTAATTCCAAGGGTGGGAAATCGCCGGAAATCTAGTTCAGTGGAGGTCAACGGCCGTTTCGGAGCTGATTCAGTCGGGTTTTTTTTCTCTTCAAAATCGCACAAATTCGGGGTTGTAACTAAAACGCGTAGCCGACATTTCGAGTCACGACCCTCAGTCAGTAGGCCGCAAAACGAGAATTCAGCCCCTAAAAAATATTTACACCGCCTCGATGACAATATTAATCAGGTATTTGCATTTCCCCTTTCGAAATTGATTTCTAAAACGCACTCGGACGCTATCCAATAAAAACTAAAACGTGATTTTGTTTACAATAGGTATTATTAAATTTTTTAACAAAATAAGTAGAGCGAGAAATGAAACATCAATTCGATTATTAAAAATAATTTATTAAAGCTAAGAAAAAAAAAAACAATGTTGACACTACCCATGTTTCAACAGTACATCTTCGAACAAGAATGAAAATGACATAAAGCTTGATTGTGGTGAATCGGGTTAGATGATTTGACACTCTTTCTAATTACACTTATTTATATTCAAGTCTGAAAATGATAGAATCGAAACAATAGCTCGAAAAAAGTGAAACATTAAATACCTAAAGCCAATAGAAAATGAAAATAATAAATATGTATTACTGAGCGCGAATGAACGTAAATTATGTTAAGGGAAGTTAATTTTTAACATGACGTAAAAAGTGTAAATTACAATTTTTTATTGTCTTTCTGTGAAAGTGTTCAGTTTAGAACACAGTGATCAATTTTGTGGACTATCGAGGGGATTCAAAATGTTAGGAGGGAAGAGGTTATGAAAGTATGAAGGGAAATCAACCGTTTATATCCGTTCAACGAACTAAAGTACTCGAATTCAACTCGAATTTTTTATTCAATTATAATTATCAATATTTGACTATAGTAGTGGATTAATTATTCGTTCGATCGAATAGAGATCAAAATAAAATTATCGAAGTTATTGCAATTGAACACCGAAATGGGAAAGTGTTCAAGAATCCTCAGTTGCGATCACAATTCGCTAAAGGTTGTACCGTCTGATTGTAGCGCCAGTACAGTACAATCGGGCACGAGCGTTGTAAAATCATTTTGCTACCGAATTCATCATTCTGAGATGAGGTTTGACCGACACGACTGGAAACATGCAAACTCGAACCAACTGGTCGAACGTCCGTAATCGGAACAGGAAGGGCTTCATGAGGTATCAACCGTTGAATGAATCGGTTCAATAAGGAGCAATTGACGACAAAAACATCCCAGAATTTGCCAGGGCAGCGTGCGCAATTTTAAGCACCAAATATTCGAAAAAAAATGTGACGAATTTAGCAGACATCTGAGCAGCATGTCCGAGAATTCATCAGTTCACCAAAGACCCCTGTGATGGGATTTTGGATCCACCATGGTGTCCTTTCACCAAAGACCCCTGAGATGGAATTTTGGATCCACCATGGTGTCCTTTCACCAAAGATTCCTGTGATGGGATTTTGGATCCACCATGGTGTCCTTTCACCAAAGACCCCTGTGATGGGATTTTGGATCCACCATGGTGTCCTTTCACCAAAGACCCCTGTGATGGGATTTTGGATCCACCATGGTGTCCTTTCACCAAAGACCCCTGCCCTGTGATGGGATTTTGGATCCACCATGGTGTCCTTTCACCAAAGACCCCTGTGATGGGATTTTGGATCCACCATGGTGTCCTTTCACCAAAGACCCCTGTGATGGGATTTTGGATCCACCATGGTGTCCTATCTCCAAAGACCCCTGTGATGAGATTTCGGATCCACCATGGTGTCCTTTCACCAAAGACCCCTGTGATGGGATTTCGGATCCACCATGGTGTCCTTTCACCAAAGACCCCTGTAATGGGATTTTGGATCCACCATGGTTTCCTTTCGGCCCTTGGTAAACCATAAACGTTAACTCGACGTAGATATAACTTTGTCCTTTTGGATAAACGAGGTTTGTAGTAAATCTACCAGAAGGGATTACTTGTGTAATCAAGAGAAACCATGCGACACTAAACCAAATTAGAAGAATTTCTCAATTTCAATCGCTCTTACCAGGATAGGATTGTTCATGTAAACACATTTTTTAATCGTGATTGATGTGACAAAATAACGAGAAACTCAAATTTGAAAGTGGCATCGATAAATTCATGAGCTAGTTGATGAGCAAGGTTGATTTACAGTTGAGGATGAATGAACGCGTTATTGCGTAATAAGTATCACAAATTTGTTGTATGGGTGTTTTTATTGATGGGGATTAAGTTTTCAAATAGACAATTTCAAGGGGGAAGGTCGGGCGTTCTGCTAAACGGTCGTTTTAACGGAGAAAAAGAAAAGAAAAAACCGCAGTAACAAGTATTCTTCCAACATTAAAAATATAAAACAATACAGCAAAATTGTTGAGTTATCAGTAGACATTGAGATGATGAATCGTTAGATAATACAACTTTATACAAGACGTGTAGGTGAGGGGTAGCTGCACTGGTGTGGCCCGTCCATCACGCCAAGTAGCTGTAGGTGTCTCTTTGACCCTCTGTTCTCTCCAGGTATTCCTTCTCAATGAGTATATCGATACATTTCTGCGAACAAAGAGGGGTTGAATGAGGCGACTGCTGACGTGTGACTCGATCGAAGAAAAAATTGAAAACTCAGCAGCAAAACGAGCCACTCCAAAATTGTCGTTTTGTAGTTAAGGGGGTCCCAGTCATTGAATAAACGGGTTTTCCCACTTCTCTCTGGCAATGATTGGTAGATTTTGATGATTCCAGCGGCAATCTTTTAGGGTCGGTTTAACAGTCAACAAAGTTAACGGAGGTTTACGTATCCTTCTATTAACTTTAACGATGGGATAAATTATGGATACTATAAAGGTGCTGTTTATCAGTGCGAAATTAACCCACTGATAACTATTAACTGGCTGGTAAAATTGCCTGTCTGTTAGGCCGAATAATCGATTATTTACCCAGCTTATCAAGATGGCTGTGGAAAGCTTACAATAAAATTCAGCTTCCTCCACATAAAAAAAATCGGTTTTGCAGTGTTTTGCGCCAGAAAAAAGAAGAAATGAGGAATTTCACCATGTCCGAATTTCCTATTTTTTACCCCAAAATCGGATTTAGCACCTCGAAAAACCTCCTAAGGCAAACTTTCAGCCCGAACTTCCTAATTTATGAATGAACAAAACAGTGTAGAAAATACGAATGTTTAAAAAAAACGGGAAAATGACGTCATCCTGGAATAGTTCATTTATGGCCGCTTGAAGCAAAATTTCACGAAACCATAAAGTTGGAAATTGAAAAATTGAAGAAAAAAATATAAAAAGCAAGATGGGGAAAATTAGGTTTACCCTGTTTTTGTTTGATAACTTTTCTCTTACAAAACACGATTTCATCGTCCCAATGGGCAACACTGGGAGGAGACTGCGATCCGAACAGCCCAATCAGCGAGCGTTCCCGCTTCACGTCCGTTTTCGCGGCTAGTTTTGAAATCATAAATTTTGAATGTCTCCCAAAAATAACAGGAGACTTATTTTCCGAAATCAGCCCGATTTTCATCTATCCCACACCATTAACTATTCAGGAAAAATGCCAACAGAATTCGGTGAAATTCCTCATTAGAAGAGGAAGAAGCAATGTGCTTTGTTTTGGTGTTTTCCTTTCTCGATCTGGCACAAAACACGATACTCGTTTTACCGTCTTTGGCGATCATCAGTGGGAGATCCGTTTTAGGATACTAAATTTTTTGCCAAGGAATACCAAAAAAACCCCAAGAAGCTTAGGACTAATACAAGAAGGATCGAGGACTTTGATCAAACATGGCGTGACATTTCGTGACGGTCACAAGCCGGGAATCGGTTCTAGAGCTCATTTCCAGCAAAAAATGCCTCATAGTTATTTTTTAGAGGGTTTGTTTTCGAGTTATTTCACTTTTTTCAGTTTTCGATTTTTTCGTGTTTTATACCTTATCTCAGTAAAACGGTAACACTGCCCGAATTGTCAGGCAAATTCAAATATTTTATTTTCAATGTTGGAAAGAGCGTAAAATTTCCTTTCTTCTTTACAAAAAAAAAAAAAAAACATTTTTTCAAATCGGAAAAACAATTAAAAATGGTCTTGAAACGAAAAATTGGTCAGATATTGGAAATCTTTTCAAACACAGGTTCTGTAAACCAATACTTGAAGTTTTGCGGTTTTTTACGGTTATTCATTAATGTTTTTTGTAAAGATCACCCTTCTGTGAAGGACGAGGCTTCTTCGGACCCCTTCTAAGGCCTCAGGTAATCGAAGAGAGGGGGTTCGGTTCTCTTGGGGTCACAGGGATAAAATCACGTGGCTAATAAATTGCACTATAATGAGGAATTTCACTACGTCGGAATTTCCTATTTTTGACCCCAAAATCGGATTCAGCACCTCGAAAAAACCCCTAAGGCAAACTTTCAGCCCAAACTTCCTAATTTACAAATAAACAAAACAGTGTAGAAAATACGAATGTTTTAAAAAAACGGGAAAATGACGTCATCCTGGAATAGTTCATTTATGGCCACTTGAAGCGCTGAGATCGAGAAATCCATAGTCCCCAGATGTAACATTTCACAAAACAGTAAAGTTCGAAATCGAAAAACTGATGAAAAAAATAGAAAAAGCAAGATGGGGAAAATTAGGTTTACCCTGTTTTTGTTTGATAACTTTTCTCTTGGAAAACACGATTTTGTCGTCCCAATGGGCAACACTGGGAGGAGACGGCAATCCGAACAGCCCAATCAGCGAGCGTTCCCGCTTCACGTCCGTTTTCCCGGTTAGTTTTGAAATCAAAAATTTTGATTGTCTCCCAAAAATAACAGGAGACTTATTTTCCGAAATCAGCCCGATTTTCATTTATCCCACACCATTAACTATTCAGGAAAAATTCAAACAGAATTCGGTGAAATTCCTCATTGTTCATTTAACGATAGTTGATCGTCTGGGTGGATTCATTCGTTTCCCATGAAAAAAGTCATGGAACAATCATGAAAATAATTAATTATCCTCATTAGCTACCGGTTCGTTCCCTCAGAGCTCTGGTTGGAGCCATTTGACTCTTGAAATTCTTGACATTTTTAAAATAATAAAAAACGAAAGTTTTCGAGCTAAGGCGTTTTGAAAATCTTTTCCCCTTATTCGTACCCTATAGGTGAAAGCCCATGAATCTACGCTTACATTATCGGAGACTCACCTTTATAATGTGTACTCTGGGCTTGAATCTGGAAGAGAGTTGATTGAGAACCTCCACAACAAGCTGCTGGTGTTGAAGTACTTTCCGCATCTTCATAATCCTCACGATCGCCGCCTGAATCAACAGTTTTCTGTCTTCCTCAATGTGCTTATGGGTTGTCTCTTGTTCCTGCTTCAGTTCTGCTTTCATCGGCATATTGATATTTACTCTCAACTTTTTACTGAAACAAAAACCCCCAATTTGAAATGAATTATTAATGAACTATTATTAATTATCTATGATTCAAGGCTCGTGGAATTGTGTATCATGTGGATACATCAGACGCCAAATATGCCTGTTTTGTCGCCTGTATTATAATACTCCGCTATTCCACCAATGGGAAACTTGCAAGGAGTGAAAATTCCGATTAATCTGTACCTGTATTTTCTCTTACCAGCTACCTAAAATAACTTTCTACAACGACTCTACGTTACATTGCTTTAGAGCAGATTAGGGTGTTATTCGAAAACTTCCAAGTATGTAATCTGGCTTCCGAGTCTATCAAGGTCCCGGAAGTACTGTTTATTATTGAGAGGTTTAAAAAGGCTATAATCATTTGTTTGTTAGATTTCTGGGTGTAGCGAAAACAATCATCAATACTTTCAACTGATTTCCAACAACTTTTCCGAGGAGATCAGTAGAGAATTTTTTGGGGTTTGAAAATGCCATGTTGAGCTTACTATTAAGGTGTATTAAGAATCAGCGTGCAGTTTCTTGTAAGAATACCCACCATACAAAATATAAAATTATTATGGTTAAAAATTGGCTGAAAATCTGTTGAAATGTTCCTTGGAAAATTCGCTCAGTCACTAACGCCTCACGAATGGGACCCCCCCCCCCCCCCCCCCGAAGGATAATTCCCCATTATGGTTCCATGTCTATCAGACTGCTTATCATCATAACGATCAAAATTACTAGAAATTACAGCCAGATTTGAAATTTTCAGAGTTTGAACGGGTCAGGATCTAAATGGTAAACGAATTTCGTGGCCTTCACACATAACTTTACCGCTTGGCTCCTCTTAAATGTGTCAGGATTATCGCAGTTGGACACCATGAACTTCACAAACCGCTGTACCTAAGAGCTGTAGAGTCAACTGGGTTTTGTTGATGTCTCCATTCTTCTCTACCTTTGAGATAAAAAGTAGAGAAGAATGGAGACATCAACAAAACCCAGTTGACTCTACAGATATCATTAATTGCTATGCAGATGGATCCAGAATTGACGGACCTCATGAAATCAATGCCGGAGCTGGCGTGTACATACCTAGCCTTGACAAGTACGCAACAGTATTTCAGACAGAAGTACTCGCCATAAAAGAATGCGTCACAACACTAACACACCTTGGTGTCAACAATAAGAAAATTAACACCTTTTCAGACAGCCAGGCAAGTATAAAAGCCCTTCAAAATCCCATTACTACCTCAAAACTGGTGTGGGAAACGAAAAGGCAAACAAATAATCTATTTTTAGGAAATAATAAAATTTCCACAAAATGGATACCCGAACATTCCAATCAGCCCGAGAATGAATATGCCGACAGTCTGGCCAAGGAGGGTTCTAGGAATGCTTTCACTGGACCCTCGTTAGTGATCTGCATTTCGAAGAATGCTTGTAAAGAAAAGGTAAAAAACGGAAATTTCAAGACCTTAACCTTTTCGCGCCCGGATTCTCGTAAGCCTACTGTCCCTTACAGCCCCCACTGTGTCCCCTCAGTACCGCATTATTTTGGCAACTCGGTGGTTCGGCCGAAGTTGATTCCTTGCATTATTTTATTGTACTTTTTTTCGCGTGATACTTTCTGTTATGAGTTCATGAGAACTATTGAGATTATGTGCATTAATTATTCATTTACTAGCCAGTTAAACATAATGGGAATAATACAATTAATGTAGAATAATTATGATACCTCATGACTCGCTCCGATTTCTATCAAATTCATTCAATATAATTTATCGTTTTCCACTTTCATTCTGTTTAGGAAAATTCCTACAATTTGATAACTTTTCATAGTGGGGAAAACCAATAGTCGGAAGAGGGACATGACATTTTTGCGAATATTCCCGAGCAGAGTTCAAATATGCGGTGAAATGTCTGAAAAGCGGCAATATCTTTGACAGGCCTACCGCCAAAAATACCGAAATAGAATTAGAAGAGTTGAAAAAAAAAACAAAAAAAAAAAAAAAAAAACAAGAAGACAGTGACCAAATTGGCGAAGATCGATGAGAACCAACTGTTTGAGGTGCCGCTGCATCAGAACATAACTACAGGATCAAGGATAAAGTACCGACCAAAAAAACGCCAAAAAATGGTATTAGAGAAAAAAAAAAACAAAAAAAAAAACCACTTCAACTGTTCAAAGAATATATGTACACTGTTCTGTGAATGCAATATCATGAGGTTTGTAATGGACATTGCACCCTGGAAGATCGTAGTTACACAGCGAAAGGGCTCAAGTGTCAGAACGGCTATTATCGGCGGCGGGCAGCTACAGAAAGGCCAAGCCGCCCGATATTTGACGTTGGCGGGCAGGAAAGGGGTTAATATACTA